>JAHMML010000055.1:536734-1118290 GCA_020341155.1 Eciton burchellii | reverse complement strand
ACGACGACGACGACGACGACGACGACGACGACGACGACGACGACGACGACGACGACGACGACGACGACGACGACGACGACGACGACGACGACGACATCGTGCTCGCTCGCATCGTCGGCGCGTACACGAAGGCGAAAGGTGGGGATCTATTCATAGGAGTGACTCACGTCGGAGATGACGCCGCGAATAGTCGGACAGATTTTGCGCGCCGCGATCCGCGCTTTCGCCGCGCGCTGTTTCCGCGCGGCCGCGGTACAGGCGGGCGTGAATCGCTTGCTCCCGGGATCTGCTTGCTCGTCCCGTGAAAAATGCGGCTACGCCATCGGCGCCCGCCTCCCGACGTTCGCCGTCGTGATAAACGCATGATTTTCAGCGTGTGACGTAATGCGATTGCGATAACGAATCGACCGTAATCGGTCTTCCGTGCCGGAGAGCCGATACGACGAAGCTGGAACCAGAGCTGCGACCGAGAAGATCGAACGATCCTCGATGAGTCGATATGCTCTGTACGCTCTTCAGGTACGCTCTTGGATGATGCGTTTCCTTGTACAGCGTTCCGCATTTACGTAATCGTTACTCAACGACGAATGATACGACGAAACGATTTTCCTCGCTTTGAGATAGCTATTGTTATTATTAGTATCGCGAGCAATTATTCGGATCGTCGAGACTTCTGGTTCACAGGTCACAGGGCACGATTAAATTCAGGGGGAGGAGGAGGAGGAGGAGGGGGAGGGGGGAAGGATAAGAGGCCAGACAATACGTATCCGAAATGTGAAGTCATTCTCCTTTGTCGTTCCCGGGCATTCTTTTCTTTGTCATTCAAAGCGGCGCGCATGCAGCACGTCACTTTGGTGACACGGTGTCGTTCTGGGCTACGTTATTACGTAATTAGGGGCGATTCGCGGTCGCCTATAAACAAGAAGCGAGACTGTGGAGGCACCGCGTGGCTCGTTTTGGCGAGGCTGATGCGCGCGGCTCGGTCCCCCGGTCGGTCCTGATCGCATTTTTCTCAGACGACGATGACGACGACGACGCGACGACGACGACAACTACGACGTTGAAGGCATGACTCACCATGTATATCGACCCTACCGGCATGTTTACGCTGGCTAGGCGCACGAGCAGCCATATGTCAAAATCACGATTGCATAACGTATCCCCTTGTCGCCGCCACCGTTGCGTCTCTCTCTTTCTTCTTTCGGGACGCTCAGGCGTGAGTCAGTTGCGCGGATTACGAGATTTTCCTATCGTCGTGACCTTAACCCTTTCCAGGTGTCCCAGGTTTCTTAGGAGGGCGCGCCTCCACCCTCGTGACTTGATTTCGTCGCGAGCAAGAGGATCGCGGAAGCTCGAAGCGTTGGCCGGAACTACGTCAGACTCCGACGAGAGAATCCCGGATTGAAATTAATAATCGCACAAATGATTTACTACGATTTAGACTCGTCTAAGGACACGTTCCGCTTGCGATTCGCTTTACCGTTAGCACGAAATTATATCGGGATCTTTCATCGGAAGATTAAATCGATGATTAAATTCGGAACGGCGGAAAAGAGCTCTGACGGAAAAGAGATAACATAACGGTAAAGGTGAGGTCATGTCATCATTTTCATGATATTCGTTCTTGGTTTTGCTTCTTGTTACAAATAGTCTCAATTTGTTGTATTGAATTCGGCGCTATTGGCTATTGTCTGACGACGACTTGTCAGAGCCCGAATTCGTCTGCTCGAATTCTCGATTAATTCTCGATTAATGAGAACCGATGGACATTAATTAATTAATGAAAGTAACAGTAACGAAATATTAATAGATATGCAATTGCATAAATTATATATAGCCGCACTCGATCGACGCAAAAGTGCATCTTCATCTGCACTGCGTTCTCGAGAGCATTTAGAGTCAATAGATGAAGCCGAACTCGAGGCTTAATGAATTAGTCATCGCTCTCCGCGAGCCACCCCGGGGACGGGGTTGCTGTATTTTTTCCATTGTACGCGTTTTCATCCCCCTCGCCGTTTAAGGGTGCGAGAAAGGAGGAGAGAAGGGCGGCGGGGAGGGGGCGGAGGGGGGGGGGGTTAGTTGCCTAATCGAGGGGGAGAAGCGTGCGCTTCAGAACGTACGGCGCATCTGGATCAGCTGTCGATGACGATTATTACGAGTATGAGTCATCCGATACGCAGGCTCGCTTTAAAATGTATCAATGACTAACGCGCGTCCAGCTCACAATCGCACCGGGCGCGGTCCCCCTCGGTCTCCCTACCCCCSCCCCCSCCCCCCCCCCCCGCCCCCGCCCGTCTCGCCCCTTCCGTCACCCTTTGCGGATCCCTTTGTGCGGTACCGGCGTGATATTCAAGTGCGTTACCTAGTACCGCGATCAAGAGCCCAAAAATACAAGGACGCCCGATGATGACTTGGCCCGGCCCGCCTCGTCCGTCATTTCCGTCGTCATTGTCCTCGTCATCCCGCGATCGGGAATGTCGGACGCGCAGGTGCGACAACGCCGATTCCCGTTCGCGTGTTATACGGGCCGCTGCCACGTATACGGGCCGTTCCGTTATCGCGATGGACGAGATCCGACGAGCGGAATAAGGAGAGCGCGAGAAGGAGATCCGAGATAATCGGAAGCGCGAGGAATCTCTTCCTTTCTTCCTTTCTCTTTTTTTTTCTTTTCTTTTCTTTTCTTTTTTTTTTTTTTTTCTTTGCTGGCGGCCCGCGGAGGCACTTTACAAGTGTACGAGTCAGTAATTGGGATTGACGGCTAGTAATGTCGCTTCTCTCTCTCTCTCTTTCTCTCTCTCTCTCACTCTCACTCACTCACTCTCTCTCTCTCTCTCTCTCTCTCTCTCTCTCTCTCTCTCTCTCTCTCTCTCTCTCGCTTTCTTTTGCGGTTCAGTTTGTTTCTTCGCGCGAGGAATCGCATCATCCCGTTGGTTGAATCATCGTGTTTATCTATGGCGAGTGAACGGCGTTCCAACGGCGTTGCAAAACTCGCGTGTTGCATACTCGCGCGCTCTTCCCTGCAAAGTGTAAATGCTGTATTGACAGTTAACGACATGACACGTGTCGCCGTGCCGTCTGCTTATGTTTCCCCGATCGGTGGCTACCTGCAGCCGCTTATTACGGATCGGAGAAATAAATACGCGGCAGGCAAGGCCGCGCTGCGGGAGGAAAACGCAGAAATTCGATCTCGAGAGGTCTTCAGGTACCTCGAAGCGAGAGTCTCAAAGTACGGGCGAACCGGCCGAGATTATCAGCGACGACCAGTGGGGATCCATCGGCCTGACAGCGCGCATTCCGCCAGCATCCGATTTTCTGATCTCGCTCGCCGCATCTCGGCCAAGCGGCTGAGATCGAGACTCGAGCGGTAAATACATACGCACATATGTATGCGGACACGTATGCACACGTACATGCGTAAATGTATGTGCATACATACATACATGACGACATTGTAACGCGGTACCAGCATCGCCGGGCAGCGTTAATCGGCCATCGTGAGAGCAACACGTTCAGACATTCGGTCATTGACTCGAATTCCCTCTGAAAATATCGGACGAGAGCGAGAGAGGGCAAGCAGGCGGACAGGAGGAGGGGGGACGGGCGAAGGACGGGCAGGCAGAGTAAGGAGATTGGGAGATCACGCGCGCGCGCGTGCGCGCGGAAAGAGAGCGAGCGAGGGAGACCGGAGAGAAGGTGACGAGGGTCGCGCGGGGTTATTAGCGCGGGATGAATCAGCGCGGGCACGCGGGACAAGACAAAACGAGCGGCCGCACGTCCTTCGAACTCGTCGGAATTTCCTTGAGACCGAACGGGAGCGAGTGAGCGAGCGAGCGTGCGAGCGAGCGAGCAAAACCGAGCCGTGCACGGCACTCGTGCCATGGTTTCCTACTACGCTTCACGCGGAGGATGAGTCAGTCGCTCGGCATGATTCCGCGGGTTATTCGTGGCGGGAGCGGAGACAGCGTGTAGCGGCGGCGCCCCCCTGCCCCCCTGCCCCCTCCCCACCGCCCCGACCTAAAATAAGGCCCCTCCCTCCCCGCTGCCCGCTGCCCGGCCGCTCGCTTTTTCCCGTGTGGCCGTATGCAGCGCGCGGCGCGAGTGGACACCGCCGCCGCGTCACCCTTAAACGCGCGCACCCTCGTCGGGGACCGGCCGGTCTGGATTTAACGGTCCACTCTGGGGATTCGACTTTGATGATGCAGCGATGAGAGCGATCTGGAAATAATGGTGAAAAGTCGTGATCGATCCCTCCCGTGCAGGCGCGATTGAATCATCGCCTCCTGGCGCGTCCTGGTCCAGCAGCATCTCGATCCAGCATTCGCGTTGCGACTGGATCCGTGAGCGGGGATTGATTAATCTGCCGATAGATCTGCCGGTTGTTTCTTTGTCTTGCAGGGAAGCTGAAGGAGGCTTCCCGTTCATCGATGAACTGGGTGTTTTAACGGGGATATCGCGCGCGGGCTGTCGTACCGGAACGAACGGCCTGCTTCAGCCTTGTCTCGCCGACACCCACGATCGGATGATGTCAGTCTGACAGGTTCTCGAAAACCTGCCGAATTCGGCCGGTTAATTGCAGATACGCTCATAGCCTCGTCGTTAGTCACGATGATCGTCACGGCGGTTCCAGATCCGGCAATGACGGTATCCGTCATCGGCGTCACATGGCGTGGACGTGAGGTTTATTACGCTTTGAAGCGAAGCGAAGATCGCTCAAGCGCTCGGAAGCGAAAAGAAGATCTTCTTGGGATCTAAAATCTTTTCCATCTTTCGGACCTGGAACGCAATCTTATCAGATCATACCCATGTGAGCCCATTAAGAGGACCATTAAGACGAATTTTTAGCACTGCCGAATCTCGCGTCTCGAAAGCGACTGCGACTGCAATGCGAAAGGGGATACCCGCAATACCTGAATACACGCAAATACACACTGTAAATTACGATACCGATAACAGAGAGCAGGCATACCTTATCGTAGCAACTGACGTGCGAGATAGCAAAGAGCTCCAAGGGTCTCCAATCGTCTTCAGGCAGATGCCTTTCGGCCTTTCTGATCGCGACGTAATATCAGATTCTACACGAAGAACGCTGCGACTGGAGCATCAGCTATATATGTGTCTTCCGCGCATGGGATTTCCGTTACGGTGCATTCCGTATTATTCATCTTCCGCTTGCTTTACCTAGGCGAAAAATAGAGGACGTGCTTGGGTCATGAAAAGATTGAATCATCGTTCTGCGATGCGGAGAGAAAAATCTCGGTGACTTTCCGTTCGCGACGCCGACATCGGCGCGAAAAGGCAAAGAGGAGGAGGACGAGGAGGAGAGAAGGGAGAGATAGGACTCGCGCCGATGCGGCTCTTTTTATACAGAATCCATCGTCGCCGCAAGGAAGGGTTATGGACCACCGGTCCCTGTCACCCGAAAGATCGGCCGACGCTGATCCCGTTGATCGAATGCAGACGGTGGCACGATGGCCAATCGGTAACGTCAGGGTCATAGTGCTCCGACAGTGAGTCATGCTTAACCACATCGGGCGTCGATATCAACGACATTTACGAGCGTATGTTCGACACGCGTCCTTCCATTGGTCATCGGATGACGTGCAATTGAAAACGTGCGGCGTAAACGCGCGCAGGGGACGCGCGACGAGGGGAGACGAGGATAGACGGATAGAAGGGAGGCGAGGGAGGGAGGTAACCGAGTCGAGATCATTTTTCCCCTGATTCCCGGCGGGATCGTCCAGTAGAAAAACGGATGGAACGTACTTGGAGATTCAAGAGTGTCCCCCCTCCCCTCCCCCTCTCTCCCATCCCCTCCCCCCTCTCTCTCTCTCTGCGAGGCTGATGAGGCCACGTGCCGCGGGCTTCGCGCGCTGCGGAAACGTCGCATTTATTATCGCATTAGCGTTTGTCGTGCCAGCTCTCGGTGTGGCCTTGCGCGTGTTACGTCCGCGCTAATTGTTGCTCCATTATTGTGCACCTGTAGCGACGCACGACGTCGTTGATGCAACGCGCATCTCCGCGGCTTGACGGCTTTTTCTTCTGCCGTTCCCTCGTCGGTCGCGATCAGCGATCGATGCGATGCGCGATGGATTTTTATTCGCGGTCGAGCGATCGACGAGGGGTCGGCCGGCAACGCGGGGAGGAAGAGCGAACTTCTTGGTCATCGATTGATCCGCATAGGAAAATCCTTTTCTCGGTTGCCCGGCTCTTTCCAGTCTGTGGATGCTTATCGGCCGCGGACGATATGGTTGCGTAATAATTTGCAATTGAAAAATCGCGTCGCCGGACAGAACGGTGATGCTTGATAAAACGAGAGAGACGGAACCGACAATTCCGCAATCCGCGATTGTAAAATGCCTGACGTACGTCATGCTGTAAACGGCGCTGTAAACAAGGAGAATCAAATGGTAATGATTTACACCGCGCTCTCTTCTACTCTCTCTCTCTCTCTCTCTCTCTCTCTCTCTCTCTCTCTCTCTCTCTCTCTCTCTCTCTCTCTCTCTCTCTCTCTCTCTCTCTCTCTCTCTCTCTCTCTCTCTCTCTTCGCCGTATTTGTATCTGCGTAGATGCTACTACTGCTAAAGATCTTATCTTTGGCGAATCACACGTTATTCCACGTACTATAATGAATTGGCATTCGTTTCGCGTGCTGTCGCTATATTCTGGCGTGTTAATCACGAAGACGGGCGGCTAGATTGACGAATGTTAGCTCCATTAATCTCGTCCCGGTGCACTTTGCACGGTTCCCGTTTTAAACGGGAATGTATAATTCATGAAGCGCACCATCGATGAGTCGCCAGATAACTAAGCGATCATTGTTCCTGTCATATTCGTATGCAGATCCGTTCAGTTAAGGACAACATTTTGCGAACAACAAACAATAACCGCGAAACGATAAACGAGCTCTGAATCTGTTCTGGATACTTTTTAAGTCTCCCGGTGAGAGATATATATGTGTATGTATATACTTTGACGAGAAATCAGTGTACACATATTTAACATTAAGATATTGACCTTAGAGATTATAAACGATACTTTATTGACGAACAACGCGAGATATATCGCGATATCGGAGATTGTATCGCGATTATATCGCGGATATCGAAGTGTGACGATGGGAAAATACGAACATTCAGGGATCTTGAACGTGCGGGATTCAACTTTGTTGTTAATACGCGGATCTGAGGCAGCGAGTCGTGACCGAGGAAGCCGCAACAGGCAAACCTTATCTTTGGTGGTATCCGAAATTCGTCTTCAGCATGAGAGATCCATCGAAGCATCCAGAAAAAGAAAAACGGGAATGTAACATAAGGACGTACTTTCCGCTTTCGTTAAATCGTCCCAAATCCGAATATCCGCGAATTGAAGGATCTTTGAGAGTGTCTTTTGCGAGAGCATCTTGAGCGGCTTGAAGAGAGATCCGCGCGGATCTTGGCGGATCTTCAGGAGTTTCCGAGACGCGATTCACCGAGGGAGAAGCCCTTTCTCTCGCGAAAGAAAAGGATCAAGGAAGGAGGAAGGAGGTTCTCTGGAATCGCGCAGGACGGACAAGAGTGCCCGCAGATTCCGCGAATCTCAGACTGTTGTTAGCGTGTTAGCGTTAGTGTCACTTGCTGAAAATGTGCATGCCGGAACAGTTTACGAATTCCGCGCTGGAGCCGCGCGACGTCAGCCGAGTACGCAATGACGCGGAGATCCTTGATCGCGCTGATCGCGATCTAGCGCCGCGGAAGGCCTTGAAAATCGCGCCGAAGAGAGAAGAAAGAACGGCAATGACGTTTCGTCGCGAGCATAATAAACGCTTCGCTCTAAGCGGTTAGTCACCGGCATCGAAGGAATTTCCATGCGTAGATGTTCCGATGTTTGGACCCTTAGATCATTCATTCCTGGAGGCTGAATCCGCGTGTTTAATGCGAATCGATCCGATTATCTCCGGTTCGGCTCTGAGATACCGGGATTCATCGACAGAAATAAATCAAAGAGCTCTCCGACAATGGAACAATGCAAAGGGGTTTTCAGGAGGCAGAGCGAGTATCGCTGCCTTAACGTTTTTAAGGACAAACAAACTCTTGGGAGAGACTATCGTCTCTCATTTCCCCAGGCGGAACCCGTTCGAGTTCTTCTAGTTTCTTTCTTCCCTACGAGGGCAGCACTCGTGTTACATCCGACGCAAAAGAAACATGGAAGCATTAACCGCACATGTGTGAAACGCGGCCATCAGCCATCAGGACTGCGATATCACCCGGTATGCCTCGTGAAAGAGCATGACCGGTTGCATCGCCGTCGTGGCGCGGCACGCGTGGAGAATCACCGCCGCCGCCGCGGCCGTCGCAGCCGCCGTACGCGCCTCGTGCTGCGTCGCGTACTCTCGGGAACGCTCGGTTGCCGATTCACGAACGTCAGCGGCGAGCGTCGGCCAATCGGCTACTCGCACGGTGACTCATCCTCGGCCGGGTGTCCCATGTAAACTCTCTCGTGTCGTTCAGCTCGCAGTCTCCCGCCAATCGCGGTGGAGGTACGATTCGCGCTTACCGTACTCGGGACTAGCCGAAGACTCTACCGAAGCTCTGCGCGGCCTCGCGTGCCCTCGAATATCCTGGATCCGGGACGAATCCTCACTCCCCTCCCTTCCCCCTCCTCTTCTTCTTTTCTCCCCCCCCTCTCTCTCCCTCTCCCTCTCTCTTCCTCGCTTTCCGTTCCTTCTTCCTCCAGGATCATTTGTTGTCGTCGTATTTTGTGTCAAATGGTGAAGTGAGACGGGACAGTCAGGATTAACTTGAAACATGAGGATCAGGAAGGACGCACCTTGCCTCGTACTCCGATTGGTACCCTTCGAGAATCTCGAGTCCTGGGGTAAGTCACGATTAGATCCTCTCTTCTGCCACGTGGCAGACTTCGCAGTTCCTCCCCGCACTTTTGCACACTTGTTTTGTATATTTTTCTTTCTTGTTTCTCTCTTTTTTTTTTTTTTTTCGATATATACATATATGTATATGTATCAAGGAGAGCCTGTTGCGCTCTTCCTGTTTGCCCGCGTGACATCATCGTGACATCGCGACGTTTCCCGTTCGAGGAAACTGGAGAAAATGGGAGGGAATCTGAGGAATTGTGAAATGACTCAGGCACATACAATGAATTGTATCGATCAACGGTCTATTGACGACCTGAGGCGTAATCGCCTCTTCGTATCTTTCGTTCCTTCACTTGTTGCCTCGATAACTGTTAATCGATTACTATTTCGCTAACGTACTCCTGAATCATCATCTCCGTGACGTCATGACTCGAAGGACTGTAGGTATTATTTCACTTACCGTTTCGAGCTTTGTGGAAAGTTTCACTTTTTTCCCTTTTTTCTTCTGTACTGTTGGCCGGCAGGAAAGCCCTTTACGGGACGTCACAAAGGCTAATTGTCGGCGAGAATATCCTGTATCCTAGCGTCGATTATTGCGTCAATTCATTGTTTGTGACTCTGATAAAGCTCTCGGCTCGAGTTTCATTCGAGGAAACGCAGCTGAGATAGCGAGCCGGACGATGAATTTTGAATGACCCGAACGTCTTGCGATTTCGGATTTTCGGACAAACGGAAATCCCATTCCCACGTTTGAAAGCGCAAGCGAGTGTTTGAGAAGATTGGCCTAAAGTATCGATCATTAATCATTAATCATTAATCTGAGCCTGCTCAAATGCTGCCGAGGCCTTCAGGATCTTGCGTTATCGTTATCGGCCAACGATTTCAACGTTGTTAGCCTTGATCTTTTTCATAGAGATCGAGATGTCGTGCTCGATCGTCCCTCGATCTGCCCCCGGAGGAGTTCGCAAATGTAAGAGAAATATAAAAATCCTTTTTACCGAGAGGCAAAGAGTCACGATACGTGCCATGCCTGTAAACATCCACGATTGGTCACGTGTTGTTCATTTCTAATCCTCTCCCGTGGAGAACGTGGTGTTTGAATAACAGGATTTTCATCGAGTGCGACGACCGTTGCGCGATCTCGGCGCAAATCGCACCACCGTCTCGATCGCTAGCGACCTAAATAAAGTGACCTACATTCGATTTTTCCGCAACGATCACGCGGCCATCATGAAGCTACTCTCAATGTTAAATCCTCGTATTCGATATCCGAATCGCTGATTTCTCGACTTCGCGCATGCGATCACTCGCATCCAGCAGTATTTGACTGCGCATCCTGCTCCTGCTTATTTTCCCATCGGCGATGATCAGATCATTAATTGCTCACAATGCATTATTCGGTGAACGAGATCAAAGAGATCTGTCGACGCGTTTAAGCTGCGCGAGTAGACCGGAGCGCGTAAAGTCTAAATTTACCTTTGAGATTGTCTTTCAGTCGTTCTTCGGCAAGTGCAATTGGCGACTGACCTGCTTGATTATTCTCTCAATAAGATTCGCGTCCTGTCCTATCCGAAACTCAATGTCCGAGATTCTCGCGTTCTTCGGGCGTTTGCATTAATCTCCTCTCGAAGCGGAGGAGACTTTATTCGGCGCGAGCTACGCGCGACGAAACGTGCCTCGCTTCACATTATGCGAATACAATTTCGTATTCGCCAGTCACCATGTTAATTTCAGATCACGAAATCGGACGTAAGTTTTGCTGCCAACGGCACTCGCCGCCCGAAATTCCTCGCGCTCGCAAGGAACCGGCAGGAATAAGTATCGACAGATCGTCTTGCATTACGCACGTGGGCGCGTCTTGTCGACGCCGTCGCTAGCTCGCATCGCGATCGCGATCTAGATTCTCCAGTCGCGAAATCTAGCGAAAGGCAAGCTCCGCTTGCCAACGTCGAAATAATGATTGGCGACGACAGTTTGGGGTTGCTGGCCGCTCCGCGAGAACCGACCGCTGCCGGCTGGCGGGGGGCGGCGGCAGCGGCGGCGGCCGCGGCGGCGCGGGTGCTGCGCGGCGGGAGGAGGAGCGGGCGGCGAGGGGGTGCAGCGGCGGCGAGGGGGTGCAGCGGCGGCGAGAGGTGGAGCGGGGGGCGGGGGAGGAGAGGGGCAACGAGTGAGTCATCGTAGAGCCAGGCCGCCAGGCTTTAGCACGGCCGCAGGTCAGGAGAGGAAGACACTTTTAGCCCACATTTCTTCCTCGCCTTCTCTCTCCTTTTCGCGTTCCCGGCGTTCCTTTATTTTTATCCGCCGACCGTTTATTCTCGGCCCGTTTCTTCCTTTCCGTCAGCCCCCCCCCCCATCTCGCTCGCTTGCTCCCCCTCGCCCCCCGCCCCCCGTCCGCTCTTCTCCCCCGCCGCGATGATGTCTCACACACGTTGCCCGTCACGCGTAATCCATGGCGTTCGTCCCGAATGACGCGACGAGCTTCCCGCGTCCCGAGGTTCCATATGGATTATCATCCACCCGCATTTCGCGGCGCTCGACGTCGAGCATCCGGCATTCGCCTCGAGGATCGCATCTCGGAGGAGGGGGGGGGGGGAGAGGGGAGAAGGGATCCGGGAGATTTCTCGGGTCCGCGATCGCGTGTTTGTTGGCCGCGCGGCGCACCGTACGCGATACAATAATGCACAATGCGTATCGGCGAGGACGACCGCGTCCTTCGGCCCTTCGGGATCCCTTCGGACGCTCTCCGGAAAGGAGAGAGCGAGATAAGAGCGCGGGACCCATCACGATCCGCCGATGTCGCAGGGAATACGCAAGAAGAGGGAGGAGGATAGCTGTCTACCGCGCGTCTACCGAACGCGGATAAAGATATCCGCGGGAATTAGGGCTTGGAGCGGGCGGCGGGCGGACCTGGCCCCCACTCCCTCCCTCCCCCTCCCCCTGCCTTTGTCCCGAGATCGTAAATCGCGGGGAGAGGCTTCGCGCGTTTTGCGATATTTATTCTCGGCTAGCCTTCCGAGAATCGGCGGTAACTTTCGTAATCTGGCCGAGGGTCTCTCGGGCTCCGCTCCGCTCCGCTCCGGACGCGGGCTGTTTGATTACGAGATCCCGTGAGATTCGGATTTTTTGTAATTTTAGGTTTCTCCCGCAGGAACCCAGGTTTCTCCGGCGATCCCAAATCTGCTGGACTCACCTGGGTCTCCAGGTGCTTGACATTTTTAGAATTCCTGCTTCCCCGTTCCAGATCCCTGGATGCTGGGGATTTTCCTCTCCATTTGCCGGCTCGATCGTCTTTTCTGCTTCTTTGGATCGGGATTCTCGGACGTGCGATCGTTGAGGCGTCGAGACGTAATCTAACGAGATTAATAAATCGATTGATTAAGGGCTGGTCGGATTTTTGCGAACGACTCAATCGAGTGACTGATTCAGTCCGATGACGTAAGAGAATACGACGGACGAGGAGCGAAATGGGCAAGGAATCAATGTGACATTACCTCCCGCTGGTTATAATTGTACTCCGAGATGTATGGATGCATTATATAGCCGGGTTAATCGATAAATCGACGGGGAAACATTTCTACGGATATCGTGGCCGGCCGTGTACTCATTGTTTATCGATACACGGCCAACGACGTGCACGTATGCGCTCGAGAAAGTAAGTCTTGGCTTTGTTCGCGCCAACTTTCCCCGTTGCGAATAATTTAGGAACGAAACCGTTTTTCTTACAAACACGGACTATTCCCGTGACAATAGAATTGCTATTCTCTCTCGCGTGCGCTCCGCGTGACATATCGAAAACTTCAACTTGTACCTTGATGATCCGCCGAATAACTCCATGCATACCCGCAATGTAAATCGCATTATTATCGTTATTATTGTCGTCGTCGTCGTCGTCGTCGTTGTTGTTGTTGTTGTTGTTGTTATATGCCATACCACCATGTAGATATGCACGTAATTTCAACAATAACGCGTCCGTCTGACGATGCACGATGCACGATGACCGTTAACGGATGATGATACGAAGTGCAATCTCGCGAGCGCATCTCGACGCGAATTGTAATCCCCCCCTGTCCCCCCCTTCGTTGCAGGTGGACATCGCGAGTTCCACAGGCGGCACCGAGAGCTCTGCGAGGACACGTTGCTACCAAACGGCTCCGTGAGCGGCGCTGACCCCTCCGCGACGACGACGACGACGGTGAGCGGCTGCACGAGTCCTGGACCAGGATGCCCCGTACTCATCTCCGGTCCACCCACCCCGCAACCTGCCGATATCGACAGCCATCCGGCATCCCGCGTGCTGCCGTTCCTCTACCTCGGTAACGGACGGGACGCCGCCGACCTGCAGCTACTGCGCGCCCTGGGTGCCACCCGAGTGCTAAACGTCACCTCACAGCTGCCAGGTTACCACGAGGAGCGGGGAATCACGTACAGGCAGATCCCGGCGTCGGACTCTGGTCACCAGAACCTCAAGCAGTACTTCGAGGAGGCGTTCGATTTCATCGGTGAGTAATCAAAGTACACTCGTGTCTCCCAGCGATTGCCCGTGCGAGAACACGCGGGCTCTCTCTCTCTCTCTCTCTTCCTTCTACCTCCTGCTATTTTACTTGTTGACGATCCAAGTTTCCCCCGGCCTGCTCCGGAAGGGTGGATGGAAATGGCGCGGCCCATCGGGAATCCAACGCGACTTGGTTGTCCCTCCTTCACAAAGCGCGTTCCCCCGCACTTGATCGTGTGATGGTCGTAATCATCCCTGTTACGATCGCACCGGCGGTGCGGATTATCCGTTCTCCTTTCCCTTCCGGTTGTACGGTGGTTGATTCCGTTATTTCGCGGCGGGTAGCGGGTAGCAGCGTCAACGGAAACGGGGTGTAACCAGGCGTTTCCGGTGGACCATTGAACCAGAGCGTCCGTGTGCCAGGAGACCAGAAGAACCTTTCATTCATGAAGGCATGAGTCATGCGCGCGCGCGCGCGCGCGCGCGCACGCGTATCAGTGTAACGTAAAACCCGCCTCAGCCTTTGACCCTGCCTGCCTGTGTCCTCTCTCTCTCTCTCTCTCTCTCTCTCTCTCTCTCTCTCTCTCTCTCTCTCTCTCTCTCTCTCTCTCTCTCTCTCGTCATCCTTAATCTCCTGTCGATTTCTCCTCTCATGCGTTTACGCATCGTTTATGCGTGTGCATATCTCAGAGGAGACGTGGGGAGGGAGGGATCATTATGCGTGAAAAGGAAGCAGGACGGCAGCAGCCGTGCGTGGCGGTTGTAAGGGCTCGAAAAGAAACGGGAGGAGGTCCTTCTCTCTCTCTCTCTCTCTCTCTCTCTCTCTCTCCCCCCCCTTCCTCTCTCGCTCTCCTCCCGAACCTTTGCCCCCTGAGCGTGCAACTGGTGGAATGCCGGTTGAATAAACCGACTGTGCACCCTCCGTTATGGCATCCGGTCGTTTAGCGAAGGTTTGCTTTCGGAAAACTCATTTTTCCCGCTTGCGGCATTCCTCCTGTTTTTCTTCCTTCCTTCGTTGTTCGGATTTGCATTTTTCCTTCGCGCATGCGAAGGCTCGAGTTGTTTGTTAGACATAAATTGTACTCGTAGCTTGGTAGCCGTGATCCGATAAAGAATTATCGTTTATGAGCGTAATCCGCGCTCCAGGACGATCCCGAAATGATCGTCCACGGAAAAAAGGAGAAGTATCCGAGGAATTTGTCGAGCGCGGTGAAATTCTCTTGCAATGCGCGATAGAACGTCTGTGTAGTCTGCATAGGATCCGGGCGATGCAGTGACTCACTGGCGATACGATAGCGTCCCCCATATATTGCATAACTGTGTCGGCCGTTCGAGTTTCACGACTGCTTCGTTTCAGCGTTTACGAGCTTGGCTCGTCCGTATTTTTTCCCCAGTTCCACGATTTCGGCGCGATCTCTCGCGATCTTAGGATTTTAGAGATTCACGAACGTCGATGGCCGCAAGCTTAACGCCGCAATGGCCGAGTCAACCGGTTCGCGGATCAGTAACGACGGTCTTCTTCGTAATCGTAATCGCTAATCGTGACGCAAATGTAACGATTGCGTGAAAGGATATAAATTTTGATAAAAATTAATATCTTATGCTCGCGTGTGAAACTGAGCGGAATGATCAAGCTCGAGATGTATAGATTGAATCCAGTAAGCTTAAGGATGCGCCGTGTTCACTTCCTTTTAGTCACTTCCTCTATCCCGATGTTTCGAAATCTCCATAATTCCCGCGATGCGGGAATCCAATTTGAGAGATTGCCGCGATCATCTCTTCATCGGCATAAAAGAGACACACGCTCGTCATCTCGCAATTTGTCTTGATGTTACAGAGGAAGCGCGGAAGGCCGGAAGCAGCGTGTTGGTGCATTGTCAAGCTGGTGTGTCGCGTAGCGCGACAATCGCGATCGCCTACATAATGCGACATAAGGGCCTGTCGATGGTAGAAGCGTACAAATTGGTAAAGAACGCGCGTCCGATCATCAGCCCTAATCTGAACTTCATGGGTCAGTTACTCGAGCTCGAGCAGGGCCTGCGGGCGTCCGGCGATGTCAGTAACTCTGCGTCGGAGGAGTCCACGTCGTCAACGATGACGACGACAGCAACGACAGTGACATCGACAACTGCGGTAGCGGCAGCTACGACGACGACGACGACAACGACGAGCACAACGACGACGACGGCGACAAGTAGTTGTCACCAATGCAGGTGGAGTCATCAATCCAACAGCGAGGAAGTGGTCACCTCTGGTTGCAGCGTTTGAGACCCTCCTCTCATTTCTGCATCCCTTGGCCTTCTTCGAGGGTATCGGATTATCGATGCCGGTAGATCAAGGCGCCGCAACGAACGCGCGCGACAAACATATCCCGAAAACATCGAGAGCGAACGACGTCATTCTTCCTGTGCCTCCTCGCGACGAATCCAAGCGAAAGTCGGATGATCATCATCCGGCCACGATCTCGCCCATCTCCGTGCGGAATGTATCGCGTTAAACTGTGCGAGGGTTCCGCAAACGCGCCGATAAGGCCTCGTTTCCGCCAGAATTCGACGAGTCTGCGGAACTCTTAGCCTTCGGACCTTCGCGTTGTCCGAGTCTTCGCGCTTTTCGCCCGATAGGCCTAGATCCGCGTTAGTCTAGATGAGTTATTGACTCTTATCGATTGTTCACACTCTCCAAGATGCTGTACGCCGTCAATACACATCTTTATTTCTCGAATATCGTGCCTTCGGGATTAGACTGGGATGGTTTAGAACGAATAGACTCATATCGCTGATGGACGTATTAAAAGTCGGAACAAAGAGAAACGCACGAAGAAGATACGTATACCGCATTCCTTCCCTGCTAATTGCTCCCTGATCGGTGTCATGCTGAAGCTAATTCGAGTATTTCAAACGTGACGAGTCCTTTCGAATACGTTCAGTCTACAATCTGAACGATATTCGACTTGAACGATACTACGAATACGATGGGTATCTTCTTCGCATGCGCACCCAAGGAAGAGAGACATAGCGAGGAGAAGGACAAGATTTCTCCGAGTAGAAAGCGGGGAGGCGCAAAGTGACAGGGAGCACGAGCATTACGTGCGAGAGGAAGTCTGGCACGCTTTCTTTCGACTTCGATAACGAGCAGCAGCGTGTCGCGATTAATTTATTGTCGGCGGACATTCGCGCGAACGATAACTTGTACTTACGAGACGCACGGTGTTCCCTAATATAGTCTAGCTGAGTCAATGGAGAGGCAAGCGAAATGTGTCGAGCTTCTCTTGAGCGCGCTCGCATTGTTGTCGAGGTCGCTGTACGTTGAGCCAATGTGCAAATCACTGAATGAACTTTTGCTCGGAAGCGCTTTATGCATGTGAACGGCAGCCTTGATTATATTACTCGGCATTGTTTATGCAAGAGGAAGCAAGCGCGAGGAAGATACGAAGGAAGTGACTATTCAAATGATTAATCACAGGCAGCTGGCGTAATGCTAGAGAGAAGCTCGGGGGAGGGGCGAAGAAGATGTTGCAAATTAAAATTAGCCATAGCTACAATATTTTATACTGACCATTCTTGACCTCTCTATTATTTATTGACTTCTATTACTTGCATATGCTGTAAGCTTTGCGATTACATATATCAGTTAATAACACACACACACATATATATATATATATATATATATATGTATATATATATGTATAATTTTTTAATTACATTGCATCTGATGATCTAATTTTCCTTCCACGGTCTCTTTGGAGAAATAATAACATTAGAACTGTATTAACTGTATGAGAACGCATTTGCGCGAAGCAGATCTTTTACGAAAGATAAATGGATTGAAATTGTTGAGAATGTATTTTCCGCAATGATAAAATCTTGAGAGCACTTGCAAGGACAGGTAAATCGCTTGCTTCTCAGCTGACTCTTCTCATATCAGGCATGAATTCTTTTCCAGATGAATTATCGTCTGCACGAAAAAGATATGCCGTCGAATGAGCATGTACGGGGTGTCACGAAGAAAGAGTAATGGAAGTTCTAGTCTGTAAACTAACGGGGTTGTAGTTTTGCAGCGAGTAGAGTCTCATCTCAGGTAGTTCTATTTTCGCGATATAATGTATTCTCTGCGAATGTAAGTTACATTAACGCGTACGCGATGACAATAAAGACGACTTCATTTTCGTTGGAATTGATGAACGCTAAACGTGATAGATGATGCGACTGCATTTTCGAAGAAGCTTCGTTTACCGTCATCCGAAGATATTTTTAAAATGTTTTACTTTCTGTCGACAAGTAGGGAATTACTTTTAAAGATTTTTATCTCGAGAAGCTGGATACATTTAATGGGGAAACGATACCGTGAGCGAATAAAAGGGACAGAATGTTTTTCTTTGAAAATGCAATTTTATCATAAAACCGAATAAGTGAGCATATTAGTTACGAGTGATATAATATTTATGAATGATACTACATATTTCCTCTCTCGAGGCACCCCTGTACATCACGTAAAACGGAATGTTACTTTAACGTTGTGAATACCCACAGGAAAAAGGAGGAAAACGAAGATTAAATAAAACGATCGTTAACAATTAATTCATACATCCAGGTCAGTCGAAGAGTGAGACAGAGCGAAGATAGTAGGAAAAAAAAACTAAGACACGTGAGCGTGATAAAGCACGAATAGGTCGAGACCGTTAATCGAGGGCGGAAATTCACCTGTTTGCGATGTGTGTATTGCGATTACAACGCAAGGTTGGTTATTTGATAAAAAGAAGAAATAATTATAATAATATATCGTTCACTGAGAATAGCTTAGTCCGTTAAGCTCCCTTAGCATTTAAGGATCTGGTTGAGGTCCAACCATCGTGATCTAGTCGTTTGTTGGGATAATGATGCGAGTATGATGAAGAATTATGTGAAGCACGAAGACGCTCTATAGCCTACGGGAACTGGGAAGTGATGCGATTGTATTTGTAAAGGCATATAATTGTTAGATGATAAGAGGCCCGATGAAAATTGAAGCGTTGGGGTTTCTCAACTTATGTCTGAGAGAAATAGCGAATTTAAGAGAACAGAATCTTATTCGGCAAATTAATTGCACATTCTAATGGCACATTCGTTCAATGTGCAAATCGTTATGTTTCTTTATGTTTCGTTGTATTTCTTTTCGAGATCTCTTCGAGATTCCAATTCAAATGCCAAATGGACATAATCTTTCGCAGGGGTCTCGCGAATCGAATTCTTTATTTCTTTCACGTTAATTGATCTTCGAGTCAATTCATGCTTTTTAATAGAATTGCTTTTATCTCTATATTTATTTCATATCGTGACTTGTTCGCTCTCACGAGAGACGTCATCAGAAATGCCTATTCCGTATTCGAATATCGCGGAAATAGATTTGGCCGGGTCTCTCTTCTTTTTGGTTTTCCTGAATCTCGCTATTTTTTGTAGGACTGGGAATCGGTAGTTCTAAGTGAATTTATAAGCGTTCCATGTATGTTTACTTAAACGAATCGCTCTTGAAGGCATGATTAAGTGTAACGCGACTGTTCCGAAATGCGTGAGCTCTACTGTAACACAGTTGGTGTAAAGCTGGTGTAAAGTAAACAAGAAAATACCGCAACGCGTAACAACGATCTCGCGATTAGACCAACGAAAAATCAACAATCGCGGAGGCGTCTTGTTAATGACTTAATTACGAATGACAATAACTTCTCATGGGGAGCCATCGCGAAAAAGAAGTCGCGAACAATGCGAGAGAGCGAGAGAGAGAGAAAGAGAGAAGAAAAAGATAGGAAGAGAGAACAAATAGAAGAAGGGCAAGAGAATGAAAGAACCAAGTTCCTTAGGATTCTGACGACGAATTCGATTGATTAATCGACTTTCAAAGAACGGTACATATCAGCGAAGCGTTGCCTTGCGATAAAACGAGAATTGACGAAAAACGAAAAAAGAAAAAAAAAAAAGGAAGAAGGAAAGAAACAGAGGCGATATATAGGCAATTAAACGACTTATAAACGATTAGTTACCTTGCCGGCGACCGCGTGAGCGGAGGAGGGAAGAAGAGGAAGATGGAAATGTAGTACCTGTTGCATTATAAAGTGTATTTTATCGAGACATTGGTAATAGCTAACAGCGACGACTTGCGATAAATCGTGCGGCGTTGATTTCTCATTAATCGAATAAAGGTGCGGAATTATTTATTATTAACTAAACGCCCGTCTATATCGTCGAGACCTCGGGAAACTTTGCTTTCCCGATTCTCAGCATCGTAGCGGATAAATGGCACTGGAGGGCAATTTGAATTTTCGATGAATCCATCGATACGTTCTCGGGACATTTCAAATCGTTGACTGTTCAAGTCAACAGTTCAGTTGTTTCTAGTCGTCGAAAACACTCGACCGTTGCAATTTTCTTGAATCGTTAGTTTCCCGCATCGATCCCACGCAGCCTCCAATGCATCCATCCACACATTTTATTTGCAAGATGAGACATTGGTGTATCTTCCGCGAAATGCGCTTTGCATATTTTCTTTGCGTTCGTCAAAGATCTCTAGAGGTCCTTTAAAAAAAAAAAGGATGCTCTGATGCTCATTGAAAATTATCGCTTTGTATCAGTCCCAAACGTAGCTCGTCACGGTAGATAACGCTACGCTTGTGGCTACGTGAGTAATCAACTGACAATTATTTGTTGCAATGTCGTCGTATCATCCTGTTAACGTGCGTAGGACGTCCTTTCGAGATGTTTTCCTGTCTTTTCCAGGGATATCCTTCCGCGAGGATCTCTCGCTAAAGTTTTATACAACATTTTGAGTCACCCATCGCCAAATTTCATAGAACAAACATTTCTGCGGAGGGCCTTCTAACGCGGAACGAGATAAAATGATTTGTGACATATCCTGGTGAGATCAAAGCGTACATTTCGAAAGGACAAGAAGGAGATGGCAAACGTTTGGTGGGGAAAATCTAAGATGGATTCGGATAGAAGAGACCCCAAATGATCAGAGATCCCAACGATTTGTAATGTACAGCTAATAGTGACTAGGAAACATTAGCGTAAAGATGTAAACTACATTGCGTATGTGCGTGCAAGTATATTGTATTATATTAAAAAAAATTTATTTAGTTATTTTATGAATAAAAAAGCGAACTTTGACGATTCATTCTGTTGCAAAGCTGTTTGTTTCAGTCCACACTCCCGTGCGTCCATCATCGATCGCTTCCTTTTTTTTCCTTTCCCTTTTTTCTCATATTATTCCAGCCCACGCCTCCGAATCTCATCTTACATCCTACATCAAATTACATTTCGTGGGACTAGAGTTATAGTTGCATTATCGTTGCAGCTTGTTAGACAAGCTTGAAACGCGGGAACTATCGTTGAAAGTACAGCCGTCGAAATTCAAGAAAGAAGAGATACAAACGCAAAATTCGTTCATTCGAGTAATTCGGATATCGAAAAGTACACGGCACAAAAGTGCACATTCAATCCGCAGACAATGCCTAGATGCTAACCTCTGACGTATCAAAGGGAGCGGGGAATGGAGTTGTGATAAATTGTCAGATAGCTGGCGATAAATTTTTCTTTAAACAATTTTACAGATTCTCGTTACATGTCCGCGTGTTTACCGTAGATCTACCGTAAAAGACACTCCAATGTATCGATCACTACAGAATTATCTGCGTGTCTATATGTACATAGAATTTTATATCGCATTAATAATAATAATAATAATAATAACAACATTAATAATAGTATATCAATAATATAATAATAATAATAGTAAAATAATTCATGCTTTTTACGCATCACTGTGTGTTGCAAGTATAAAACTTACATAGGACATCCATTCTTATATTATTACAATAGAAAACTGATTAAACCGCTCGAGTTGTTATCGGCACTTTTGTATAGTTCTCTTATGTACTTGTCGCACTTGTCTGCCTGTTATTTATCCGCAATGGGAACGTATAAAAAAAGAAAAGAGAGAAAGAAAGAATGGCAATTAATCGATGATGCTGATCGAAGATAGCAAGCGTTATCGATAACGGATGTGTGCACGTATACCCGCGACCGAAGCTCTATGTAATGACGATCGATCTGTAAAACGATATCTTTGCAAATAGTTGAAGCAGTTGAAGCTTTTTACAAAATGCAACTCGTGATGTGGTTCGCTAAGAGGAAATATGCGCCTTACATGCGCGCGGTAAACGGCGATTAGATAGCGATCGTTTTATTAGCAATGACTCAACTCATAAGATATATATATATATATATATATCTTGAGAAATTGGGTTTTGTTCTCCATGTAGATTCTCCTTCTTTGTCATCTAGGATGATCCGTTATTCATGCATTCGGAGGGAACACAGAGAAAATCAATTAGCACGACTGCAGTGCAAGTGTATCCTTTTAATTTATTAAACTAAACATCTAAATTTCTTATCATTATGAAAACTTAAACTTTCATAACTTCAACTTTCTACGCAAATTACAAGCGAGCGAGTTCATACGTGCTCTCTATCTTAAGTTTTCAGCCTTCTAATTCCGTTCAAGAAAAAAGGTGAAAGAACCAGCGATCGCATATTGCGCGACTTTCAGTTTACCCTGTAGCTTAATTCCTATTCGCCGACGATGACGGGAAAGAAGACGTGGCGCAAAGGAAAAAAAAAAAGATGGATTATTTTTCAGCTTCTCGGTCTCAGGAAAGCTGAAAATCACAGAACGATCCGCACGAATTTACGTCCGGGACGATGAAACGCTTCCTCAAGAAAGACTCGACGAGACGAGCGCGCTTTAATCGCGCAATTGCAAATCATTTCGCGAATCACTTTGCATTCTATCGAACAAGGAGCATGTTAATAATTACAAAGCATAATCGGGATATTCGTCGTAACGTGTGACTCTTGCTTCATGATATAACTCGATGGATTTTGGAAGAAGGATCGAAAACGCGAGAAAAGATGACCGATTCGATAGATAATGGGAAAAAAAGCATCGATAGCTCCTCGATTTTATGGAGAAATGTACTGGCGATTATCGTTACCGAGCAAAAAGCTAAGAAGTGTAAACAAGACATTCAAAAATCTCAATTGTTGGCTAAGGCTGCCATCGCGCGAATCAAAGTGGCGTTCTCCTCACGCAGGCGTTCCCGTTCCACGGCCATTTCGTGCTGCTGTTTCAAAAGGCGAGCTTCAAGCGCCATGATTTTGTGGTCCCGATCCTCCAGAAGGGACAGCAGCCTTTTGTTCTCTTCTTGTGCTCGTTCGATTAACTGAAAGCCCAACCATTTCTTAGCGTTCCTAATTGTCAAACGAAAATATTACACATCGCAATTTCTCGATACTTGAGCGATGCCTTCACTGCACTAGTTTAGATTCAACGACGCGCAATTCAGTGCGCATTCTTTAATTTAGTATGATTTATAATAATTTATTAAAACGCTTACTTCGTGCGGATTGTCACCGGTTGGCGTTGGCAATCTCGGCCTGCCGGTCGCATTGACAGACGCTTGCGGCTCGTGGTTGCCATGGTCCGATTGATTAATACTATCGGACTGATTAAGAGAATCAAATTCCTCATCGTCGGCCTCCAAGTCGGAATGACTAAAACGCAGATATCGAGGGGTGTATGTAACGAACTGTATTCCATTTATGTGCATTATACCTTGCAAGTTTTACTCTCTACGAGTCGTCTCGAATTAAATGTCGTCAAATACAAATCGCATTAGGCACGACCGTCGATGTGGATATAAAGAGTCTCGCGCGTAAATCATTTCAGTTTCAATATACATTGTTGCAATTGTTTAATTGAAGAGCTCAAAATAATATTAAGCCACATGAAATACAAGTTTTACAAGCCTAGGACCTAGGAATAAACAATTAATTAATAATGATACATTGATCCAATTTTCAGTATTCCCCGCAATTTCATTTTGATAACAACCATGTAGCTCAATATATTTATTAGATTGCGCTCCATGCCAAGTGGCCCGATTAATTTACAAGCGCCGTGATATTTTTCAAATTCCATTATATTTCTGTGATAGAAGTAATTTTTGACTGTCGCAATGACATAATAGATAGCGATTATATTGCGAATTAAGCGCAACTGCTAATGCAATCGGATCTCTTTATTTTCTTTAATTAAGCTGCGACTTACCACCAATTAAATTTCTACCGAACCATTTCGCGTAACAACGAAATGGTTTTGTATCGCAACAAATCCATCGTGTTCGAATTCTTGTCCATTTTTGTTTAGTTAAGTCACTTCATTATCATTTCGCGTTGTTATTTGAAATATCGTAAAGTCGATTTCATAACTCGGATAATTACGCTTCGTTAATCAATATTCTACCAGCTCTATCGTACTTCGTACAGGTCGTGCCTAATCGTAGTTCTTTTGGTACGATATAATGCACTTACCAATTGTGCCTACCTATACATGACCTGTATGAAGTACGGTAGTGCCTAGAAAGCAGTTGTAAGTAGTTCATTAAAAAGACATTTACAAGTCAGATGACAACTATTGCACCATGACGGAAATGTTTATCTCCCAATTATCATTAATTACGTGTGAATATGTGCGAGGTACCTTTTGTTTCGCCTCTGCGTGTACATTCTGGCGGTCCGTTCCTGCAACACGCACGTACATAATACATTTTTAAGTGGTTATCATCAAATAACTATGTCAAGAAGATTATTAAAAATCCATTTGGTTAATACAGAATGTCCCAGAAACGGTAAACAAGTTGATTAAATTCTAAATCGCAAAGTATAACGCTTCGGCATTAACAGCCTGATGAATAAAAAATCAATTGGACTAAGGTCCAAACCTTTATCTATATAAGTTGTATTTATGTCTTACTTACAATGAAATGTAGCACAAAACTTATCTCACGCTTTTCAAACTTTTTCCAATGTTGATGAACATGTACAGTCATCGGAACATTCTGTATATGTAAGAAACAGAAGTTGGCATTGACTTACTTCTATCGATTCGTGATCGAGGAATTCATTGTGATGCGTGTTGTGCTTAGTTTCAAGGCAAGTGCCGCTGAGTTCCTCCTCATCTTCTCCCGTGCTACCACCGGTGCTCTGAGAAATTATGCATTTTACCAAATGTCGACGAGGAGGACGCTTGTACAACATTTAAACATCAAAGAATAGGGTGAGCTATATCCCATAAATGAAATATGAAATTAATCGTAAATGAATAAGATTTGCAAAATATTCCGTCGCAATCAATTAAAGAGTTTATATAGATAGGAAATGGGCGATCAGTTGCAACATTTTCGGAACATTTTGATATAGAGATCGAAAATATTAAAATCGAAAGATGCTTGAAATGAAGCTGAAAAATTCGCAAAATAAACACATAAAAAACCAGAATTTAGAAAAAAGTTTGATATGAAAAATATAGATATTCTAAAAACTTACGTAGCAAAGAAGCATTAGATCTTAGAATTTCAAGGACTTAAAAAAGTATTCAAGATAAGATATCAAATCTCAATATATATTATCGCGTAAATGCGACACCTTGCAATTCTACAGTCACATCGGTCGAATAATCTAAAAGTTTTGAAAATACGAAATTCTAAAAAGTCTAATGGTTACTTATGATTCGAGTGACGGTAACAATGGCGAACCTCTGTCGATGGTAAATGCACGACTCCGGTGCTACGCCGTTTCTCTCGCAGTTTCCGCCGATCGCGTTGCTGCTTCCCCTTGTTTATGTGCGTTGGCCTGTGCAAACAGGATACGACACTAAAGACACTAGAACCAGATTCAGAAAGTATATTAGGCAATTACGTAAGGTTCCCTGTATCAAGGACGTCGCTGGCTAATGGACACTCCAAGAGCGACAATGAATTCATTTTCATGGTTCTCTCATCGGTTTCGGTTTAAGCGCATGCGATTGCGGTTCACGTACCGGCCGGTCACGCGTTTATCCTGCTTCCTTATGATGGGTTTGCTCTGTGGGTTCTCGTGCTCCGGCGCAAGCACCGAGTTGGAGCTGGTGTCATAAGCGCCTTGCGATTCTTCCACATCGGGTGTACTTTCTGAAAAAGAAAACAATTGAGAACAGTGATACGTGATATACTGTCGTCTGATATTCTCTCATGGTTTTTCATAGCTTCTCTTTGAACAAAACGGATCATTGAGTAACATTCAGGTCTACTCATTAATGCTGATCATTAATGCTAATTATGTTCGCGATGCGTAACCATCTATCATTTCTTGCATTATGTAAATAGAACTGAAGTTCAGCCATTGAGAGAACAATAGGATATAATTCGACTCTCAAAACTTAGAACAGTTAAAAACTTCTAGTAGCGAGAACTTTATATAAATCAATTTGTCAGTTCCAACATGAATGTTTTTTTAAGATCCTAAGCAACTGGGATAAAGCCTCGGCAAATGCCTGATGCAACTCGGAGAAGGACTCTGGTTAACATGTACTTTGAAAACTTATGGAAGACACATCCCCTGTCCTTGGCGGGCCCACCCTTGCCCTGGCGGTCCTGATCCTAGATCGCCTCGATGTCAATTCGAAGTCGTTGTCGAAGTCCTCCTGGCTGACGGAGCTGGACGCCATGCCGACGACGTCACTGCAAAATGCAAAAAGGGACACACAGCTCGTAACAACCGCGTATGCCAGACACGCGACATGCCACCGCAGGATGTGCATGCGTGTGCATGTGCATAAGAAATGAAAAACAAACAAACGAACAAAAGAACAAGAAAGAAAAAAATAATGGTTCCTTACAAAAAATACCTGGACATCTGAACAAAGGGTAGTAGTAGTAGTAGTAGTAGTAGTAGTGGTAGTAGTAGTAGTGGTAGTAGTAGTAGTAGTAGTAGTACTAGGTTGTGACGTGCGTGTACCTGCGGGGATGATCGTTCCGTGCGAGGGGGGAGTGACGGGAGGGGGGAGACGACCCGTTGTTGTGCGTTTACGGAGCTTTTTCTATTGAAGCTCGATTATGGTCTACTACCGTACGCAGCTACGTCTTTTCTCGTCTGAGAAAAAGGGAGAGGAGGAGAAGTCTGAGTGGAGAATTTGTGAGAATAATTCGAGCCGCGCGCGAGCAAAATGAGAGAAAGGAGAGAAAGGAGAGAGAGAGAGAGAGAGAGAGAGACAGAGAGAGAGAGAGAGAGAGAAGCGCAAGAAAACCGCGATGCGCGTGAAGAAAAAGAGAGAAAAGAAGGAAAAAGAAAAAAAAGAGAAAACAGAGTTCACACACGAGGCAGCGCAAGCACCGTTTGGAAACGAACTGCTGAGCGGAATCACCTGAGGAGACCTGCCGATCCGGTGACTCACTGGCGACCCGAATGACGGATCTGCAACGTAAACATGAGCCGAAATGGGCGCATAGCCGTGAGCTAAATCGCCGTATCGATCGTCCGAGGCGGACAGATGCAATCGAATGAAATGCGTCTCACACAGTGCAGCCTGTTCGCGCTTATCTGCGACACTCGGCGGCGCCGATCGCGAGATCCGTAAAATACGCGATATTCACACGCTACTTCTCCAAACCGATCGCTCACTGCGCTCGACTGCACTAATCGTCCTCCCCCTCTCGACCTTCCGCCTAAGCGTGATGCGTAGTATGTCAGATGACAGATAGACAGACGGCTCGGACACGCTGGTGCGTTCGAAAAACTGGCGCAAGGATGTGAATTGTTCGGCGGGACATTCGGTGCGTTCGAAAGAACGCACGCAAATTGACTCGGTGGCTCGGCCTCAATGTGTGACAATTAGTTAACTGGGCAATTTAACTGGCCGCAAGATCGCAAGATCATGATGTATCTGCAATAATGTGTGTGCAATTTTGATGCACGCATAATCTAAGAGAATCCAAATTCAAGTACATTAACTATCGACGATGAATGTTTCTAGAGCATTTGAACCGGTAAGGCAAAAGAAGAAATAATAAAACGGCGAGCCTGATTAGCAGGTATGACGTGAGTGAAACATTTATGCGACGAATTTATCGCATTGTGTTTGAATTGTGTTTGAAAATAGAAGCTACAGGCACGCTGGTTGTACGATTTTAAGATAATCTCGTCTTACTTATCATTGACTCGTTCTACGGGAAATAAAAAAGTACGTATGAGGCGACATTGATTCATATTACTAGCTCATTCTTCAGGCAGGAACGCTGGAGACTCGTAGCGAACTTTTTTGCAACTAATTCCCTCGTAATTTTTGAGCGAGTTCTCTTCATTTTTAACATGAATAGGCGCCTATCGAATAGCAATACATTATTCCATTGAACATCCAGTTATTCTGCAGGTGTCATTATTTACATCATTATTGTCAAAGTATAAACATTCCCACGAATTGTGTATATACATGCATATGTGTATGCATGTATATAATCATATTGAAATTGATTTGAACAAAATCCGCGTTTTTTTTATTGAAAAATGACATAATGCAATGATGATTCGATGGCGAATTGGAGAATCTTTATTTTCGAATAATATTACGACCGTAACCCAGAAACAAATTTTACTTAAAAAAAATATATTTAAGCGATACATGACAATCCAACTTATAATATACAATATAACTATATGTATATATAGACATGTATATATAGACATATTTGCAATTCTTGACTATAATTGATCTGGGCCATAACTGGCTATATTGAATCCTATTTGGCCATACTAGCCATACTTCACTTACTTGACCATACTTGTCCTACTTCGTCATATTTGCCTTACTTTGTCATAGTTGGCCATAACTGGCTGGGGTAAACTTGACCATAGTTGCCCTGCTTAGCAATAATTGGCCAGAAATGCTCAAACTGGAGCATAATTGGTCATACTTGCCATACTTTACTTACTTGACGAGTTGGCACTACTGGGATAAACTTGGCCATACCTATCGTGGCTTGGCTATAATTGGCCACATTTGACCATAATAAGTCATATTGAACCGTAATTGTCCATACTGGAATATACAAGCTCATACTTGACACTCATGGCTCATAATTCACTCATTGGACATAATAAGCCATAATTGACAACAGTTGACAATAAACGCCCAAACTGGACCATAATTGGCCATCTTGATCCATCTCTGGCCATATTTCGCCGTCATACTTTGACATATTTGACTTATTTTGCCATAGTTGACTATAACTGACAATACTGGAGCAAACTTGCCCATACTCTGCCATAATTGGCCGTAATTGGTCAAACTAAACGATAATTGGCTATACTAATCCAAACATAAACATACTAGACATATACCTGGCCATATTGGGCCATACTTAGGCCATACTAGGGCATAACTGATCAAATCAGATGATAATTGGCCATACCATTCCATACATAACCATACTTGACATGCCTGGCCATACTGAACTATAATTACCCATGCTGAGTCGAACGAAGCCATTACCAACATATTTGGCCATAATTGATTATACTTGGCCATAACTGTGCACACTGGACCATATTAGATCTTGTTTGTCCATACTTGGATTATTGTGCCATACATTGCCAAACCTAACATATATTGATAAAGTTGGTTAGAACTAACAATACAGGGGCAAACTTGGTATAATTGCATATACTTGACTATAACTGGACACACTGGATCTTTATAGGACATCTTAGGCCACATTTGTCTATGCTAGTCACAGTGTAATATACATAGCCAAACTAGACATACTTTAGCAAAGTTAGGCAAAAACTGGACATACTGGACCATTATAGGTCATATCAGGCCATGATTGTCCATACTTGACATAGTGTGCCATACTTTGCCATACCTGACATATTTTGCCAAATTTGGTCAAAACTGATAATACTGATAATAATTTTTGATCGTTTGCCATAATTAGCTATAATTGAACAAACTAGTCGATAATTTACAATACTGGTATATACACAGCCAAACATGACATTCTTGGACATACCGGGCTATTAATGTCCATTTTGACATTTTACTTGAACTTTATCGACATGTTTGACATTATACTCAATCGATCATAATGCTTGTCCAGTTTGTACATCCAATACAACATCCATATCATCTAGAATTTAAAACAACCTTTTGTGTAAGAAACCTGATACAACCACGAGAAGTGATTCATTTTGCCATATTTCGTGCACATATCGCCAAAAACGCCAATGTGCGTGTTCTAATCCRCACTTGRCACAATATAAATATTTTTCCTAACAATTCCCTGAGAAATAATGATGTCTTTTGCAATTGCTGTCGTACGCTGAACAGTTGCTTCTACGATGGCAAGTAATGCATTGCGTATAGAATTGCAAATTGTAAAAGATTAACTTCTTGGGAGCATTTTCGCGATTCTTTTGCGATATAAGTTCATCGTAATTTGTTTCCAAAACTGCGTAATTTTTTGAAAATCCAATAAAGTGCTAATAAAATATCAAATTCTCACCTCTTGATTGTATAAAAGGCATATAGTTTCTCCTATAAAATTGCAAAATGCGATTTCCTAAGCAATCTTTTCCTTCACGATATATGCATAGAATTATCGTGATTACTTGCAATAGCTATAAGCTAAAACAAAAAACAACGCGGTTATTGCGAATTGTATATATATATATATATTTATTATATATTTTTTTAAATTTATTTTGTATATGTATATTACATTAAGACAGTTTTTCTCTTAATTGCTTAAATGTGTCGCTTGCTTGTATACTGTTATCGATATATAATCAATGTTTATATCATAAATCTATTTATGGATCAATAATATCAGTAACGAATCAGTATGTAGATTTGATGCAACTCTTATAAAAGTATATGTATAGTATACGTTAGTATATAGTAAGTGTATACGTTATTGAAATAATATTAACATAACGCTCTACGATCAAGTTATCAATGTCATTCATCTTTCTGCTTCTTTCTGTCTCCAAAGATAAAATATAGATCGTTTAATAATGTTTTGAAATCTTTTGCTCGCTGTCCCGCGAAGATAAATCTTTGTAAGCTTGTTCTTCAAGTGATCCAATCAGGATTAAAAAGAAAATTAACCATTGATCCTCAAGTAATTCATTGAGATCTTCTTCCTGAAGAAACAAAATAAAGAATTTGTTTTTCATGTCTACCAATCTCTACTGGTTTTTTCCGTATTCTTTAATGGCGAAATTTTGCTAAATATATTCATTGTAAGTATCCGAATCATATTATTTACAAAACGATAATGTGTGCAATCTGTTATAAATTATATCAATAAAACGTGTTATCTATTCGTATTTAATAAATATTTCTTCATCATTGACAATTATCTTTCATTCGTTAATTGTGTAATTGTATAATTGTAAACGAAGTAAACTCCTTTCAAAATAATTCAAATGGTTTATACATATTTTGAAACAATACACGATGAAAGAAGCTGAAAAGATGAAATTATTCTGGAATATAAATAAAAAAATGTAGAAAACAAAATATGATTAGCATATAATACTACGGATTATGTATGCTATACGTAAAATACGTATGTACACAATAAATAATATATAAACGCATAAAAAAATCAGGATTAATAATAAAATTATTAATATATAAAAAATCATAACAATGAAATTAAGAATCCGTGTTTCGAAGTTCGAAGCACTTAACTATCCCTTTCGTGCGAAAAAACGTGTTTCTTACGTAGATTACACGTTTAAAGCGATATTTTAGAGCTCTTGTTCTTTTGGGGATTCCCAGGAGTCGAACGCGAGCGAATGCATTTTACACATCATTGACATCAGTGCATGTAGAAGTAAAACATTGATGGCAGCCGTGTCGTCATACTTACTCGAATCTGAAGTACGGGAGCGCTTTTTTAATCGTGTCTTTATATTTTAACTTCCAATTTCTCGTTTCGCAATCGAACAAAGGAACTGCGTGCGGTCCAAGTATCTAGCTGACACTATGTGTCGCTATCTCAGGCGCGAAAAGCCCACGAGTTCGAAGAAATATTTAAAATTCAGAGATTCAGTCAGGCTCGACGAGAAGGAAGTCGAACTGCCTTTCGATTAAATCGCTTTCGAATTTGAGCAGGCGCGAACGCGATTATTGAAATTTATTGAAATTCGATCGTAACAAAGTCGCTGAAGTGATACGATAAAGCATGCGTGTATCAGCAATATTTTGTATTAAACGTTGTTTTCTCATCATTTTCTCTTCCTGTATGATGCGAGGAAAGAGATGATCAGGATTAGCACTTATTGGATTTTCAAAAAATTACGCAGTTTTAGAAACAAATTACGATGAACTTATATCGCAAAAGAATCGCAAAAATGCTCCCAAGAAGTTAATCTTTTACAATTTGCAATTCTATACGCAATGCATTACTTGCCATCGTAGAAGCAACTGTTCAGCGTACGACAGCAATTGCAAAAGACATCATTATTTCTCAGGGAATTGTTAGGAAAAATATTTATATTGTGCCAAGTGCGGATTAGAACACGCACATTGGCGTTTTTGGCGATATGTGCACGAAATATGGCAAAATGAATCACTTCTCGTGGTTGTATCAGGTTTCTTACACAAAAGGTTGTTTTAAATTCTAGATGATCGCTACTTATCTTTATTGCCTGCTGATGATAGCAGGGGGAGAGAGAGCAGGAGTGAAACAAGTCTCAGCTGACGGGCGGGTAGATTTAAAATCGAGATTACCTCCTTCGATGGAACTTTGCATTGCGATGTCATTGTTTCGTCGCGTAAGACGAAGAATAGATAAGGGTGGAAAGCAGGTCACCTTATAATCGTGGAAATAGTGCTGCCACCCCTTCGCGTGCTGATGGAGGCGAGGCGGCTTTTTATGAGCAATTATCTTAATGTGCCGTTTATTAATTAAAACACGCTATGACTTGGGCAAAACGAAATAATCAGCGCGGAGTAAGCGCGGAGATCAAGCGCGGTGGGCGGCTAACGAACCCCCGCGACTTTCTGATTTCGCGATCTCTGTTTGCGAGCATGCCGCTTTATGTCTGCAAACTCATAGCGTAATTCAATCTGTCCCTGAGGTGGATGCTGGCATCAGATCGATGATTTCGCTGCCATGCAGAAGGCTCGCCATCGTTTTGCAGGAAATTGTTCGGTACTGTTGATAATTGCGTTTTATATCGCGGCGTCATTAGATAGTGCCTCGTTATAGTGTCTCTTTGTACCTTGGAAAACAGCTTTCCCCAGTATCGGGAAGCTCGTGCTTGCAATAATCGAGGCTTGAAAATAAAAGCCAAAAGGCTCGAAAATTCATTAAATTTCAACAAGGCGCGCGGACGATTAATTTAATTCTAGGAATAAATAATTCAGAATTCAAGAACGTGGCATAGTCATCAAAGATTCAATTGACTATGGAAGATTTATTCGCGAATGCTTGACGAGTATCAGTAATCAAAATTAATTATCAGTTAATTATCAAAATTGCAACAATGTCGGTGCTCCTTGTTTTCGGAGAATATATTTATACTAATTATGAGATAATAATTAATCCTAATACTCAATTAATATAAAGTAAATATGATCGCATGCCGTGTATTAGCAACTGAGCTTAACTCCGTTCCTGCTCAAGTAGGCCTCTCTCTCGCGGCCCGTACTTTTTACGTGGCTCAATAATTCCCAAACGATCCTCTCGTAAAATTCCCCCGATCTCTTTCGGAGATTATTCGCGTTTACTTCGTTCTGCATGAGAATTTCTACAAAGTCAAATAAACCAAAACGTCAATCCCGCTCTTGTCGCGGATTATCCACCGCTTCCTGCCATTTCAAATAGAATAACAATTTCCCGAAGTCACCAGGTTCCCTCCTTGCGACCGGCCCTGCCGCGGGTCGATAAAGCCTCTCACTCTCGCCCGTTTCCACGTCGTGCGCCCCCTCGCACCGCGATCCTCGCGTTCGACATCCTGAGCGGGAGAGAAAAAGAGAGAGAGGAAGAAAGACCGGAGTACAGCGGGGTCGGACGGGGGCTGGCCGAGCAGAACGGAAGAACGCCGGAGTTCTGTCAGTGGCCTCTCGGACACGGAAGCGTCGTAAACGGGAATATCAGGAGTGATCGTCGACATCCGCCTCGATTCGCCTCGACAAACGACAAGATCGATCCGCGATCCGACTATCGCGACGGATCATCGATCTGCGCGCGACTTGCGTGCGCGGGGTGGCGGCCGACCAGAGGGTGAAAACAACGCGTACCGCTGACGTGCACACGTTCGCACGCCGAAACGTCGAACCGAACGCGCCGATTCAGCAGTTCGATCCAGGTGAACGCTACGTTAAACGTAATCCTTCCGCAAACAAGGAGGACCCTCGCGTGCCACGAAATTCCCGCCGTAGAGACTGATCTCCGGGCTGATGTCCAACATGTGATTTGGTCACATGTCACAGCTGCTTACGAGATTTGGCAGGATATGCGAGGTGCCAGCGTTCTCGAAGAGCCACGATCCCCGAGCGATCGAACTCTCGTATTCACATCAGCTTCCTGTGTTCTTTAGTAGCTGTTACGCATTCTAGATGCTAGCTCTCGGTGAGCGAAGGCTCTTTGAGAAACGTGTCAGTGGACATCGATGTTGACGTGGTTCCTCCTCGATAACATAATATCCCGAGTTCTCTGGACACCTTCTCTCATTCATAGATCCCTTGAGAGATTCGCAATCGAGTCCCCTGTGAAGTGGCGATAGTGCATTGACAGTGTTGGAAATATGAGCGAAGGATCTTTCGATCAAGCGGATAAACTGGATAATTGAAAACGGATAATTGAATCCATTATTCCCTGATCACTTTTGTATGAGCTTAATCGAGATTCGATTCTCGTGATCGAGTGTGGGATCAAAGCTTTACTCGCTAACGTCCACTACGCATGAGAGAAGAAATGACACCGCACTGTGCTCGCTTCGCTTTATTTTCGTCTTCCATTTCACTAATACTAGAGACATGATTCCCGAACGAAGAATCAGCAGATCCGCGACACGCGTGTGTCACAAAAACTTATGCCCCCTGTGAGAAAATCGAACGAGAATCTAGGAATAACTTAAAGGAAAATATTTGTGGGAAGCCCGTTAGGTATGATTTTCTAATTCCTCTCGTCTTGAATCGTGAATGAGTTTCCAGAAGAAAATTAATTGAAAGTATCACGTCCCGTCACGGACAAATCGCGTTTTGCATAGGCTCGTTGTTTTCTGCGATGCATGCGTCTGTTAACGCATGCCCGCGAAGAGATTAGATCACTACTGAGGCTCTTGCCTTGAGGAGAAACAGTGATCAGCTGGTCACGATGACCCGAATTGCGCGGTATAGATTCGCGTCGCTCGCGTCACCTTCATCACCGGATGCGGGTGATTACTCCCGCGGCATCGGTTTCGTATTAAACCTCGGAAAGAAGATTTTACACAGCCGATCTATCGTCGAATGAATACGAGTGATTATTCAACCAAGCGCGCACGAGAAAAAATGATGCTAGATACCGAGATGGATCGTGCGTTCTTTAGCGCGCAATTTTACGAGATATTTAACACGATAGAAGAGAGAGGGACATATACAATCGACGTCAGCATTGTAGCATCTGCGATTAAAGCGGACAGGGAGAAAGAGGAAACGGCGACGTATTTGTCTCGATTATAATTTCCAGATGCATAATTTCCGTGCGCGTCATATCGCCTGAAGAAGCAAAAGCCAGCATTAAGAAATTAAAGGAGGCTGCGTATCCTCTCGCGAAAGTTTTTCAATCAGCCGCGCTATCGATCTTGAGGATTCGCTCGCGCTCGTCTGCTTAGCTCACGAATCGTGAAATAGGAGCGACTTGCGAAATCCCTCGTCGAGCAAAGCAAACGGAAGTCGAGTCTCACAAGGAGATCGGCCACCGGAACGTGAGGCTGATAGCGCCGGAACAAGATTGCGGTTTGTCGATCGCTCGCCAAAGGTCAGCGCGAACGCTGCGCGAATCGTTGTCGCTGGTTGAAATGATTCGCTCTGCTAGAAGAAAGTACCCGCGTAGAGGGCGAGAATGAAACTGGTGAGCGCTCAAAACGGAGAGGGTGCGAGCGAAACGGCCATGCTCGGGAGGGAGATGATTTCTTGAACGGAGACGCGAGAATCGGGAGGATAACATAAATTTTTTCTCCGTGGCAGAGCTTGGTTTTAAGAGAACTGATGGCAAGATAACGGAAGAGAGCAGTAATCCACTATCGGGAATATATATATATATATATATATATATATATATATATATATGTCTCACGCAATATTTTTATTTCAATCTTTGCCTAAAATTCTTTGCATAACATCTCGCATCTCCGATGATTAACTTAGAAGCAATTTTCCATTCCGTCGTGCTTCAAAAAATGCGTGCGGTCGTTGTTTAATCATTGTTCCGTTATAGGAAGTTACTGAAAATTATATGACGACGTTTACATCAATCAACGTGCACCTTCGGCGTCAAGCTTGAGGTTTGAAATTATAAATATAATTATACGATCGTTACGTAACACAACGATTTATAAACGCTGCGACGTGTTATCAGCGTTCTTTAAATATGCATAACATTAAACATGCATAAAATTGACATTGCTATTTCCACTCTTGCTATCGATGAAGCTCGAGTTCGTCCGGGAGGAACCTTATAATTGGAATTGACACAGCGAGTAGAGAGATGCGTTGCAAAACAAACGGAAGCCAGAGAAAATATAATGAGGCATTCGTGAAATGTCTGTCTCCAAGATGGCATTCGTTCTCTTGCTTCTAAAGTCCCGATCTCCCTCGCAGTTTGTAATGAATTCTGCTTCTTTTCTGCAGAATCCAGAATGCCAAGAATCATGGGAAATTTTTGCTTTCAAACCGAACGGTTCTTCTAAAAATTGCATCATTCATAACGTATCAGTAACATGCAAGTGCACGTGGACAAATGCAATTAATAATTAACGATCGATCAGTTGCCGCGACAAAGTGTGGCACGCTTGCTGTCGATGCATCGTCATCACGTAAGGATCTTCATTCTCAAACTTACTTTATGGCTTTTCGCTTACTTCCAAAATGCCGCTCTCTCGTCGTAACTGGCTAGAGAAACGAAGACGCTTTTGAGACGCTTTTCACTTTTAGTGAGCCCAAATTTGTCAAAATTACCGACGTCTCATCAAGCATTAGCAAGATCGATCCATGATTCTGAATGAGAGCCGCGAGTCAAAGCACAATTGAAACTGTCCGAGTGATTTCCAGTCGTTAGACTTTGCCGCTTAAGACTTTACGTTTGGCGTTTGGCGCATCGAATATTCGAATATAATAATAAACTGGTCTGATTTCACGGTCACCTTCTCGCGGGCTGAAGTGACATGAATTTCTCTCAGGTGCAGCGCGTTAACTCTCGTTATCCATTTTGCGAGAAATCGAAAAGTTCTTTCCAAAAGATAGTTGCACGTTCATGCGAGCTTCAATAAATATTACGTGCTTTTATCTGACATCTCAACTTATGGCCTGCGATTGTAAGAAGATTAAAAACGAGAAAGTAAGGCTGATCTCTTTATATTTGTGTCAACGGAGGATCCGCGTTGGTCGTTTAATTCACACAATTATTATTGAACATTGCGTCGTTATAAAAATTAACAATAATCGTGTTTTAATCTCATACACAAAGTTTCACGTTGAACATATTATGAATGATGAATGAATGATAAGCGTATAATAATCTCATATTGTCATGCACTCGAACGCTGGCCGATAAGTTTCCCGAAATATGCAGTCTCATATCGCGTTAATTGTATCGCGATCCACGAATGTATCATTAGATATATCACCAGGATATATAACATAATCGTTGTGCATACAGGCCGGATTTGGTTATAATCACAAAATACCGCAGCAATCCAAAGACAAACGATGGCGATTTCATGATCGATCGTTCACATTCGACAGACGGTGACACGATTAATGAGCGGGCCGAATTTGTATCCGGCGACACAATTCACTTCAATAACACGATTCACTTTAGGCTGGAGGGCTCGAGTATTCTAAGATAAAAGAAAACAAGACCTGAACGGATAAACGTGCCGCGCGGTGAATAAAAAAAACATAATAATTCGGTATCGCCTTTATCCTTTCATTCGATATCTTCACGCGACTTTACCCTTCCTCGATTTTTCTCCTCGATTCCTGATTCGTTTCTTTAATTGAATTGTTTCTTTGATACATTATCCGACTTACGGGATCTATTATGCCCCGCATAATATTAATTATTCGTTTCTCCTCAATTCAGGCTACAATCTCCATCGGCCATTCTCTTTGAGACGTGACATTTGCGTCTTCGCGTCTTCGCTGTATCCGGCAGAACAGGAGTTAAGGCGCTTTAATATTTCTGCCTTAAAGAATAATAGGAGAAAAGGATGAAAAGGACAATTCTCCCGGAGGGGGAAACTTAAAGCTCTGCTCTATATTAAAGCACACTATATGTGACGCTAAAACTGATCGGCGCAAACGTGGAGTGAAGCAGGGAGAAAGACAACACGATTATTGCAATGCTGCAGAAGCCACCGTTGTCGACGAAGAGCACGTGGACCCTGCGAAGTCGAAGCATGAGGCGGTCGGTGGATGTCGTTGGTGCTCACTGATCCATCAGCGGAACCATGTCGGAATGCAGCGGACTGGTACACTTCAAGAAGAGGCTAAAGAGGCCCAGCAAGCAACGCTCCCGAAAACCAGTCCGCTTCGTCCTCGGAGGATAAGATGAGCAAAAGCGTGGAGTTACTCGCTGGATCGGAGGACAGTGAGCCAACAACCGCGGGTAAGTGAGCTAGCAGTATGAGATCTCGCTCGCTCGCGAGATTTGATTAGCCAGCGTGGCTTAATGACGATCGCGCAGCATCCGCGCTCTCTCCCCTTCCCCCGGGCACCCTCTTCGATCCCTTATCGATTTCATTACGCGCCGGCGGATGTAATATCGCCGGCGAGAGTAGCCAGGATCGATTTCCGATGTGGACCGACGCTTTTTACGAATTAATTAGCAGAAGTGACCGCGTCGTTGCAGGAAACAATTCAATAATCGCAACCCGGCTTCCATCACGCTGTTCAGCTTTCTTTCTCGGTTCACGATCATTCATCCATGTGCTCGACAGATGCAATATCTCGGCTGAATGGCGGGATATCGGATTGATTTTCTCGATACATTATTATGTTAAGATGATTTCCGACGAAAGGAAGACGAAATCGAATAAACGTCGAAGAGGCACGACGCTGCATCTCGCAATCGCATCGTCAGCATTGACGGGAAATCAATGCGCAAAGATCGAAGAATCGAGATGCTACTAACAATTTGGATTGCAGATTGCAGGACGCGCGCGCGGACTGAGCTGAAGTGAAATGTCAAGGTTCCGTGTCCAAGTCAATCGGACATTATTGGTCGTTTCCTCATTGATTTGCATGCGGCGATTGCTTGAAGCGTATTTTTTTTATGCGATAATGGATACCGGCGAGAAATAAACACGCGAATGGCTACGGAAATTTATGTCGATTGCTCGACACATCATTCCCTAGGTATAATGGGGAGCGTGCTGAGCCTTTTAGAGTATATAGCTGCAGTATTGCCATGTTTAATAATACAATCGGATCGATATGCTTACATGACACTCGAGTACGTATAATGTACTTTCCTCGTCATTCTTCGGGAAGCATTTACGCTTACCTTGTATTCATTCACGGTTCACTCGCTTGTCATCGCATTGATGACACGGAATGCTTTCAACCTGCGGCTGAAAAGTCGCGAGGTAATCCAAGTAGATCTACTTCTTCTACCTTGTCCTCTTTAATCCCTCCGTTTGTCTGTCTCACTCGCGCCAGACGAGAATTGCTTAAATAATCGTTACGACGTTAATCTCGTCGCAATTTAATAAACGAAGTTACGGACGAGCGATTCGTTGCAAAATTGCAATTCCCGCGAACATCTCGCATCGCGGCGCTACGAATGATTCAGCTGCGCCCTATTGGTGTATTCTCTGGAAAGGATAAAGAAAAAAAATACATTTGCACGGGCGTGCACGCTTGTTATACTTTGCTGTTGCTTTTCTGTTGCCTTTTGGAAGGATGCATTCACGGATTATGTCATGCAGGCATTTAATGGACGTAATTATCCAATTGGCTTTAGCTCGCGTGACCGAAGTCTGCGGTCAGCGATAGAGTTCTCAATTAAAAGCGATACTCTCGATAATTGAAACGAGATAATCGAACGGCTCATTCGGCAAATTCGTAAGTTTCTCGAAAATGGAGGAAGGCTCGTGACCATCGTAACGCAATCATGCTCGCGCATTGAGGCGGAGGTTCAAGTTCTAGGCTCAAGGCTAAATTACGCGTGCACGGCAAAACTGAAATTACCACGCGATGAGGTATGTCAGCTTTTAATAATTAATTCAATTCTATTCGCGGCTCTCATACGCTCGAACAAACCGGCATGTAACACGCCGGCGATGATCGTCGCGGAAGAACGCCGCATGTAATTATATGATGGACCGTACATGGTGGAATTGTAGCGGTGACGTGATGAATTCAATGTAATGAACTCAACTTGGAACGAACGCGGACGTTGAGTAATCCGTAGCGGCACGTAGCGGAGAAATAACTTCGCGATAATTAACTCCGCGTGCCGCCAGTGCTCGTTTGTCTTTTTAACGACGCGGTCGCGTCCCACTCAAGAGTTCACCGCTTGAATCACGGGGAGAGACGGAGGGAGAAGGTCACGCTCGTCCCTGATGGCTCGGCGAGTAACTTGATCCGCGTTTCGTCCAGGTAACGCTCGTTCCCAGGAGAGATCCAGGCTGAACCTGAACGGGAGCCGTCACCTCTCGAAAAGCGCCACGGAGCTCCGGAACAGCGAGATCACGAACAACTCGCCGTCGAGGCGGGGAGATGGATCAGGCGAGTCCGGTGTGATCCATCATCATCATCGGCATCATCGGCATCACGGCGCATCTGTGGCGCAGCGCACCCATACGTTCTTCGCGACCTTGAAGAGCCGCTGGGCGCGCAGCAGGAGTAAAGAGCGGAAGAAGTCGAGGGATGCTGGTGGTGTGCAGGAAACTGGCCAGTTCAAGAGTGGTCCCGGTGTCCCGGAATCCGACTATGCTGCCGATTACTCGTCCGAGCACAGCAGAAGCTCCTCGGCTACACAAAGCCCGGCCAGGCATTGTCTCAAACAAGGTGAACGATGAGACCTTGAATCTCGAGAAACTTTCATTCGGCCGTTCCTGATTAGTTAAAAGAATTATATGAAATTATCGTAGAAAATAATTTTAGATAGAGGAAATTGTTACAAGTGTATCACATTAATTAATGTGTGTCATACATTAATTTCTTGCTCTTTTTCGTAAAAAGATTTATTTACATAAAAGTACAAGAAAGATTTTAATCATTTACATAATCTTCGATGGCCTTGAGCCATTTATCGGTTGACTGCGATAAAAACTGTGCGGTTTTGAGTCGACGAAATTATCGACTTGGAGTTAGAAGCAAGAAATTAACTTGTGCGGCTAATATTAGATCTCTGTTTGTACACTTGCGAATGTATCGGATGTGTTGGTGCATCTGTTGATGAAATCGCGATAACGTGAATAAAATTTGCGTAAATAAAACGCATTCCTGCGCATATGCGATCGCGATCCTATATGCCAAGATCACGCGCATGAACGAATGCCAAAATTGATAAAGTCACGTGCGTCTTCTCACATTTCAAACGCAGAATCTCCATTGACACGCGCTAGCAGAGAGAAGGTAGCGATCGCGCAGGACGACAGCGCTGGAAAATGCGCCGAGGGATTCCCAAAAGGTTCCATGAGTTTTCTGGGACAGAAGGAAGGGCCCGTGGACGAGGCATTCCGCGACTCCATCAGTCAGGATGGTGGCATCTTGCAAGATGAAGTGACGCGAAAGAGGGAATTGGCGTTGAGGCAGCACGCCTTCTTCCAGCTCCGCCTGCACATAAGGAGAGGCACGAATCTCGTCGCGATGGACAGATGCGGTAAGACGAAACTATATATCTCAAAAGCAGCTTCCACATCGGAAAAGATACCAAGCGTGGATCGCATTATTCATGTCAAGCCTTGTAAAGCTGTTCATAATCCATTTTTGAACTTGGTTCTGTAACGATAATCTCGGGGACGCTCGCAAATCTATTTATAAAAATAAATCCGACCCTGTAACAACCAGCCGTGTATAATCTATGGAGGCGTAAGTCGTAAAAATTTTACGAGCTGATACTTTTGTCATTTTTAAGGCGCCAGCGACCCTTATGTGAAGGTGAAGAGCTCAGGGCGACTACTGCACAAATCGCGGACCGTTCATCGCGATCTAAATCCAGTCTGGGACGAAAGCGTGACTCTGCCCATAGAAGATCCCTTTCAACCATTGACCTTCAAGGTATTTTTCAATGATTTCAATCCTTTCCCGGCACGCTTTTATGTTTGATTTTTGCATGACGCCTAAGAAACTTCCATATTCATTCTAATTCTATCTTATCCTTATTATCTAAATTTTTATCAGATTAGAAGCGTTATCAAAGCGTTATCAAAGTATCGAATTATCCGTAGACACATTCGAGGATAAAGGAATCTCTCTGTCCTCGACAGGTTTTCGACTACGATTGGGGCTTGCAGGATGATTTCATGGGAGCTGCTCAGTTGGATCTTACTCAGCTGGATCTCGGGCATCCCCAAGACGTGACGTTGGAACTGAAAGATCCGGCCAGGCCGAAACAACACCTAGGCGAAGTCTCGCTGACAATCACGCTGTGGCCGAGGAATCAACAAGAGAAGGAACAGGTAGCCTCCCACTTTCCTCGATGCTGAATTCTAATCGCGCATCTAATGCCGCTCCAATTTGTTATTTGTTTCACGGAATACATACGCATATTTACACATACGCGAGGTACATACTGCGCGTACATATGTTATTACCGAGTCTTCGAGGACGATACGTGTCGAGACACCCAGAAGCGACTTAAGGGGATGGATGAAGCGACAATAAATTGACATCACCGTCAATCGTTCTCGGTCTTGGCGGTGAGATGGATGCGCAGCGCGTATATTTATTTATAGCATCCACACGAAGAAGAATCGGGGAACTGGGTTGCGAGGGAGAAGCGCGCGTCTGTATTACGATGCGGTATCGACGCGGTGTCGCCGAGCGGAGCGCGAAGCTGGCGGCCGTATTGGCGGCCCTTATCGCGCGAGCTCCACTTACGCGTTAATGCTATTATTAAACGCAATTCCCGCCGCGCATACCGCGGGGCTAATAACTGTAAGTGGCATTCGCGCGCCGTTATGTGCGTAAAATCGCGTTTATTTGCGAATTAGTCGGGCAATTTGCGCGAAAGCCCAGGTTTTACTGCGCGCCCACGAGCTAAACTCATCTAGCTTCAATCGTCCTAGCAGCTTCGGCTGTGCACTGTAGCTTCAGTTTCATACGTAGCTTCAGTTGCGCACGTGGCTTCGGCCGCCACCTAACTGCATCTTCGTGTCTGATTAACGTCCCGTTGCCACGCGAAACGGATTGCACGTGGCAGACGTACATCCGACACTCGAATTACATACTTATGTATTCGAATCTCCAACTTCGTTCCATCTCGGTTGCTTAATAACATGATTCGTGCGATCAGAATATTTTAGCACAGGATAGCTTTCGGATCGCTTCGGATAGGCCAAGTTGTAAACCGCGCCGCGTGACAGCTCTTTCCTCCTTTCACACACACACATACGCGCGCACACGTACTCATACATCTCTCTTCCTGTTTCTTTTTCTCTTTCTTTCTATCTTAAGCTGAAAGCTGAAAGCCACATCGCTCTAACTAGCGGGCGATTACGGCATCGTGTATACATAATATAGCGGAATGTTTATGGCTACCGATAGTTTCTTAGCAAAGTTAGAGAGGGAAAGGAAACCGCAGTCGGCCGGTTCGCCAGTAGCCGGCGAGGCGGATCACGGTGTCTGCTTGTCAGCAAAGTGCGAGTGCATCGGCGCTTATCATAGCGCGGCGTTGATTTAATGATACGTATCGTCGTGGACGATACCGGAACGAATCACGTTAAGTAATAGATTTCCTCCGTGATAACGAGCCGCCCGAGAATAATTAGTTACGTAGCGACGACGTGGGCCGCGTCGTCTTCGCTTCGTTTCTCGCTCCGTGACTCATTCAGCGAAGCGATAATAGATATTGTGTAATGCAATCGTCGGCGAGGAAGTGCGGCCATCTATTTGCACTTGGCGCTTTTTCTGAGTCAGTATCGTCTACCTGTCCCCGATAGCAGTTTCGCGTTCTTCGCGCGCGCGTGCGACCTGGCGTTTACGTGTCAAGTGCGAAAGCGAGTTTCGAAGCAGAAGGACAGAGAAGGGGGACTTTCTTCGGAGTTTCTTGCGGGAGATGGAAAGTGTAACGGTGTAGATTTGACAATATCGTCGCAGTGAGATCTCGTTGTCTTCTTCGTATTCGCACGGAATATGGATATACGTGTATACTTCGTTTCCTGAAACGTATCATGCCGAATCATCGTTCACGAGTATCGCTTGCACATCCGCGTCATATCGCGCGATTCATCGTATGATCGACTATTCTCGCACAAAAACACCTGCTTTAGTGCGCTCATCGCAGTAAGTTGGGTAACACTATCCAACGTAAGTCTTCCTGATTCTCCTGTCTCGCTCTTTCGCGATGTTGGTTCATGGAAGAAACGAGCCGTTTGAGCAGAAGGTAATGCCGAATTAATCTTTGGAACGTCGTAAGAGAGAGCATCGACGAAAATAGAGGAACGTGTTCATCTTTCGATATAAGAAATATCATAGCAAACTTGAGTAATAATCGAAATGTTTCTTCCTCTTCTCTCGTCAAGAAGAGTATCGAGTATCTCGAAAGCATCGTGTCGTCGGACTCGTTGATCACTATCTGCCTGAATCGAGCTAGGTCTCAGTTCTGATTCGATTCGAAATCAGGAAGGACTCGAGATCAGGATGACCGATGGAACGCGCGAAATTGACGTTGCCACATTGACGAAAACTTCGTCGGGAGTCGCGATCGTCGTATCCGACGTCGATCTCTCGTCCGAATCGACGAACAGACTTGGTATCACGGCCAAAGTCGAAGTTGCACCGGAAGCTGACGTCACTGCCAGCACCGCGTTCAAGGTGGATGCTGCGGATCGCGGCGTCATCGCGTCTGAAATCTGCGAAGATGCATCGAACAAAGTAAACGGAACGTCCATCGGCAGGTCAAGTGATGTCGCGCCTTGTCGAAGATTACGACGGAAGCCTCACGTGGATCGCCGAAGAAGACGCCATCCTATCGCGGTGCTGACGATCGACCGCGCCGCATCATGCCGGAAACATGATAGCAACATCGCCGAGGCAGAGAGTGACGGGAGCAGCGAAGAAGATTTTGAAGAACCGGAAGAGAGATCGGAAGTGGAACCAGCGATCGAGGAGGAATCGGCGGGAATCAAGGATTCTGCATCGGAGCAGATCAAAGAACCGTTCGGGATGGTTGCCGAGATCAAGGAGGGAGATTCGAGTATCATCGACAGATCGCTACTCGATCGACGATCGTTGATTGCTTCGAAGGACCAATTGACCGAGGTTGGATCAGCCAGCAGGAGCGGATCGAGGCTGAAGAAGAGGAAGCCGAAGGGCATGCTGAGGAGCACGCTGGAGCGGAAGGTGGAAGCGATCGAGAGAATAGTGGAGGACCGCGTGGAGCAGATCTGGGAGCAGAACGTGGAGAAGCATTCGTGGCTGCAGCCGATCGACGCGTGGATCGTCGATCGCTGCAAGTCTTCCTCCAACTACACGATCACGCATTGCCAGGGTGACGATCGGAATGCCGCGTACGATTTCAAGTTCACGCCGGCAGCGGAACAGGACGGGGAGCCGACGATCGTCAGCGGGACGAGGATCGACGATCCGAGCCTGGAGAACAGGATAATAACGCAATTGCGCAGGTTGCGCGATCGCGCCGGTTCATCACCGCGATTCGAGCCGGCAAGGATGAGCGCGCGATTGCGAAAACAGGAAAATCTGCGCGTGCGAGAGGAGGACAGCCCGAACGTGTTGATCGATCCGGGTGTTCTGGAGGTGAAGGAGGCGAAGCGCTATGATTTCCTGGACAAGCTAAGGGACAATGTTAAGGAGAAGATGGAGGATATTCACAGGGTAGCCATAATAGAAGCCAATATCGTTCTTTACCTTTACGGGCTAAATTTATCTAAATTGACACCGAGTGATATATTTCACCGAAACTGATCGGCCGCGAGATAAAACGTTGCGTTTCTTCTCACCTTGAGACTTAATGCATCTATTTACGCGCCGATTACATAATGTCTAACTACGCACGGACTATGTTCGGTTATCTATTTTCTGATTTAGCCACTTCGCTAAAGCGAAATCTGTGATTTGTTAGCTTTTTGCGGGACGAGCGAAAATATGCCGATGAAAATAATGACGTTAAGTCATTATCTCGAAGAGTTATTGCAATGACTAGATCTTTAATGGGAAATGCTTCAGGCTCGATTAATTGATTGAAGTAGAAATAAAATAATTGCAATGTTTTACATTGCGTCATCGTGCTTATTATATTCAATCTTCGACAATTGTTCGACGTTGTATCAAGGCTTCGCATGTATCTCGCTCAATAACGATCATTTCATTCAATGTTTTTTGTTTTTCCACGTTGCAGTATTTTCAGAGGACCAATCGATTGGCAGACGTGAATAGACGACTGAAATCGCAGATATGGAGCTCCGTGGTGACGATTGTTCTCGTAGAGGCGAAGACTCTGTTACCCATGGACATAGACGGATTATCGGACCCTTACGTGAAATTTCGGTGCGTGAATCCGATATTATAGAATGCATAATGATACGTACAGTGAATGTGCGTATCTGATTGCTCATCGTTGTTAGGTAAAAGAAGGCATGAACAATTCGTTTCGAATAATGCTACAAAAGTAACGTGTATCTTTCATTAGCCACAATTATATAAAAATTCTCAGGCCCATTGAAACAATTTTAACGTAAATAACGCAAATAATGTAAATAATCGGTCCCTCGATGCATCCGGCTTGTCTTTTATTCACAGCAAATTGCACAGTAAATTGTCTAAAGCTTAAACAATAGCGTCATGATTGTGCACTGAAAGAAAGATGAATAGAGCTTCCGTTCCGATTTGCAGACTCGGTACAGAGAAATACAAGTCGAAGGTCGTTAACAAAACGCTGAATCCGATTTGGCTGGAGCAGTTTGATCTCCATCTCTATGAGGACCCGTATCTAGGGCAAGAGCTAGAGGTGACGGTGTGGGACCGAGATAGGAGCCATCAGGACGACCTCATGGGCAGGACGGTGATCGATCTGGCGACCCTGGAGCGCGAGACCACGCATCGACTATGGCGTGAGCTCGAGGATGGTTCGGGCAATATCTTTTTATTGTTGACCATAAGCGGCACCACGGCCAGCGAGACGATTAGCGATCTGGCCGCGCACGAGGAAACGCCAATAGAGCGTACGCAACTGGTGCAACGTTACTCGGTTTTTAATACCTTGCAGAGGATACGCGACGTGGGCCATCTGACGGTGAAGGTAATCAGAGACAATTAGCGCCTGGAGTGCAAATGCTTTGGCTTTCTGTTCCGCGATGTATCGCTGAACTCTTCTAGAAGAAGAAGAAGAAGAAGCATCGTTGAACTTTTTGCAGAAATTTAGATTGACATTCCGCCACGCAAGTGATAGTTGGTTTATTTTTTTCTTGGAGAGATTTAAAATGTATCGATTACATCAGCATGTGATTATCTTCGCGCTGCTTGGCGAAAAACTGATGTTATTTCCGGGCCACTTTTTTCGTGCAAAAAATCTTGCACAAAAGCCTTGCCTTTGTATCGTTTTCTAATTTCGTGTTAATTAACCGCAACAAAAAGGATTCGCGTTCATTTGCTTTTTAAATTGCCAATAGAGAATGAAAGGAATTCTCTGTGATTCCTACAGACTTACGTATATCTACAGCAGCTTATCCCTGTGCAGGTATATCGCGCGCAAGGTCTCGCAGCTGCTGACCTCGGCGGCAAGAGCGATCCGTTTTGCGTCTTGGAGCTGGTGAACTCTCGATTGCAGACGCAGACGGAGTACAAGACTCTCGCGCCGAACTGGCAGAAGATCTTTACTTTGTAAGTGACACCCGGATTCGGGCGTCGTTCTAACTTGCAGCAGGGGATGTGTCGCGTTATCGGATATCAAAGTGGGGGATCCAATAGAAAAATAGAATTTCGTTCTTTCAGCAACGTGAAGGACATCAACTCCGTGCTGGAGGTGACGGTGTACGATGAAGACCGGGATCACAAGGTAGAATTTCTCGGCAAGGTGGCGATACCGTTGCTGAAGATCCGTAACGGAGAGAAACGATGGTACGCGTTGAAGGACAAGAAGCTGAGGGGCCGCGCAAAGGGCAACTGTCCTCAGATCCTACTGGAGATGACGGTCATCTGGAACATGTTTCGAGCATGCGTCCGGACACTCAATCCCAAAGAGAAGAAGTACATGGAGCCGGAAATGAAATTCAAGAGACAGGTCTTCCTGCGAAACGTCCTCAGGCTCAAAGCGATCATCGTCATATTCATCGACATAGGAAAATACATACAGTGAGTGATCAATTGGCGGACTTGGATGTATAGAGTATCCAATCTGACGTCAAAGTATTATTTAAAATTCTGCTCGTTGCAGAAAGTTCACAAAATTCGACTACTATTATGTCTCTTAAGACATAGAGAGCTCTGAAACTCTTTGAGTTGACATGTATCTTTTCATCAAGTGTCGTCGTTATTATCTATTTTATGACGGTTTTCTTTTTCTTTTCCTGACTAGGAGCTGCTGGGAATGGGAAAACAAGATGAGGAGCATCATCGCTCTGGTTATCTTTATCTTCGGATGCTACTACTTCGAACCGTACATGATACCAGGGATAGCGTTATTGATTCTGCTAAAGTATTACCTGGTACGTCACTTCTGCATCATTGATCCTTTACTGAAGTTTTGATTTCGCGCTCTCGAATATGCGACACCTCGCTGTTCTGGTTTAATATAAACCAGAATATCGTACTAACATACGAAAAATCAAATGATGTTGAATGATGTATCAAATGATAATCAATGCACTTTTAAATACACTTTTACATGCTACATACTTCTCAAGCTGTCGAGGTTAAAAGTCACATAATCAGAAACCTTCGTGATCTTTATTACGCAGAGATCCTCTTAAGACTGGATCTATTGATATGGCCAGATTTTGGATTGCTTTTATCGCCAATTGCCATGCTGAAGCGTTTATTCATTTCTCTTTCTTCATTTTCCGCCATGCAATGCCTGCTGCGGATCAGTTAGGCATAAGGATGTACGGAATCACAAAAATATACGGATACTTAAACACGTATCCCGTATACTTTGAAGCGATCCTCCTGCGCATAAGTGTTAACCCTGTGCATAGTCCCGTTTCGTTTCATTACCTACGATATTGCATGTGAATTTCTCTTTGCCATCTATCAGCTTAGTGGCGAGGAATGCTGGCTCAATCATTGGATTTATGGACAGGTCGCCGCGGTGACGGGTGCGCCTCTAGTTTACGCAAACTCGCAATTTCAAGATCACACCGAGATCGGGTATGATGATTGTCTGCCGACGCCGGGCGATGATGACGACGACGAAGACGATAAGGATAAGGTGGGCATAAGATACAGAATTCTACCAATTTCAACGATTATTCCATTTAGATGTTCATGAGGTCTTTGTTGAGACAGATCTTTGTAAATCTGAAAAGGATTGATAATATCTCGGGCCACGTAAAAAGATCAAATCGAAGAGAGAGAGAGAGAGAGATTTTCCTGTCCCAGCAATGTCTCGCAACGTTATCAGAAATACATCACAACGATCCTTTCCAGGAGGAGAAGAAGAGCCTGAAGGAGCGTTTACAGGCGATCCAGGAAGTCACGCAGACAGTTCAGAACTCGATCGGCTACATAGCCAGCCTGTGCGAGAGAGTGAAGAATCTCTTCAACTTCACGATCCCCTATTTGAGCTGCCTGGCGATGATCCTGGCGATCGTGGGCGCAGTCGTGCTGTACTTTATTCCTGTCCGGTATCTGATCCTCGCCTGGGGGGTCAACAAATTCTCCAGGAAGATCTTCAGGCCTCACTCCGTGCCCAACAACGAGATCCTCGATCTTATATCCAGAGTGCCTGATGACGAGGAGCTGCTTAATTATAGGTGAGTGCTCGAGCAATGATGTGAGATTGACGCGCGCGTACCTTCCGCTATCTTCCGGGATTATAATATGATTCTTCCGCTTATAGATGTAGAAAATGCGTGCAAACATTTCGGAAAACTCAAGTGTAACGTGATACGGATACGACGGTTTCATGCTAATGACGTGGTCGACGATAACCCCGGCTCGGTCGTACACACGTATCTTACTCTGATAGCCTCTATTATCGAGAAAAACAGAGAGGAATGACTCACGAGAATGATCATCTTTTGGTATTTCATGTTCTGCATTTATATCTTGTCTTATGTTATAAAGAAAGAGAGAAAGAAAAAAAAAACAGAAAAGAAAAGAGAAAACGAGCTCTACGTTGCGCGGAGCGTTAGACAAATCGAATGGAAGCGTCTGAGTAGGATAAGTTTGAGGATTAACGACAGCAACGACGCAGTAAGTCCAACGTTGAGTGATGAAAGAAAGAAAAAAAAAAAAAAGGAAGCAATCCCCCCGCTGCAATTTTATTGCAGCGATCATCTGTATATGCATCTCCGATGATGAGAATTAAATATTAGAAATAAATGTCAATCGGCTTATTTGTGGTATTTTACAATCGGTGTTGCTCACGTTCACTCATCTCCGATTGGGAGACCTATTCGTTGTCCACTTGTCGACGTTGTCCATTTTCAGACTTTTCTTAAAAAACAAGTTCCTCGACACGCTTCTTCCTCCCCTTCGCAGGGGGAGGAGATGCACACTGTACTAGAAGCGCACTAACGCAACGGGAGCGCAATTCGTTTCAATAGCACACGGACAAGCGTCCTCATGAATGATCACGTCATCCCGTACGATCAGCATCAGCATCTTTGATGTGACCAAAGATTCCGGCTTTCTCCGAGACAGAGACACGTCTCAATGCGTTTCCTTTTGCAGAGAACTGAAGCCGGTGCCAACGGCGGATTGCGAAAGGGGTAGCCCCGGCCCGAACACGACGAGGAGAGAGCAGAGGAAGAGGCACAAAGCAGCGTAGCAGAGTTACCCGCGGCCGGAAGTCGCGGGTCCCAGGTGGTCGTCCGGTATCTTCAAAACGGTCCTGCTGCGCCGTAAGCTGCGACAGCGAAAGGGATCAGCGGAAAATACGGATGCGATCGACATAGACTGAACACCCTCTCCTTTTATACCACGTTCCTCCATCCCCTCCCATCCAACCTCCTTTCTCAATCGCCTTCCTTCAACCCTGAGGAAGGATCTCGATTCTTAGCGGCAGATTCCGTCGTCAACGAAGATTGTTATATTGTGGCGTACGCCCCGAAGCAAACGAAGGACGCAATTGTGTTGGAAGTTAAAACGAAAAATTTTAGCGCTGGAGAATAGACAAAATGGCGGAATCAGACTATGGATTTGTCACGTGGCGCGGTGAAGAAATGTTACGTTTCGAGCGTTCTGGCGTGCTGCAGCGCGATGCAATGTCACACGCCTTAAAGAGCATCATATTGAAAGAGAGAGAGGGAAAGGAAATATTATGAAAGAATGCGACATGTCTTTGAACGCGTTATTGCAGATGTGTATTATTATGTAATGATACATAATGCATTGAGGAAGTGAGTTACATAAAATATTTGCTGCATCGTGTATTAAGGGCTAACCATAAAATACCTTTCTTATCGACGCTCTTTAAGGCACCTGATATGATTGCGTCGTTCGCTCCTCACAGCCGATCGGAAATCGATTTTCCTCGGATTAAATTAAAATCGAAGGAGCAGCTCTTCGATCGCTGGACAAGGAATCCATCTTCGAAGTAGTCTCTCATCAAGAGACGAGAAAGGGGAAAATGATGTGTATAAGAAAAGAGGGAGGGAAAATAGGGACAAAAACAACACATGAGAGGCAATCTTGAAAGTATCCTGCATTCAGAGAGGAAAGAGGCCGCATCTCGAGCATATCAAGCTGAACAAGGAACGCGTATTAGAGAATCCACTAGTTAACAAATTGACAGAATTCACGCAGATAGATATTTAAAGAGAAATGCGATAAACAAAATACGGCGAGGCGCGCGCTCGCCGATCGTTTCGTCCATCGGTGTCGTCAGTTAGAGATCATTAGGAGGAATATAGGTCAACGGAGGAGCAAGCGAATATTTTCTTCGAGTTCTCGAGTGGAGGAACGCGCGATCGCTGGACCTCGCGAAAGGAGGATCGCGATTTTATTATCTCAAGTTAACTCGGGCGGATATCGCACTCGTTAACGGATTCCCCGAAACAGAAGTCTCAGACGCTAAAGTTGCCAACGATGCCACTCGTAACGAATGCTTTAACGTGTACGCCGTGTGTACCGCTATTTCGCGCTGCGAAATGTCCCGCGTTAACTCAATATATTCGCGCATGCGGTTTCGCGAAATTATAATATACGCGTGCTTACGCACGTCGCGCGCGCCGGTTTACTAAAGCGCCTGACATTATTCGAGTCTCCGTTCCAGCCTACGATTTTATGCGACGAAATGAGAAGAAGAGAGAGAGAGAGAGAGAGAGAGAGAGAGAGAGAGAGAGAGAGAGAAGAGGAAGGAAGCTGGCGCGCAAGGTCGTATCGGTATTTCGGGGAAGAAAAAGCCTTCTTAAGCCGGACATCGCCCGGATCATGGGAAGCGTATTTTTACAACAACATTTCGCAGGATTATATATTTGGGAAAAAGTAATTAAAGGGGGCTATCGTGTATGTGTACCGTATCACGAGGAAGTGCTCGTTGTGCAAATGCGCGCTCGCGACGAGAAGGAGGATAGTTTCGTATGAATATTTTTTCCTAGCCGCGATTTTACCGGCGATTTTAACTGCTTCACGAAAATCAGGGAGAAAGAGAGAACTAGAGAGAGAAAGAGAGAGAGAGAGAGAGAGAGAGAGAGAATGCGTGTGCGCGCGTGTATGAGAGAGGGAGAAGGAAATGACCGCTGATCCGTCTTCGCTTTTCTATAATTGTTGTATAACGCTACGGTCGTTACACCGTTGGTATTTCTCCAGTCTTTTGCCTTCGATTTTTACTCATCCTCGTGCTAGATAAGCGCCTCGATGATCCTTCCAGCACAACGTTCGAGAATCTCGTTATGGAGCACCACGCGGGGCGCATTTTAGCCATAAACACACACACACACATACACATACAGAAGACACACGCACGCATACACACTCGTGCGCGCATCAGGTGTATCCATGATATCCAGTCAGGATATCCCTGTTCGTCACTCCGTGTCACTTCTGCGAATACCTTGATCAATTTGAGTCGACTCCTCCTTTCGATGAACCTTCAATCTTTTCTTTCCAAACAACTGAGGAAAGAATCTGAAAGACGAATGAGAAAAGTTACGTTCGGCATTCGCGAGCGGATCTTGATCAGTCGATTCAATTGATTCGAAGCTTGCAATCGCGAGGGATATCTCATGCGCGATGTTGAGGACGATTCGCTTCGTCGCGGAAAGCTGTCCAACTGGATCAAAGAAGTCGCGAATGTAGAGGATAGCGACAGGAGCTGTCTCTTTTGTTGCCAATGGCCTAACGAGTTGGGCGAATTGAGAAACCGAATCACGTCATGTAACGGTGATTCGTCTAGTCAACGAATCTACTTAGCGGATAGTCAGATACGGTCCAAAACGTTTTCCGAGCTCGCATTTGCTTTCCCAGGGCTTCCCGAGGAGTTTTCAACCATCGCTGTCTCATCTATTCTTGCGAGTTTCGTTGACATTAATTAATGGACATTCGGTTCCACGTCGTTCCAGCGAAACGATACTCCCATCCGCGATTCTTTCGCGGAAGAAAACATTTTGCGTCCAGATGCGTCCATCGGAAATGACATTTCGCATGCATGTTTGTATGCGCACGTGCGTGCGTGCGTGTATGTGTATGTGTGTATATATAAATATATACGAAATCAGTTGAATTAGAAATTACAGATTCTCAGTCTCGCACACCAAAGAGCGGCATTCGAGCTTCAACGGAGCCGAATCGAACGGGATCGCCTCTATCGCGTTTGAATCACATCGATTAGCGCGCGAATGTTATCGAATGTTTGGTTCTTGCAGAGCAGAAGCCTCCTACTGAACAACTCGCCTCTTCGAGGAAAAATCGAGCCTGAAACAGTTCGGGTAGAATGCCTCGTTTCCAACTGAGAGCGTTCCGGCAGCCATGCAGCGCCGTTCTAAAAATTTCTCGATGCTCGATATCAAATATTTGCGACACGCCCGTGCGATTTATTTCGCGAAGCTGTGTCCGCGTCGGTCCAGTCGCTCGAATCGACCTCTCGAACATCCGATTGCGTCCTCCTTAAAATGCTTAATTTACGTAATCGTCGCGCGCTAATCTGCGTCAGTTCTGCGCCGGAGGCAGCCGCACGCCTCTCGATAATCGATTATTTCTCGAAGCTCCGCGCTCGCCGCTTTGATTTCGGGAACTTTTGATTTCGCGAGTCCCACGATTCCTCCGCCAGCGGCTGCGTTTATCCGCGCCGGAACTCGAAGGTAATCCGCGATAATCATCGACGAGGCTACCTGCCGCTAAAAATCGCGCATCGGTGAACAGTTGCGACTACACACACACGCGCGCGCGCACGGAACAGGTTTTAAGCCCGTTTCTTAAAATAGTCCTAGCCTTTTTCTACTCTTCCAGTTTTTTACTCTTCCATCGAAGTCCTCCCTCCGCGATCTACTCTTCCAGTTTCATCCGTCTAGCTATTTTCAATGTCGATCTCGGTACAAATGCGCGCGCGCGCGCGCGATACGCCTCGGAGCTCCGTCCTCGAAGCAATCGGAAGTCCAAGATTCGTCTTTGAGCAACATCGCGCCGCATTGTGATCAATCTTGCTTGTCGCCAAACTGAATTATCGCATTCGACGCCCGACTGAATGTCAAGTTGAGCGCGAGGAGAAAGAGACCTCGCTTTCATCAGCTTCCGGCCGCGAGCCGCCTCATATCTGTATCCTCGAAGAGAATTCTAGAAGAAACGGAGATTCGGCGTGACGGCAGAGCATTATGGGGATTCTTCGGATTCCACACGGAGCTTCCCGCGCGTGTCGCGCGCGCGCAAGTTGGCGCGTCTCAAGGAGAGACCGAGCTCTCCTGGATTCTTCATTTCCTCCCTCTAGAAAGAAGCGACTTTCCTCGCCGAAATGGAGGCAGGCTCGTAGCCTGTCTCGCATCTTCCCGCAGGAATGCCAGAGGAAATACACGCACACGTACACGCATATACACGGTACACATTTTCGCACGAATCCGAATTTGCATGCTCCAATTTCTTCGTGTGCTCTTTGGATCTTTATTTGGATGTTTAGTCGTTAAGGGGAGAACCGCGAACGCCCTCACCGGCCGTGTACGTCTCTCGGCCGCGGATCAATCTACAGGTCATCTACAGGTCAGCTTGGAGAAATCGAAGCGCCTCGCGCGCGCTTCATCTGCTTCCTAAACCGATGGAAGCACGGAACGTAGAAGACAGAGATGAGAAGGGAAACTCTAGAAATTTAGAGAGGAAATGCAAATGTGATTCGATCGATCGATCCGACAGGGACAAACCGGGTGGACGGTCGCGCTCGGTGACCCCCCGCGGGGTGTCTCGCCGACCGACGTCCCCAACGACAAGACGTACTTACGACAAAGCGTGATATACATAAGAATCGTTACTATATTCATAATAATAAAGAGGGAATGAAGTCGAGAAATAAACGAAGCTTTTAATATCCAGCCGCTGTTCTCTTTCATTTACACCCGAACGCGCGTCACTCGCACTTGTGCTTTCGCAAGGCTGTGACCAGAAGAGGGAGAGAGAGAGAGAGAGAGAGAGAAGGGAGAGAATTCGGGTTGATATTCCGATAACTGAATCTAAGCTGGGAAATTCGTGATAAACGAGGGAGATCGGTAAGGCCTGGCAGAATGGAAAGTGGAATTACCGCTATAAATTTCCAGCAAGATCATGTTCGACATTGCCCCTGAGCGTTGAGAGCGCGGATCCTGCTCATTAATTTAAACAAATTGCGCCGGATAAGCGAATAAATCGCTCGACTAATCGCCTTGTCGGAAAAATGGGTCAATGAGAGATTGGCGGACCTCGCTATCACAGGTTTCTCCCCGGTGGATCGCGGGATTAAGGTCCGATTAAAGGGCAATTGAATTATCGAAGGGATACGAGACACGTTCGCGCAATTCTCGTGACGCAACGTTATCGAGAGGGAGAACTGTTTTGAAATTCCGCTCGATCTCGCGTTCCCACGGCACAAAAACTAACGCTGACGCTGACGCGCGTTGAAGAGAATCTAGAAATTAGAACGTTTCGCTTCGCAGGAGATAATGTGATTTTTATTCTGTCGCATCAAGTCGCATCATCGTTTTCGTTTTGATATATATAGCGGAGACTGAAACGGCTCGCATAAACTGATCCGAGGACAATCTTGCCGACTCTACATCGAATAACTGGTCTTTGAGCTAATTTAAAATAAACGAACACATAAAGATTCGCGAACGCCTCGTGCTCTACGTGCTCATATGAGATTACGAGAAGCGTGATACTGTGAGTAAAATAAATGACCTCGCATTACTTCTATTTCGAGAAGAGAGAGAGAGAGAGAGAGAGAGAGAGAGAGAGAGACCATCGCGAAAGGGATCATTGCAGACTTAAAGATCCTGCGTTATCCTCGCGTTTCAAGCTACGACGTCAGCTCCGTATCGCTCTTCCGGTGATAAATATTTCCAACGTGCTCCTCCTTTATACGCGCTGCTCGGCCAATAAAAGAGCAACTTCCAGCCATTATGCCGCGACATCGTACAGTTTCATGAGCTTCTCAGCGAATCGCGCTCCTCCTTCCCTGTGCGACTTGGCTTCCTCTCGACGCATAATCACTCCGAACCAAGTTAACGGATCTTAGTCCAGCATCATGAAAGCATCCGTGAACGCGCGAATTTGCTTTTGACATCCCGAGCGTTACGCAATCAGCTACGTAACGGCGCGCGAATAAATATCACAATTCGCTGTGGAGAGGACGCGCGCTTAACTCGCGTCATTCGTTCGGATTCCGCGTTTGCGTTGTTTAACGCAAGTGCGCGCTACGTATATACGTAGCGTTCATTTCAATTAATAATTCCCATTCATGATCATCGCGATGGGAACGAAGCGCTTGATTTCATCCATTTGGCTCATCAGGACACTCCTGATCGCGCAACGGTATTCCGTATGCATCACCCTTTCGATCAGTTGAATTCCCGCTTTTAATGCGCCCCCAGGATAAAAAGAATGCAGCTCGTTCGCGCGCAGCATCCCAGATATGGCCGCGATGCGACAGCAAGAGAATCACGATCCGTCTGCAGTAGACTCCACTGAGAGATTTATGCTGCCGCCATTTAAGTGAATTGTCGTCAATTATTGCGGATTCCTCGCTTCTCTCGTTGTCTTTGTCAAACGAATGGGAGAACGCGGATTGAGTAATGAGTAGATTCACAGCATGATTCATCGATCATCTTGCCATCGAGATGCGCCGAGAAGCATGCCTAATCAATGGCGGAACCGCGCATTGCTCGATCTGACAATCTCGATGAGGGTGAGTCGCAGCGCGAGTTTCGAGCGAGTTTGTCATGCATCGGAAAGAGCCGCGGTTGCTATGGAAACTGATGTAATTGAGATATAATTGAAATAAATAAATATGTGAAAACGCGCCTATCGTGTTGCCCGCGATTATTAGCGCTTCAATCGAGACGATAATTACATTAATTAATTAAGAAAGTAGAATTTTAATTGCAAATATGTATGTACGTATATATATCGCGGTAAATAACCGATACGGCTTCGATAATTAACGTAAAATCCGCCTGACATTTTAATATATCGGGCCGATATGGCAAAAGCGAGATCTGCCGGGCGCAGAAGCGGACGCGAGCCGGCTCAATTCGCCGGTTCGTAACTTCAATGTCCGATATCGCTGGTGGAAAAGCACGAAATGTCGGGAAATCAGAAAAATTATGCTGGGTTTTAGCTCGCGTGCGAAAATGTTAAAAACTCGTTACGCGCACGGTGCGACAGACCGCGAGAGCGGATGACGGAGAGCGGACGAGAAGAGGAATGGATTAATATTAAAGCGAGAGCCCTTCCGGCCGAATAGATATTTTCGACAGCGTTTCGCGGAACGAACAACAATAAATATTGAATACTGCCAGTAGAAACTACTGGGCGAATCATATCGTTCCTTTCACCCGACTAGTTTCGTTCTCGCGATCAAAGACACCCGATACGATCTTCCGGCGTCATCCAGTGTCCTTTGTGAGTCGCGGGATGATAAAATCATCAGAATTGCAGAATTATGTCGGCTACATCGCCGCAGAAATCGCAATTAAACCCGCGGCTCCGCATTTATCTCGCGAGCACGCGCAAAGTCGCGGCCGGAAGCCGGAAGTTGCGAACTCCATGGGCATTTCCATGACAGCCCCACAAGTTGCGCGGGGAAAGTAAGTTCGCGCGCGTAAGTTTGCGCGAGATAATCCTGAAACGAAGCCGCATCAAATGGTTACGTTAATGCGCTCCGCGCCTGCAAACGGCTCCCTTGTCGAGTCCGCGGCAATTTATCGCGCGTGCACGACTGATCGATATTAGCGTGCATGTACGTGCGGACGCGAGATAAATATCGCAGATAAATGCCGCAGTGGGAAGGGGCCGAGGAGGGAGAGGGAGGGAACGACCTGAACTTGTGGGATTTCATGGATGTACGGGAGCGGAGCAAAGTGGTCGGTAGCTTGACGCTAGGGCAGAGGCGGGAGGAGGGGGAGGGGGAGATAAAATTGTTAAACCGAGTGGGGCCGAGCGAGTGGGGCCGCATTTATGAAGCTCCCGAGGGACCTTGCCTTGCCGTCGCCGAAAAAGGATTAATGCTCGGCATTAATGTGATGCCTGGCATTTTACTGATGCGACGATCGAAATCATCCGCGACCCGAGGCTCGATCGAGAGCGGGAACGTTTTTCCGCACGGGGATGCATTCTTCCGCGGGGGATAATCTTGAGTTTGAAAGTGAGGTTAGAAATTGACACCCAATGTCTGATGCTGCGCGCAGCGCCGCAGACACCGATCGACCGATCGGGAATTCCCGGGAATCTGCGTCCGTTTCGAAGTCGCGCGTTGGAAACATCTTCCGGTTTAAGTGCCGCGCCTCTGCCGGGCTCCTTTGAGAATCGCGTCGTCTCGATCGGACAAACCGATCTCGGATGACCTTGAAGACGGTCGCCAACGGGGATAGCGCGCGATGCGTTCGCCAACGATCAACGTTCTCCAGCGGCTACGCTCTGAAGGCTGCTCAGAGATGCTTATCAAGGAAAACGGACGTTCGAAAGGAAGCGCGATCCCCTAATCGCAATCCATCAGCAATCCGGATCCCAGAGGGATCATCCAGCTCCATGGGGGCCGAAGAAGACGGGGGGGTCTCTTCTCAGAGTGAACGATCGGGGTGCCGCGCACCTGGAAAAATGGAAAGCGGCCGCTTAATTGCTCGCGCGGAGCTAGCGAATACGAGAGAGGGGGAGAGAGAGAGAGAGAGAGAGAGAGAGAAGAGGAGGGAGAAGGACAGCCGGAAGAGGAGAGCACGAGGGACGCGGGAGCGAAGGCGCTTGCGCGGCATCCTCAGGAGCGCTTGTTATGGATGCCTCAGTCTCGGCTCGCCTGGGCAGCAGGCAACACGGTCGACGCCGAAGCACCGCGACAAACATCCGACCGGGGCCAACCCCCGGGAGCCGTTCCAAAGATAGAAAAGCGCGCGCGACGTTGCGCTTCGCGTCGGCTTTCCATCACGGCGACAAGGACGACAAGGACGACGACGACGAGGGTGAGAACGCGGACGGCGGATTGTCGCGGCGGATTTCCACGAGAATCGACGAAACGACCGATCGAAGATCGGCGATCGAGGACACGCGACATCGTGCCTGCTGGGGGCGAGCGAGGAGGCTCGCGCTGTCCGCGGGAACGCGGGAAAAGGAGGAAAACGGTGGGGGGGGGGAGACGCAGGAATAAGAATCGCGCGGATCGATCGGCGAGACGAGAAGGACGCGAGCGGCGGCGGAAAAACGGACGCGTACAACTGCTCGATCTCACCGCTCGATCTCTCGATCTCTTGTCTTTGATTTCTCGCCGAGGCCGCTGCCACGAGCTGGCGGTCTCTTGGACTCTCATCGAGCTTTCGGAGCGCCGCGGCTACTTCCGCCGACCCGGTCGCCGATTCTCCAAGAGAGAATCCGGCACGATTTCAAGGTGCAGCTCCGATAAGTCGTTTGCTACCGGCGACGGAAATTGATAGAGATGCGAGCCTGTGATATACTGCGACAACGTGCGCCGGGACGCGCGCGTAGCCATCCGGGAAACGCGTGACGGGAATTCGCAGCAGTATCCAGCAGTGTTTTCCATAATTCGGATATATAATAATCGCGTACGCCCTCGCGGAACTGGGATATGCTACCGCTATTTATCATGATGAATGACGTCATATGGTGGAGCATTTGCGAAATTGCCGCGTAATTTGTCGGCCTTTCTTCAGTCTGAGGTGTATTAATTGTTTAATGGACAACATGGTATCAGTCTGATAGCGTTTGATTAGTTTAACAGGGCGATTATATGAAAGGGGAGTGGTTTATATAAATTACGTAAATTGAGTTAAACGCAGGTGGAGTTGCGTGTTAATTATGTGCCGTGTCCGGCGTCGTTTTCCTTTTCTTAGCCATCAATTGAAATTATCTTCCCCGATGTATTTTACCTTCATTTAACGCGGCGACTCGTTAATTTGCATAAAAACTTTCGTGAAAATAATTTAACGGACACATTCGCGCGGATATCGAGCATTCGTTCCACTTTTCAAACTAATTTCAACTGATTCAGCCTTCCAAATTCTTAATTTTTGCGCTTAAAGCGAACGCAGACGCAGACATTAAACCGTCACGAAGAAGGAACAAGATCGGCGATCATCTGCGACATCTCAAGAATAACGTCGCTCTTAAACTCAGACGCGGCTCTTAAATCGAGTGATTCAATTTAACTCCCGCTCGACAATTCCGGGTAAACAAACGGGACAAATTCGTAAAGCGGTTCAAGTTTTCCTACAAAATGCCCGAGCATACCAACGCGAGGCGAAACATTGCCGGTCGTGATTGGGTCAATTCCGGATTTGCGACGCTTTGCACCCTTCGGCGAGTCTTCGCTTGCTCGATGATGCATCGATTCCGACGTCCGACGATTATCGCATCGCGACACGTCGATCTCTCGAAAGCGACGGTAACACTTTCGGAGTTGTGTAAACAGCTCGTGATTCTTTCGAGGACCAATCCGAACGAGCGAACGTGATCATCTCGAACGTGTTGCTCGTTGCTCATCTGTGTTACCGATGAAATGAACACGGTCTTTACATTACGAGATCCTTCGAGATATTCCGCGGTAACTTGAATCATCAAAATTGGATCAACCTCGATGTTATCCCGTGGAAAATGTACAACGCGCGCATGTTTTTCTTAAAATAGACATTCGTCAGCACAAACGCACCCGCGGAGGAAGCACTTTGTAATAATAACCAGATTACTAAAGTATCTTTCATCAACGATGTCTCAATAATAATTTTATAAGAAGCAAGAGAGAGAGAGAGAGAGAGAGAGAGAGAGAGCAGATCAGCAGGCAGAGCTGGAAGAGCTACAACTCCATTCGCGAATTTATAAATTACCAAAACAACCGTTTCGCAAAGTGCGTCGTGTACGTGTTGCGTATGCAATCGATCGAGTATCAAGCAATCGACGCTCCGGCGGATATTTATTTTTATATTTTTTAAACGACACGCGGTAGTAAAGATCGAGCATTAAGGGCCGCCGACTGTCGCTGGATGGACTTCCGCCTCGAGCGAGACGCCCGAACGGTTTCCCTTTGCGCCGGGCGCTCGGAAAGCCATCTAAGTTATCCAGCCGTTATGGCGATGCCCCATGCGCGCTTCTTAGCTTATTTCCGCTCAACTTCGCCGGTCGCGACGCCGGCCGAGATACGTCCGGCGTTTCCTGAGAGAAGACCGACAACTCGGACGTAAAGTTAGCGACGTACAGCCCCGGCGGGACAGAGACCGGCCGGGTGTTCTTCCCTCCCTCCTCCCGTCCTCCCTGTCCTCTCGCCGTCCCTCTCACGCGGTTACGCCCGGCTGCCCTATAACGCTTTCATCTACTTATCGTTACTCGCGCTTCGCAACGTCCGCGTCATCCAGCCTCGTCTGCGCGTCTCATCCCGCCGACAACATTTCTCTCCCTCTCTCTCTCCCTCTCTCTCTCTCTCTCTCTCTCTCTCTCTCTCTCTCTCTCTCTGGGACGCGCAACAGTGACGAATTTACGTCCGCCAGCTGACCCCTGTCAATCTCTTCCTCCCTCTCTACTTACTCCTCTTCTCTCTTCCGGAGAAATCCGCGAAACTCGTCCATCAACGTCGCCACTCTCGATTCTTGTTACCTCCGCGTTGCATCCCTCTCTCTCTCTCTCTCTCTCTCTCTCTCTCTCTCTCTCTTGGCGAGAAGAGATCTCCGAATGCCTCAATCCTTGTATCGCAACGAGCTTCGATAGCTAATCAATACGCTAATTGAGGCACGAAGGGCCGTCTCTTGTCGGGCCAGCGGTAAAACTTTGGGATCTTCGCGACGACCCCGAGAACCGTCCTGACGGACGACACGACGGCGAGATTCATGCAGATGGAGCGATGTGTCCGGCGTTATCTCGTAAATGGAGAATTTAGGGGGATGGGGACGGGCGTGGCATTACTTTGCTGTTACTTGACGCGAATTCATAAGAATTTCGACGTCGCCTGGGGGCGGTTTATTAGATTTGTGAATTCCAGCGAATGGAATTATAAAGTCTGCCAGCTCTGCTCGTTCATCTGCACTTTCTCTCTCTCTCTCTCTCTCTCTCTCTCTCTCTCTCTCTCTCTCTCTCACTCTCCTCCTTTTCGAGAAATTTCTTAGCAACAAGATATCGCCTCCCGTTTAAGTAAAAGACATTTCCGCATGGAGCTTCGAAAATATCGATGCGAACTCTCGAGGATCCGAGATGCAAATAGGTTTCCGATGCCGCTTGATCCCGGTTGAGAGTGCATCAGCGTGCACCTAACGCGCTCGTTCGGCAACTTGGGAGTTTCATTCGCCGTTTCACGTATCGAGCGCTGATCCAGCTCGCGCATCTTTCGATCTCTTTCTCTCTCGCTCCCTGCGTTCGGCGCGAATCAGATCCGCTTTCTATCCGCTCGGTAAATATCAACGCCATCACGTGCCCCGTGCGCTTGCAGCTGGCATACCGGAGCAGCCCGAGGATGCTTCAGGAAGCATGGACTGGTTTGCGTATCCGATGGAGTGGACTTTCTTGGAACGCGAAGTAAAACGGCACGCCACACCAGCGAAACTTGCCCGAGGGATTGATCAACCCTATCCTCCCTTCCCCCGTGAGAGGAGGAGAGATAGGAGCCGCCGTCGTGGAACGATAAGGGGACGCGACGCGTGCTTTTAACGAATACGCGCAGCTTGGATTAAAGTAGAGGAGAAGGAGGATGTCTTGAGCAAAGTGCGAGTGAAATGTGAGATCAGGAAGCGTGACAAGGAGAGAGAATAGCCCGCGTGTTGGCGAACGGAGCGCGCAGAGGAGTGCGGATGAAGAAAACTGGATGGAATGGTGCCGGTGGAGGGCAATCGCAGATGTTCTCCAAAGGAAAATGAGAGAGCGATGAACTGATATATGGAGGGCCAATGATAAAAACGGCGGGGGAGACCCAGAAGCGGAGCAGAAACGGTGGAGCGCAGAGATCCTGAAGGAAAGATCCTGGGAAAGTGATCTGCCTCTCTCTCTCTCTCTCTCTCTCTCTCTCTCTCTCTCTCTCTGCATTTCGAAGTTCGAAGATGGGATTAATGTTGAGGGAAAACCGAGAGAAGCAAAGCCAGATGGATGAACTCGTGGGGAAGAAGTTCGCGGGGAGAGGAGGCGCGAGGTTACACGAGGCTTAAGCGAGGGATAGTCCGCGACCGGAGGGGGGACCGGAGAGGCGAAGGGGCGACGACGGCGGGGATTAAGCGTGCATCTTGGGACCGCCCGTGAGCTTAATTACGGGGGGGGAGGGCGGATAAATGCGCCCGTGTCGGGAATACGATCGCGATCGCGTAAAGTTAAAGTTCCGCGCGGGAAGAGGTGGGTTGGGGRGGGGGGGRGGGGGGGCGGGGCCGCCTCGCGGGGTTATTCCTCGCTGGTGCTCGTTCGCGTTGAGAACGGGGCGAGCCGATTGAATTCCGGCGGGAACGCACGTGCTTCCGCGGGGATTAAGATCGCGTCGGGTCGCGCCGCGCCGAGAGAGAGATCATGGATCCGCCTCGCCCTCGGATGGATCTGGATCGGCCTCTCAGTGATCAGCGATCAGCGATCGCGTCGTAACGATCGATAGTTGCAGATAGAGATGAGCGACAGGCTCTAGCGCGGACGGAGATCGGATCGCAGCCACGTGCATTGTGTTCAAGGTCGCGCGGAGGCGCATCCGCATCCGCGGGCATCCGGCGAAGAAGCTGTCGGGTAGCCGGTTAGCCCTTTTAGCCCTTCGGTCCACCGTCGATCCGGCGACGACGCCGGAAGGGCCGCGATCTTCGACCTTCAGCGAAGCCTCGTCCGCTCCGGCGACGACACGGATACGTACATATGGATCTATGTGTGCTGTGTGCGCGCGTGCGCGCGTGCGTGCGTGTGTGCGTACACACACACGCGCCTCTTTCTCGTAGTGCAGTGCGATCTTTGATTCCCGCCGATGCGCCGCGGTGAATCCCGACGGGAGTGGCGGAAAGCGGAAGTGATACCGGAACCGAGCGCAAAGTGCAGCCGCGCGATCCCGTTCGGCGTTCGGGGACTCGCGAGCTGGTGATCCGAGACCGCCCTCCTCCCGTGGCTTGGTGTCGTCCGCGACACGCGAGGGGGTCTCACCGGGGGATTCCCGGGGACTCACCGCAACATGGGTTGCGAATTGAGCAAACTGGCCACCGCGAAATCGCGCAATCAAGCCGGCAACGACGGCTCCTCGCCGCCGCCGCCGCCGCCGGCCGCCACGGATCCGCGGCTTCCGCTCACGGCCAGGCAGAAATTTACGGTTATCGCCAGCTGGAAAGCGGTCTCCAGGGCGCTCGAGCCCACCGGCATATACATGTTCATAAGGTAAGTGGCCGTTGTTAACGTTAGCCCGTTGAACGGGCGAGATCCGCGCTCGCCGGAGATCCTCGGCGCGATAAACGGCAGCGCGATGCACCGATTTTAAGATGCAATTTCCGCCCGTAACGTTAATCCCGCGAGGGAATATCTCGAAACCCAGTCCCTCCCCCCGCCGCCCCCGCCGCCGTTCCTGCGCCCTCGCTTCTCGATATCCTGGGCTTTCGAGGCTCTCTGAGCCTGATCGCGTCGCGCGATCATCAGATAATCAGACACGATCGAGTCTACCTTGCCGATCGAAATCCTCCTGTTTTCTTAGCGCTAAGAAGCTGAGCCTATACGAGGCCTCTTTCTCTTCCTATCTCTCTCTCTCTCTCTCTCTCTCTCTCTTTTCTTTTATATATATACAATAATTATCATGTAAATTATTTTTATACTTCTCACCTGTGTCTCGCACAGTCGTCGTTACTGCGGCCGTAAAAGCTTGCGCGATAAGCGCGAGAGGCGATAAGGCGCTAATAATAGCATTATACCGTAAGATTCCTGGCTCTATCAATCCTTTCGGACAATTAAGATAGCTATGCTGATAAATGATATACCCCAACATCATTGAAACCAAATGAACTGGCACTCGCGCTTGATCGATGTCGCGCGGAGATCGCGCGGATAGGACGTAACAATGTACACAATGTCGATTTACGTTGATTCCGCGTCGACGGATTAACCGCGCGCGAGCGTATTCCGCGGAAGACGCCGGCGCCGGGCGCGCATTTACAATGTAAACTGTAATTATTCCGCGCAGCAGGTGGACCTATTTACTCGCATCGAATACACGCTTTCGCCGTTACATACACCGGGATTATTCATCAGCCGATCAAACCCGCAAACAAGAAACGCGAGTGAAGGCTCGGGTGTCGTTACGCGACAGCAAACAGCCACGCGGGACCATTTCCGGATGACGCAGATTCCGATCGGTCAATAACGAAGTGGACCAGCGTACTACTCGACTGTTCGAGCATTCGAACAACACGCGCGCGAACTTTTGCGCGATTACTAGTGTTTCACCGATTTCGGCGATTCTCGGGATCTCCGGCGAGCGACAGATCGGGAAACAAAACAAATCGCATTCGGTCCACCACTTTTGATCCAGACCTAACCCCCCCCCCCCCCCCCTCCCCGCGCACTCAACCAACATTCAACATCGGGTCAACCCCAGCGCCGCCGTAAAAAGAAAGAAAAAAAAAGAAAAGAAAGGAAAAGAGGAAATTGCCCTCCCTGGGGTATGGGCTACAGGCTGGCTCGTTCACGAGATTCCGGGAATAGTGCAACCCCCGTCCCCGCCCCCCCACCCGGAAACTCGTTGCGATGGTGGCGCATCGCGAGCTTTGGGGGTCGCCGCGGCCGGAATTCCGGCGCGACGACACGCGATACCTTCATTACACCGAGTGAAGCAAGCGAGAGAGAGAGAAAGAAAACAGGCGAGAGAGAGAGAGAGAGAGAGAGAGAGARAGAGAGAGAGAGGGATGGGGGAGGCGTGACATTCTTGCGCGTTTGTCGGCTGAACGACTCTCGTGCGTTACGTAATCAATTTTACCCATTCCCTGCCCCATTAGGGGGTGTCATTAGCAGGGGGGAGGGGAGGGGAGGGGAGGGAGGTTCACTCGAATTTCGAGTGAAACGACGACGGCTCGCCTCGTCGTCCCCATCCCACTCTCCCCCTCCTCCCCCCGATCACCGATCGGGGTATGTTTCCGGGACGCGGGCGCGTCACGGGCCATTACTGGACGTTTAGGTTATTCAAGGCCGCCATCAACGTCAGACGCAACCCTGAGAGAAGATGGGATGGTTGCGACTCGACGTCGATCCTCGACGGCGCCTTCACGCCCATTTTCACCGGCGTTCCTTTGCACAGAGGAAACGCCTGCCGATGGATCGTAAACCGGGCGTCGCCGGTGTCATCGCTCGTGCAGCGGACTGAAGGATGATCCTCCTTCTGAAAAGTGTATTTTGATCGGGGCACAAAGCCCGTGTGCGCGGGTCAAACGGCGGTAGCAGCGTGTGTGTGGGGAGCGCCGAGCGATCGGGGTCGTTTAACCCTTAAGCACATGGCATTTTTGTGGCCGAGTTTTCCGCCCGGCTGGCGACACTGCAGGAACATCGGGGCGCATTTGCGACTTTGAGGGGAGACGCGGCTGTTTGAAGGGCCTATGATTTCTTGCAAAAAGGGAGAGTACGTCGCGCGAACACCGCGAAGCTAAGAATCGAACGCAGAGCTTGTCGCACCTTTGAATCCTCGGCCGCGGATTCAAAAACTTTGCACTCTCGTCGCGAGGGTGACGCGTCTATAGATAACAAAAAGATTCATCAACCGGAAGAAGCAATTAATTACTATCGCTACGTATCGATCTGAAATCAAAAGACACCGAAGCGAGAAGCCCGTTCAATGAGGCATCAACTCCCTCCTTCCGTTGCTTCCTCCCCCGACAAATAGTCGTATTACGTTTCTCCGAGGAAGAAATGCATCCCATCGTCTCTAGCAAAGAGCAGAGCTATCGGTTTTCCTAACGAGACGCGAGCAGGTGACTCCGACTGATTGCACTAACTGATCCGTGGAACGTAAACAGATTGCCGCTCCGGTGCGCTCGACGATTTTTTCGAGCCCGATTCCGAGGTCGCGAGGAGTTCGCTCGACATAATCGGTTCGTCACCGAGCATCGACACTCGCGCCCGCCAATTTCCCACCGGGTCGCCGGGTCATCGAGCCGAGATGGAGGTCATCCGGGGTAGTTCTGTAAAGGCGAGTTCTACCATTGCTGCCCAAAGGCGGTACACGACCAGGCGTGTGTGATAATCCCATGCAAATTGGGCGATCTACCCCCCTCGCTCATTTGACTCGTTTTTTCTTCATTCGAAAGACTCGCATCGCGAAAACGGAGAGAACTCGGACTCGAGAACTCATCCGTTGAGCGATTTCCGGCCGGGAACGGAAATCGACTTGCATCAATCGCGGGGTTCCGATAAACGTTTCTCTCTCTCTCTCTCTCTCTCTCCCTCTTTCTAACCTTTTTTCTAACCCCCGACCTTACGACTCTCGCGGCTCCCGAGCGCCCGATTAAATCGGGCCGGCATTCCTGCGGACGGAATTCTCGGAATCCCTTTCTGACATTTTCGGCCTAATTCGCCGGCACCCTTTAAATCCCTTATCCTGATCATAGCCTATAACCGTTGCGAAACGAGGGACCTATCGGGAAATGGAATATTCCACGGCGGTGTATTTCACGCTCTGCATATCAAATATCGCCAGCAACGGGTAACTAGACAGAAATCGTTCTCTGTACTCTCACGCAGGGGCTTTATTTATTATCTATTTCTACACAATGTCCTTTCGATGCCTCGGTCATTCAACAGCTGCAACTTCTGCACAGATATCACACGCGTTACATGGCGCGCCCGAAGGGAATGCCGGCTGGGACGGGATCAGCGAAATCGGCGGAAAAGATTCGGTTTACAAGCGCCGCATCCCTGTTATCACAATGTACCAGAAATTCTCATGAATCTGGCAAATGTTACTCCGAGCTATAATCGAAAGATCCCAGAGGGGTGTCTCGACCTTTTAATCGAAGGTTCACGGTTAGTCAGCCGGAAGCGATCGTTTCACCTCCGACAGACACGATCGCGCGTCGATCCAATCGTAATACGCCGTAAACGAGATTACAATTCATTGGAAGATGACGCCGCTAATGGATCCTCGGATTCGAGTTCCTCAAATCGGAGACGGCTATCGCGCCCGTTCCCTCTTTTATTGGATCGAGGGCGATTAAGAGTCGAACAATCGGCCCTTCTACATGTCATCCTTTCCCTTCTCTGTCAAGCGCGCTGACACCTGACCCCATCGCGATTTTCTATCTCTGCCATGCGCCGGCAGAGAGAACGCGATGGATCGTAGTCGTTTGGAGGCTGCGAAGGCCACTGATCTGATTCTGGAATGGTTCGAGTAACTCGACTGTCTTCAGGGCAATCGAGACTGCCTCGATACTGCACTTTGGTCCTTATCGATTTCTCGTTGCATCGTTGCGAGAGCTGACTCGCCATTTAAACGCGTGTCTGAGAATCCCGACGATAAAGGAAAAGCAAAAATCCGATTATTGATCCTGCAAAGTTTCATACGCACACACGCACACACAGGGAATTGTTGAAGAGCCACTAGTATCGCGAGTAAGAGTGGAAGCGTCCAAGAGAAGACGTTAGTCCAAGTTCCGATAATAATTGTTGTTGAGACTTGCGAATCAAAATTCTCGCGAGTGCGCTCTTCAGATTCGTTTTATCAAATCGACACTTTCGCGCGAGCGCGCGCGTGTCTGCTTGCAGCTTGTGTCGATATCAGCATTCCCGTGAAAACTCTTGTTAGCGGACGAGCGCTGATATAACGGAAATACGATGGATGTGCGTGACACGAGGCGCCATAATCTAGGCTAGTGTCGATTAATTGAAGGGAAAAACAGCGGCCGATCCGACTGGACTGAACGAGTTTCGGATGGCGGATTCGATTTGGATGCTTCAATCTGTTTAAAAACAGAATTGGAAAAGCCGGCGAACGAGTCGGATTGACTTGCGACTGGTTTAATTGGTCGCGATCAGGATAAATCATCGTCACGAGCGATTTATCGGACGAGGGCGCGCGTCAACGCGTATCCGTTCTCCACTCGAATGCCAACGAATTTCCGGATAAACGCACGAAGCAAGGAAGACATCAGCGCGCGCGACGCATCTCGCTGTTTACGGTTTTTGAATGTTAGCGTTAACTTCCTAACGAAACGAAACGATAGTTCGATAGCAACGCGAAAGCGTTGCGATTAAGATTATGCGTCTGCCTGACAGTGTCAAGTGCATGAAAATTCAAAGTACTCGGCAAGCGATTAACATCGATATCGGTCTTCGTCTTGCCGCATGACCGAAGTAATCAAAGTTCTCGGCGTCTGATTAATTCTGAACGCAGCCGAAGCGTTTCAAAGCGATCCGCCAGCAATCTAACTTGCCCCGAATGAAAACGTCGGCAGAAAACTCGCATCTCGCTCGCCGGTTGTTGCGTCCCCGGAAACCAAGTTTTCGCTAATAGCGGAAGCGATCTGAAGAGAGCATAAACGCGGATAAACTCTAGAATGGAACTTGATTAAATATCAACACCATGGAAATTTCCCTATGTATGTACATTCTATGTACGACCCTCTCCTTCTTCTCTCTCTCTCTCTCTCTCTCTCTCTTTCTCTCTGTATATATATATATATTTATGAATGTATCGTATTTATTCCTCGTAAGTACGGCATGCCTAACAAAATAGTGCGCCGCGAAGTTTCCCGAAAATTAGTAACTTGCTGCAAATTAGTCGCAAAGAGCATCCCGGCGGAAAAAAAGATCCATTAAACATCAGCTGCGACGTTGTATATGGCCGCCGGCATATTTCGAGTTATCAAGCTTTGACTTTCAGAGCATTTCTGAAGATTAATCGCGGCCATGTGTGCACGACAAATCCCACATGCTCGAGTATTCGCGTGTTTTATTAGCATTCGATACGGACGAAATCGAAGGAAGGATAAATAAATAACTTGCAGGTTAGGATTCCAATTTCTCTCTCTTCTCATCGCATGATAAGGCACGTTCCTCGTTCGTTCATTTCTCTCTCTCTCTCTCTCTCTCTCTCTCTCTCTCTCTCTCTCTCTCTCGATCTTCTCATCCTTCGGAAAACATTTCTCGGTATTGGCGCACCCTTGAATATCCACATAATTCTGAGATGTAGGGTATACAAAAGGGAGCGACGAATCACGGCTAGCCGCTATAAAATTCATCCCAAGAATCAGCTCGGGAGATTCCCGCTCACGTCCGACATCCCCTTATTCCTGTATTGTTGGCGAAACCACCACGGCTGGCTACCTTTGTTGCCTATCATCGTGCACTACGCTCTCCCAATTTATAATAATTACGCGTACACAGTCTTGCGTAATAGAGAACGCGCTAAGTATCAAGCAAGACAAAGGGGTAGTCGGTGAAATTATTTTTACAGCCGCACGCGCATCTGTGTTTACGACGCATGCAGAAGCACGATAACGCGTATCCTTTGTGCGTCCCACCATGGTCCACCCTCCCCTCCCCGCACCAATCCCATCATCTCATTCGCTTGCGGAAATAGCGAAACTCCGCGGTATTTGTGCTCGGCGGGCTCTCGTGCGAGCGAGAAAGAGAGAGAGAGAGAGAGAGAGAGAGAGAGAGAGAGAGAGAGAGAGAGAGAGAGAGAGAGAGAGAGAGAGAGANTCGCTTGCGGAAATAGCGAAACTCCGCGGTATTTGAGCTCGGAGGGCACTAGTGAGAGCGAGAAAGAGAGAGAGAGAGAGATAGAGAGAGAGAGAGAGAGAGAGAGAGAGAGAGAGAGAGAGAGAGAGAGAGAGAGAGAGAGAGAGAGTGAAAGACAGAGAGAGAGGGGCGGGGAGGCGCGCGCGGAGACAATATATTAACGTGGAAGCGATGACATTGTTTTCTTTTCGCGGGAACGGAAAATAAACAGGGCTCGTTCGAGAGGAGTCGTTATCCTCGAATCGTGCCGGATTAATCCTCCTCCTCCTCTCCCCCTACCCCACCCCGTTCTCCTCCGGTTGCGCGCCGCGATTAAATCAGACCAAGCGACAAATGTAATATCCTCCAAATTGTTTGTTTCGTTTGTCCCGTTCCTTTTTATCCTTCAATCCTGACGATTTTTTAAATTCCCCTTGTAACTCTCGTCCAAATGATCACTATGTATGTCATCTCTTTCTTTCGCCGCTCTTGTGGATTTAATTATGAAACTTTTTCAGTGCCTGTAATTTAGGGTTTTCAATGCAAGTGTATTCGCAAATTAGCTCAGTCCTTCACTTTATCCGTGATGGTGATTAGAGGGCACGTATAATGAAAAGATATTTGTATATTATTTGACCACTGTTAAAGAGTGTGCGAAATAATTTCAATGATACAGCTGATTGATCTGATGAATCATTACGAAATTTATTCATTCTCATCGTCATGTATATATATATATTTCATTTCATTTCACTCTATCGATAATGCCGGACTTGGAATTAATAATACCGCATTCGTGGAAATAGTGCGTATATATTCGGTAATTTCCGTGAATTATTGGGTTATTCATATATATATATATATATATATATATATATCGTATCTTCGGATCGAAGCAAGTCTGATAAGACATATTGATGAAAATAGATAACGCTATTTTACAGAGCAAAACGCGCAAGACTAATTATTTACGTCCAAAATACCATCAAATTGGGAAACAAACCCTAGGGTATTAACCAAGTTCTTTAATGCATAAAGTTATAGTTCCATAAAACCGCCGACGAATCGGCGAACAATACTTAAGTTAACAGTGCAATTTTGTGCAAAACATCATCATGGAGAAGCAACTTGAAAATCAAACAAATTAATCTCGCAGAGATGTCGTTCTGTTACATCACGCCGGAAGTACGTTTCGCAGATGAGATTTCTCGCGTGCAGTTCGAATATCGAATAACGCAAAAGCGAGCGGTAAAATATCCCCGTTTGCTTAACCTCATTTCCAATTTCAATGGAGAAAATACAAAAGTACGCGTCATCTCGTCATCGTAAAGCGCCGTTGCATACTTGAGAAACACGCGCGCTCTCGCACTAATTAGGGAATTCCCCGGCGCGCGTTCTCGCCAAAGAGTAGTTCTAGATGCAGACGCCGTGGCGCTCTGCCATTTCTATCAACTCCGATGCGTTTCCTGATATTGACGTTTCCACAATAGTGAAGTGAGGCGCGAATCGAAGCGGAGCCGAGCTGGCCAACGATTACGTGGAAATTGGCCTTCCTCGTTCGGAGAAAATGGTTTGGCGTATCGCGAGCCTTCTCGATTCTATTCGAGAAGAATCGCGATACGGGGAACAGCTTCAGCGAGGATACAAAGAAGGATATATAACGGAGTCGCACAAGTACGGGAAATGCAGACTCGAGATGAACTTCATCTCGGAAACAAGGGACAGCGGGCAAATCCGCGTCGAGTTAAATCCGGGGCTGCTATGATTTGAATGCTAAACGATTAAAGCTCCAGCCAACGGAGCAGAGGCTTCTTTCCGTAGGCGCTCTTTAGCCTTTAATTCCAGTGCGATGCGAACTTAATTCCCGTCGGAATCAGCGATCGTAATCAGCTCGCGTTTACATAATCAACGTGCAAGGATACGCTCCGGTTTGATGCCCCGATCGAATATGATCGCCGCGGCCAGCGCGTATGATCATGCCAGATATCGCATTGACATATCGCGACCTGCGATACATAATTTCGCACTCGACAATTTAATGTCCGCACGGCTACCGTAATTTCTCGCTTCAGCGGATCTTCCGCGATCCTCGGCGCGATGTAAAAAAAACACAGGTCCCATAATTCATTAATACGCGCGCGCGCGCACACCGTTAGCTCGATATGAGTAATATTCCGCGAATAATAACGATTCCTCGGATGGATTGCAACGGCGCCGAGACAGTGATTGCTCTCCGGATAAGATTAATCCGGGAATTCCCCTCCATCCAACATTGGCGCGAGCGCGCCTCACACGAGTGATTTGCAGCCGCGGGCTGTGCAAATGACGCGGGCCGGCAGAATCGTGTGTCGTGAGGCCAGAAAACAGAACGGTCCGTTTCCGTATTTCACTTTGATTGAGGTGCGGATCGGGGAGCTGGCGCGCGATAAAAACAACGCGTCGCGTAAACACACGACGCGTACGATGCCGGTTAAAAAGAAAAAGAAGAAAGACGCGCCGACATTTTCAAGGGGATCAGTACGAATACGAATGTCTCGTTTATCTGTATTCCCGCGTCTTCGCTGACAGATATCGCGGCTAAGAAGCCGCTCAAGAATTACTTCTTCTCTACCTCCCCCCCCCCTCCCACCGATCTTTCTATATCTCCCCGGGCGCGCACACGCGCCTGTGCGTTACACATGAGCGTGCGCGCTCATCGATTCTCATCGGACATTCCGCTTTAAGGTAACTTAATTAAGCTCGCTCCAGCTATACGACATCCTCGACGGCCACGGAGGAGAGCGGGGGCGCGAGGAGGGAGGAGTAGGAGGGTGGGAGAGCGCGCGGAAGCGGAGCGGAGGCCTTTGGTCCGGCGGCAGCCTCGGAAATCAATAAACGACTTCGAGCGCGCGATATATCGACGGGACGCGTCGATCGCGTTTCCTTTTCTTTCTCTCGTCTCCTTTTCCCTTCTGACCGGCCAGACGCGGCAGATTCGCATGTGAAATCCGTTCGTTCTGTCTCTCGCGCGTTCCGCGCCGAATGAAACGCGATGCGAATGAAGTTTCCGCTAATGACGGCCATATTAAATAATTCTCATCTGCGAACACGTGCGTTATCAAGAAGGGGTGGTAGGGCGCTCCTCCGCGCACGAGAACGCATTATTGAGTGAGCGTCGGATGATGATTATTATTGGTCCGCTGGCGGGGATGTTTATTGCCCCGCGAACGTCGGCAGCCCTTGCTCGCGTATCCGCTTCCTTCTCTCTCTCTCTCTCTCTCTCTCTCTCTCTCTCTCTCTCTCTCTCTTTCTCCCTCCCTCTCTTCGAACAAACGAAGCTCTCAAGAGTTTCAAGAGATTATTACTCGCAGTACAAAGCAGCAGGCGGTGATGCACGTGAATTCGTGAAGAGTCGAGGCGAATCGGATTGAGGACATGCCGGATCCTCAAATGCGATCGTTACGGGATATCGATGAACGATATCCAACAAGGCGCTTGCTGCTTTTTAGATTAGATCCAACCGATCCGGATAAGCAAATGGAGCGAGACAGCGACGAAAACGTGGACCGCAAATTGGCTAAATCGAAGCAATATCGGAAATGATTAATAGCCGATATTCATGACTGCGACAAACGCAATGTCGAAATCCACCGAATAATATCAAATACATCTCTCTCTCTCTCTCTCTCTCGTTACAAACTAAAACATCCTTACGGCTACGAGAATGATTCAGTAGCGGCTGAATGTATACCGTATGCGTGTATGCGCATGTGTCTATGTGCGGAAGAACGTTTCCATCGGATCGCGCGCGACTTTTCAAGGGACGAAGCCGTGCATCGCGTAATCCCGGATAAACCGAGGGATTATAAATGTAATTCTCATGCCAACAGCGTCTCCGGCAATATTCGCGTCTTGCTTCCTCGTCCTGACGAGGCATTTCGCGGAAGAAAGAGAAAGAGAGAGAACGGTCGTTCGCGAAGCGTTAAACCTTGTTTAATTGGCGGAGCTTGGTTGCGGCTTGATCGGAGAAGAGCGATATCACTACGAATCGACATCTCTCCTTCCTTTTCTCCCGTCCCCCCTCTCTTTCTCTCTCTCTCTCTCTCTCTCTCTCTCTGTGTGCGCGTGACAAGAATGTTGCATCAGCGTGCTGCGCACGGCGCGGACCGTATTGCGGATCGCAATAACGAGCGATCGAAGAATCGTATCGGAGAATAAATCGATGCGAACGATTAACGTAAATACGATAGCTGGCCACGCGAAAGCGTTAATGAGGCAGCTGCACGCGCGCGGGACTTACCCGAAAGTAACCTTAAGCCCCGTGCAAAAGTAAACAGACTCCACGTGCGAAAAGCACTCTGCGTTTTAGCGTGCGCGCTTTAATACGTAATAACGTCCATAAAGAATCATATCGCGGACAAGTATGGTCACTTGTCTCTCGTTAAGCGTCACGTAACGAGATAATAGTGCAATGCGCACGGATAGAAAACGCTGTTGGATATTTGCACAGGGCTCGCGACCATCACGCCAACGCGTTAAGCACCGAATGCATAATGAGAGCTGATTTAAAGTACGCGTATTCGGGAAGCACGTGGCACGTGGATAATCATCCAATCGAGTCTTGGGATCTCGGCGAGAGCTTCTCGGCAAATCTGGCCAGACCGAATGGAATTTCCATGACGTTATCGCGAGGGATTTAAAGTCGAATCAACCGTTGGGGTTGATTAAGCGACAAATCAAAGCAGGTCTTTATGGATGCATCACATGCAAGCAAGCAATTTCATCCCCCTTCGATTTAATCTGTCTCGCAATACGGTGGGGAGCAGTCCTTCTTCTATTTAATGAATATTTGTCTGTCTACAAATGTAGCAGGCTAAAGATATCAGCATTGCAAATCAGCACGAATCCGACCTGGCCAAAATTCCGTCCTCAAATAACCTAGAAATCCCTTTGGCGAGCCTTTGGCGACCTGATTCACAATCGCAGCGTTATTACCGCAGCGTCATTACCGCTAAATACATTGTTGATACATAAATGATGACATTTGAATTATGCATGCTCGCATGGATAATAGTATATCTCGCACGGATAGCTCTCGTTTCGCACTCGCGATAAGGCGGTAAGGCTCTTTGGGGGGGTGAAAAAAAGAGAGAAAGAGAGAGAGAGAGAGAGAGAGAAAGAGAGAGAGAGAGAGTCAGAAAGAGAGAGAGAGAGAGAGAGAGAGAGAGAGAGAGAGAGAGAAAGTTAGGCACGTTTCACCGATCCTTTTGGGATGGTCGCCGGAGAAACTGGGGCACGTACCGCTCTTAAAGAGAATGGATCATATTCGCCGAGCTGGCAACAGCCAAGTGGCGGCTTAATAGCCGCGCGATGAGCAAAATTAGGGAGCAGGATATCTTCGTGGGGGCACGTCGTGATCTTAAATCAAGCTCACTCTCCGGGGCGCTGTCTTTCGAGGCAGGCGAGAAATGCAAAATCTGCATTACACATCGTTCCTCTCTCTTTCTCTCTCTCTCTCTCTCTCTCTCTCTCTCTCTCTCTCTCTCTCTTTCTGGTAAATCCCAGCGAGCAATCGTGTTTACGCGAAGAGAACCGCGCGAAGAGGCATGCACCGATAACGTGCAGCCGCAATTTCCCGCGGTACTATGTATTTTCGCAATGAAATTCTATTGACGATTTTATTATCGCTAAGAGAGAACGATATCGCTTTCAAGTACGGTCGTGCGTATATCGGTATGCGATATACACCGTATACCGATGCGCAAGCCGTGCTGCAAACAAAACAATAAAGAGAAAGCAAAAGAAAACAAAACAAAACGAAACGAAACGAAACAGGATAAAAGGGGCACGCTGCTGAAATGTGTTTCAATTTGTTCGCCGAAGGTGCTCGCTATTTATCAGGTTGCTTGGAAAAGTAAATACCTCCTCCCCCCGCTGCGTCAATATCCGGGCAATTACCGTGCGTTTTGTAAAAACGCTTCGGCTTCCGTGGCGCGGCGCGTGGAAATAAGCGGCGCACCGAGATATACGCAATATACGCGATATATACGACGATTGAGAGCGGCGAAATATTTCCTAAGCGTCTCCCTAGTACGCGCCGCGCCGCGCCGCGAGTCCATGAAAGCGCGATTCGTCCCGGAATCAGAAGCGTGACGCGCGCGGCACGTACTTATTGACAACAGAAATAATGAGATTTATCAGTCAGCGCACGCACCTATAGCACGCTTCAGCCAGCTATTAATACATCATTGTCAATGCGGCCGACGATTTCAAGTCCGCCGCGCAGACGTCTCTCTCCCCCTCCCCTTTCGCGCGAGGTTAAAGGCACAATAATTAAGGCCGCGATGAAAAAGTGATGAGAAGGCGCTAGTTATTCGCTCGACATCGCGCCTCGCACAATCAAGTATCGCGAATGTTCTATATATATATATATATATATATATATATATATATATATATATATATATCAAGTACAAATTAATTTCTTCTGCTTTTACATCAAGCTCGCGAAATTTATCTCGAAAGAAAGAGAGATCTTAATTGGTCCCCATCGTTTTCTATGACCTTTCTAGGTCCATTCATCGGTGCAGCTGACTGCGAGATGAGGAGCCTTGGCGATCTCGATGAAAGATAAATAATCGGCGCTCAATATCAAAAGCAAGAAATTAATTTGTACAGCCAACAGTCCCGACACGTGCCTGCGAGTTCGCTCGTGAGCACAAATCGGGTCGGTGAGATCAGAAATACATTTTACTCGGTGCACGCGATACTCGGTGCGGCACGGATATTCGACTATTAATTCGACATAATTCGGCGTGAACTGGAGCCGGCGTTTTCTGCTCGATGTCGTTATTGATACGTTAGATCCAATATATGGGACGAGCGTGTCCTGTTTGCGCGCGACACGAGATCGCAGTGAAATACATTAAAACCGACGGTACCAGCAGCTGTAACGACAAGCTCCTTACCCTCTGTGCTCCGCTCTTTTACCCCGCCCTTCCCCGAGTCGATCACGATTCCTATTACTCATCTTGGTAATGAAGTCTCCGGGCTTTCCCCGTTTTAGGAAGCGTCGATCGCGGCCGCGGATCATCGAGGCATTAATTTCATCGGGCGCGTTTACAATATCCGGATGCGCTTCGGGCGGATTTTCATGCGGGAGGATTAACTTGTTACGTTACGACACGGAGCGGGACCATTTCATTCTGCAGTCTTGAAATCTGCCTTTTTGCTACGCAAAAGTGCATAACGCTTCTGCAAAATCGGAACTAAGGGCGAGCCGCATCGTTATTTGAAGAAACGAATTACACGACGGGGCGTGTAAATCAATATTCGATAGAATGTCGGTAATTACGTGTTCCTGCGCCAAGCCTTAAGGCAGTATTTTATTGGATTATGGTGGCGCGATGTATCGTGGGAGAATCGATACGCGGCGAATCGAGAGTATCGTTGTTTCGTCGGTTTAAGCGCTTTTCCACAGCCGGAGCAGGGAGGGAAAGTGGGATATGGATTTCCGATAGGAAACTTTTCAATCCGTTCTCGGGCGATAAGAACCCGCTGAACTTATCGAGTGGGCATATCACCGCACATAACCGCGTTCATTCCGTCGTCGGACATGTTTAAAAATATTTCGTAATATCACGAATATGCGCATCCGTTCGTGTGTTACTCAATGTACGCGTCTGTTTCGGTTCTCCTCGCAGCGAATCGCTATTCGCATCGTCGATAGCTTTTACGCAAACCTGATTCGACGCGCTCGAGATTTCCCGCCACTTTTCGAAATCGCAAATGTTTTTAAAAGAGTGCGAGCAGCCGCGCGTTTACCGAAGTTCCAAGTAGTTATCGTAATTTGCGGCGGTTCGCGATGCAAAGATGTGCAAGTCCGCTTCCTTGCGTGCTGTCTTTGAAAATATTTACCTTCGCGTAGAAATAATATCGCGCGAAGGGAACGGAAAAGTCGAATTCGCGGGATTTAACGGTCCGGGCGGTCTACGTATGTACATGCGTACGTAATGCGTTGGAAACGGGTAACACGATAAAACATCAGCCATATGCGATCCTTTGGCATTTCTATATTTAACTCGTGCAATCCGCACACGGGAGATTTACACGACGTGCACGCACAAAGCAGCGACAATAATAACGAAACGCGATAAGCGTAGAGCGGCTCGATCGCTCGTATTACAATGCGATAATTACACTGTCGTATAATTACTGCACGCTTCGATGATACAACTCAATATCATTCCTCCAAATTCGCATTCGGCGAATTCGAATTCCCGACGAGGAAAATTGTCGGGATCCCGTAAAATGATCAATATTTTAGAGAAATGAGAATGTCAATAGACAAATATAAACATTGCATCGCGGCCATTAAAGAATACGGATGAATGTTTCGATAACAAGCCGCCTTCTTGCGACGAAACACGGATGATGGCAAACCTCGTAAAAATATCTGTTTTCTCTCTCGAAATTCTCTTCGTCGTATAATACTTAAACCGTCAAGACCGAATCGAAAAATTATCGCGCGAGATGAGGGCGCGTACTCGAGGACAAAATTAATTTCGCAGCGAAATGAAGGTAGAGCCCTCTCCGGGGAAACGCCCTTCAAATAAATCTGTCTTTGATGCGCGAAGGAAAAATGCATTATTTATCTATCACGACCAGGAACGATGTCCCTGCTCTCCTTCGCGAATGTTTATCAGCCCGGAATAAAGCAAGGTTCAGCCGGTTCAGGAAGTCGCGTGATACGGAGAATCACGGCCGATACCGGCGATAAATGTCATTTTCCCGGCAGGAAAAGTGATTTACGCGCGCGGAACGCCGAGGAAATAATCCGCGATGCGGATGTATCGTGATCTCCCTTCCGATTCTCTCTTCCTTTCGATTGCTACTTTCTTTACCAAGTCGTCAGAAATGAAACAAACGCAACTTCTGAGACGCACCAATTAATTCTACATTCTTCCCGAGGCATGTCATTCGTCGAGGCTTGCGATAGTTTGCGGTGCGGGATGTATTAGCCGTACTGGTTAAGTTCTTGCTTTTGATTTCAAGCAGCGAAAACGCCAAGTTTCCAGTGACCGAATTAGGCTCGTGGTCATCGAAAATGATGAATCTATTTCGCTGATTAAAATCTTTCCTGCGCTATTACAAACAAGCTTTAAATTTTATAAGGAAATAATTTGTACATCTAATCTCTTCATGTTACGAGCGTTTTATTAAAACGCTTTTATTAATTTATTAAAAACCCCGCGCGATACGTGTCGAAACAATGTCGGCAAAGATCGATATCGCGGACGACGTCTTTGTATCTCGCGTAAGTAGAATAAAGAACCAAAAGCAGGGAACTAGCTACAAACCATCCATTGAAAACAGAAGACGAGAGCGTGGCACGTTTCGAACGCGCATCGGTTTGCGGCGCGCAATTATTGACCGTCGCTGTTACCCGAAGATGGAAATAATGCGGTCTGCAGTTCTACGGTACGCGTATTTTTCCCTTAAACGGACAGGAGAGAAAGAAAGAGAAAGACTAAAATGCCTCGTTGCACAAAGAAACATTTTATGAATGAGGGCAAGCTGCCATTTCGGAACGGAACGAAAACATTTTTGTTGCACTCGTGTGCGAGCGCGGAACAATTTCGCACTCCTGTCGCCAAATTTTCGTGTTTCCGAGCCAAGAGAGCTGCGTACAAGGTGGAAGGAAAGAAGGGAAGCGAGGGAGAGGAATTGTGCAAACGTTGCGATGAAGTTTGCTCGTAAATTGCTGTGACCTACATGCGTTTAGGGTAACTTAATACTTGGACGTAATCCAACAAATATCGCGACGTCTCGGTCAATCTCTGCTTTCTCTCTATCTGGTTCCCTTTCTAATGCCAACACTCTCCAACCAATTATGAAATGTTTTTACGAATTTCTTGACTCTCGCGCGGATTTCATCTTCACGATGAAATAAACGGGATTGGTCTAATGCAAGCGGATGACTAAGATCGAAATCGTAGATTGCGCCACTTTTCGCGGCGGTCGATTTTTCGCCGAGTTACGTTAACATTGGACGACGCGAAACCCAAAATTCGAGGATTCCCCCGATTCCGTCTGGCGAGAAATAAACGGCATCGCGAGGACACTTGACGCGCGGGCCATTTAGTTTGGAGTGTGAATTCTTTTGCACGAGATCGACCGACCTCGGTGCATTCGGCCGAACATCGCCGGAAGAGAATTGAAATTAAAATTTTATTAACTCTATAAATATCAATAATTTCCTCGATGTAAAAGAATTATTTTTAACTTGAACTAAAATGTTTACTAATCCATAAATCTAAATACACTTTCCAGCATATTTATTTTGTTTCGACTTGTCCCACTTACAAAGAATAATTTAACGAATATATTTTATGTATATATATATATATATATATATTTATAAGAATGATTGGTAATTTCTATATGCTTTAATTAAAATTCAGTTAACTTATATCAATTAATTTACACTTAAATCTTAAAAAATATTATCCTTAAACTAAATAATCAACAAATAAATAAATTATAACTCATTTAAACCTAAACATTCTACATTTTGATTTGAATTATTGTTTAAAAAAGGATCCTACTTATTATGTACGCGACCTTGAGACTTTGCGATCTGTCGGCGAAAGCCCTCTTTTTATTTGTTTCTCTCGGTTTTTCGTTCGATCAAACGCGCTACATATCTATCGTGTGCTTGCAGATTGTTTGAGGAGAACGCCGAATTGCTAAACATGTTCACCAAGTTTCGGGATATGAAGACGAAGGAGCAGCAGTCGTCGAGCATGGAGCTGGCCGAGCACGCGAAGACGGTCATGACCACTCTCGACGAAGGGATCAAGAGCCTGGACGACATGGACGCGTTCCTGACGTACCTCCACAATGTCGGGGCCTCCCACACGAAAATCCCCGGCTTCAATCGCCAATACTTTTGGGTGAGTTTCCTCTAAGGAGGAAAGACCGGCCTCGTGTATCTTGCAATATTCATGCGCGACATGTGATATGATGTACATACATCACGAGCGCTCCCTACTTACCGATTACCATTAATTTGGGGATGATTGCTAGGGGAGGAAATAGGCCGACGTGTTCACCCTCGCCAGATCACCCTCTAAACTAAAGTTTCCTCATAGATAGGTACATAAACTCGTAAAGTGCGTTGAGAAAGTAATTGTTACGCAAGATTGTAATGGATTGCCTCGCTTCTTCTTCTTGTGCTGGCTAGCTAAGGAAATCCTTAAGTGACAAGAAAGCAGGCTTCCTTAACGCTTAATATAATGACCTTTAAGATTATTTAATACCGATAATGATTTTTACCGATATTAAGGATCAATCTCGATAGAACTCGGAGGAATTATTCGCTGTACATGACTATTGCCGCTCCTCCGGAAGTGGTCAGAAATTTCCCGTGCGGTGGGATATTTCCACACTGCTGAAAGGAATGTACCTTCGTGAGGAAAGTTACCTTAGAACGCGTGTATTGCTTCAGGGCCGTTGATACAACGGTAGTTTATCCCACAATACTGGGAAGGGACGAGGAAATTTCTCGCCCGCCGGAGACGCGTTTCGCTTCTCTTGGCAAACATTCTCTCTCTCTCTCTCTCTCTCTCTCTCTCTCTCTCTCTCTCTCTCTCTCTCTGTGCCGCGCTTATCTCCCGCGATGTGTAACTCAAAGAGAGCAAAGTGAAAACTTTCGGGAGGCCATTTTCGGAGCCGAAAATGGGGGATTTACGTAAAATTAAAGTAGGGCAACTTGACTGCTTAATTTCTACATGATGCTCCAATGTTTTCAGCGGTTTGATTAATTCGTTCGATTAATTGCGCGGCGATTATTAATTCGCATCAATTGACCCTGTCAGTGACTGCATGCCGGCAATCATTAGACCCAAAAATGCTAACTCTATGTGATCCTAATCGCGAATAATCGCGAAAGCTCACCGTCCGCTTGATCTTATTACACGCACATCCTCCTGAAATTTGTGTCGGTCTCTCGACAAAGCAAGGAAAATTCACGGTGAAGGAGGATTGAATAACAAATGCTTTTCCCTACTCCGGACATCGCTACAACACGTCGGCATTTTGTTCTCTCGTGGCCTTCCATAATCCGTTGCACAGCTGGTGGTCCCGCTGTTTCTCCGCTACGTTGCGATCCCTAACGAGAAAAGTTCTCCCTTTTCTTCCTTAAGAAAAATTTATCGCGCTAACGATCTTATAGGGGATTATAACACGAACTTACTCGGAGATCAAAATAAAATTCCACGGCGGTTAGACACACGCATACACGCGCGCGCACACGTAGGAGCTCCAAGATAGATCAAAAGGGTACAAAATAGATCTCGGCAAGAATGCCGAGAGATGCAAAATACGAGAGTCACTCCGGAGAAAGTTTTTATGGAATACCTGAATACCATTGCAGCAGGCAAACTGAGAATAATGCACATCTCTCGTCTCCAATTTAATTCACAGTTGAACTGCAGAAGGACAGTCCGACCCTGCCGTCCCTCATAGGACTTGTAAATATTTCATAACTTTATTTACGAGCGTGTTAGTCGAAAATACTTTGAATGCAGAACGCGAGAACCGATACAATAACGCTCCTGGCAAGCGGCACGGCCGTATCTCGCGAATATAAATCGAAATGCGAGGCAAATAATGGAGAATTAAACAATGCGCAACGCGAAAGCGCGCTTCTGTCACGATCGAAGCGGGGCAAGGAAAGTGCTCTGCTCGAATGGAGCCTAGGCGAATTAAAGAGTACACGGGATTCGAGAAGGACAGTATTGACGTCAGATCTTGATGATTTAGTAAAATGGAACCTCTCGATCATTCCGCTCGCGATTCGTTCACAATCGAACTCGATTCGACCGCGTTGCATATTGATGCGCAACAACAGCAAATGCAATTGCGTTTAATAATCATAAACATCGAGGTCGTTAATAATCCATCGTGCACAATTTTGGACGACTGGCTTGACGCATTCGAAAGCGCGGAATGCGCTTAAAACATGGTCACTTTTATTCGTCAGATGAACTCCCCTAACATCTGCCACGCGCTAATAAGCTCGCATAATAATCTCGGATCTACGGACAGACGGATTTCTCGATGACTATAGTAATATGAAATAACAAACAGACGCAACAAAGGAGAACGCATTGAAAATACAAAGTCGCCGCATTGCATTTAGGGAAGCTTAATAACGCGAATTAGGTCGGTCCGAGATATATATGTATATACATGCACGATGAAAGGGCTGAAATGCGAAAGAGAAGGGAAGCGAGACGGAAATTATGATTCAACGCGGTAGTACGCCTTGAAAAAAAAAAACGATAAAAGTGAAAAAGCATTTTGCTGCGCACAGATACGCACAAGTAAAAGAGCTTTCCGGGTACGCGTACGCAGGCCTTTGTTACACTTCCGGCGATGTGGCGAATTCGCAGGCGAGAAGAGAATCGCCTGCGAGAAGAAAATCATATTCGCAGGAGTTGCATTCCTTCGCCGGGGAGGAGGGAGCAAGAGCAAGATTTCTCATCATCATCCGAGCAAGGGTGACACATCCTTGTACGGAAGCGTCTTGGAAAGCGTGTTCGGCAATGTGGCTGAAACCGTCGCCGTATCGAAATGCGGAAATGCGCGTGGCATCTTGGATAAGAGCGCGATGTCGCGCGGTTATTTCCAGATCGAGCGAGACGGATCGCCAATTAGAGCATTAATCGCGATAATGGTTCGAAGCTATATTTCATAGCGAGTGGCGTCCGCTGGATCGACGGATTTACAGCTTTAATCCTCCCCCCGATCACCGGGGATAACCCGGTTTTGTTATTTGATCCCCTCGGCGGATGCAGCCAATCCCGTTCTCGTCGTTCTCCCCTTTTAGATCGTCCCAAATTTTTTGCCCCTTTTAGAGTAAAGATAAAATATCGGGTTATCCGTTTATTCTCAGCGCGAGAGATCCGCGCCATTGAGATCAAACCCGCATCGTGCTGGATCTCGCCCGCGAGCTTGGCCATCGCCTGGCATCGATAATTCGCGCTGGACCATCCAATCCCGCGAGATCCATTGTGCGGATCCAAGCCCGCCGCGGGGGCTTGACGATCGCGATTCGATCGCTCGCGCATTGTCGGCGATCAGGTCGGTGGGAGCGCAGCTCCCCGCGCAGATAGTTTAAATATTACAGAGCGAGATTATCCTTATTATCGACTGCGACGATATTCAATTTCATCCGCGCTCAACGTAAATAATCGGAACGGAACGCAAGCCGCGAGGAGAGCGCGTGGGCGCTTTTGATTTAATTCGTTAAATATCTCCTCTAAGAACGCCAATGGCTTATCGATCGAGCCATCGACCCTCCCCATCCGACCGTTCCTCTCTCAGCTTGCTGAGCTGATGGGAATGCTGAGGGAATTGACGCCGGGTGATCTGCTTGCAGAAAATCGAGAAGCCGTTCCTGGACGCGGTGGAGCGCACGCTCGAGGACCGGTACTCGGAGAACGTGGAGAACATCTACAAGCTGACGATCAAGTTCATCATCGAGACGCTGATCGACGGCTTCGACAAAGCACAAAGCGACAAGGCCAAGTCCTAGTCGTCCTAGTCCCGAGGATCCGGCACGCATACGATCGCCCTCGATCCCGCGAGATGTTGACCGCCGCCCTCGTCCCCTCCGCGGCTCGCTCGGTACTCCCGTGGCCTGGAAACGGGAATGAGCCAGCCATCGACGATCTACAATGGACGACGAAGACGGCCAATCACCTTGGACATTGGATCGTCATTGCGCCGGTCGCGCGACATCGATCCCTCGCCGATTGGTCCACGAGCGAGCGAGACGCGAATTTCTCTCGAGAGAAACGCGAACGCGCGATCGCTCGCCGGCCTGAGATCTCTCTCTCCCTCTCTCTCTCTCTCTCTCTCTCTCTCTCTCCCTTTCTTTCCTCCTTCGAGCGGGACTCGTTCTTTAAACGTCTCCGGATATTGAGTGCAATCTCGAGTCAGGCCCTTTGGGACTCTCTCGCGACGCGATGCGAGAGACTCGCCCCCTCCCCGATGATCAAAGGGTCGTCGATAGTCCAGCACGATCCGATTAATCGCAGTTGATTGATTCTCGATGGTGCAGATGCGCGACTGCGATCTCCATCCCAAGAAACGTGCAGGGATATTTTCAGGGATGCCTGAAATTGGGCATTGGATCGCTATCTCTCGGATGACTTTAGAACGTCGTCGTTTATACATTCGTGTGATCCAGATGCGCTCGTTCGCGGGAATGGAAACGCGACGACAATTGGCGTGCGATCTATCTCGATGCGCGGCATCGAGTTAAGCTCAACTGGGATTAACCGGTTTGAATGCCTCTCGTTTACGGATGGATGTGCGCAAATGTCAATTAACTTCAATCACAAGTTTCACCGTAACGCACGAGCGCTGTTGCGCGCGCGCGCTTTGGCGGCCATTGATTCCGCAAAAAGACAGAATTAAACCGCGATTAAAGTGCGACAACAAAATCGAGAGTTCCGAGCGTTGTAATTCGAGATTCAGCCGGAATTTATCGAGCGATCGATCAGCTCTTGTGTGCTCAGAAGCTTTCGTACGAGGAAACCAGTCTTTCAGCGGAGATTTCGCGATTTGTGATCCGCGACCCTTTGCGAAAAACGCTGTTGCTTCATGAATCGCATAAAAGCTGGACAGAAGGCGAATAAGGTTCGATGCGGTACGCGCCATTGTAATTCACCGTTTATTTGCGTATGCCGGCGAAAGGAAACCGACGCTCATTATATTCTTATTTTCATTATGCCGCTTCGCTCGGAGTTTACATTATATCGCGTTACATTATATCGCGTGCGGTTTGATAAAAATTCAGATGCGATGAAAACGCAGCGTATCAACCGGATGAAAGACCGTAACGTTCGCGGACGCTCGATTCTCTTTGAAAGTAGAGAGAAGCGGTTTCCCTCGAGAAAAATATATATACCGCACGGCAAGGGGGCTTTAATCGAGACGCGTTACACGATTCTATTATATTTACTGGCTTCGTGAGCGGAAGCGTCTGCGAATATCGAGCCGCCGGCCTCGCTTCGCACAATCCATCTTCCCACGAAGGCCAATAGGTTGGACGGAAGTAAAGCGCGGAGTGATGCACGTCGTTATTGATCAGACGCGGGACCGGGGAAGGGGAGGAAGTAAAGCTTTTCGCTGCCACGGGAAAGCGATCTTAAGAGGATTGCTCGAACACAACTTCGGTCAACGATACGACGGCTCGCGCCGCAATAACACAATAAGCCGAAGATCCTTATTACGTGAGTCCGAGCGAGTCCGAGGGGGCCCGAGTGGACCCGACCGGGCCCGAACGGGCCCGACCGGGCCCGAACGGGCCCGACCGGGCCCGAGATGGACCGGCAGACCGCTTTAAAGGTCCATGAAAGCGCGGGAGCGCTAGTAACTCGCCGACAGTGTTGCGAGATTGATTACGTGCGGGCGGATGATGAATCTTCTCGCGCGATGCGCCAAGCATAACTGCCGACCGTATAATTAACGACGAGTTTACGAGATTAAGCCGCGCCGAAGGCAAGAAGCTTTCTCGCCGCGCTTCGCGATGGGATTCCTCGCAATGTAGGCTAACGATTTCCTGTCGCTCGCCGATCACACCTAACCGTCGCTTTTCCAGCCGCGCCGTGCGCGGAATTTTCCCAGATCTAGGAATAGCCCTCAAATGAATCTCCAGCGGGGATCTCGCTGCACGTTTACCGCGAGCGGAATCGCGTCTGAGAGGGAGCCTTCGCTCGTTTAATCTCCCCACTGTCGTTTCGATCGGGAAACATCAAAGAGAGCAATGAGAAGATGAAAGCGTTGCGGCGTTTATTTCTGTAGGAGAACACCGGGCGATCACCGGAAAAGCTGGATTCTCTCTCTCTCTCTCTCTCTCTCTCTCTCTCTCTCTCTCTCTCTCTCTCTCTCTCTCTCTGCCGCTCTAATTTTAATTCGCGGAAAAAACGGCTCTACATGCACGCACACACCGGTCCATCCGCACAATCACCTTGTGTGGACAAGTTTTTCACAGCCCCTTTTAAGCGGGACCTCTTCAAGCGCTACCGTCAACCGCCGTCAGTGCTCGTCAGTATCGCGCTACCGATGTTAGCCGCAATCGCATGACGCGTGTGAGAAATTACGGGAAACTCGCGCGAATAAACGATCCGAGCGGCGCACGAGCAGCCATTGCGATCCCGATATCGCGATATTATCCGACGGTGTGTGTGCCTGCACGCGCGAGATACGCCGACATTTCCGCGCGGATGCGGGTCGCGAGCTCCGATTTCGCGCGCGCGCGCGCGCGCGCGCTTTATTCGCGGATCGCGGAAGGACACGCGCGCAAGGGATCCATTCAGTGCAAACGCGGACCGCCTCGCGGCTGGACGACAGGCAGCGCGTACGTCTTCGCGGATCGTCGCACTGGAAGAATATTGGAGGGGGGGGGGAGGATGGGAGCGGGGGAGAAGGGGACAAAAAAGGACGAGCTTCGTAAGGATCGTCGTGTGCACCGCGTGGCCGCCCGAAACAACTTTCGCGGGAGTTCTTCTCGTCGCGAACAATGCGACAGCGCATTTTCAGCTCGACCGCCGCCTGACCGCCTGATCTGACGTTTTAATGAAACGTCAAAGCGGGATTGACGTTATTTTGTTCATTTAACGCGCAGAGCAGCGATAGCAAGCGGTATCGCGCTAATCGATGAGACATCGATTAGCGTAGAGAACGCAGTTGCGTTTTCGGGCATATCGGCATCGAGGAGCCAATTGCACGGTTACATCTGCCAGAAATTTGCGTAAAATTAATTGAGACGGCGAGTTCATCGGTTCCTCTCGACGGTTTCTCATCGCGATGAGAATCTCTTCGTTTTCGATCGGTTAAATAAAATTGCGAACATCATAGAGGACATTGATAAACAGCAGTGCGGCACTTTCGCGCGTCAATCGACGCGAAAGCGATATTCCTATCGGAATATCTTTTTCGCAAGTTTACGCGCCGCGCATATTTTCCGCGCGACGACATTCGAGATTGCCCGCCGATGGGAAACGTACTCGCTCGCTGTCCCGAAACCTTTCATCTCCGTCTCGTCGTGTAAAACAACGGCGCATTAATGTAAAAGCAGCGAGCTGCTCGTCAGAGAAGATCGATCGCAACAATCACGAGCGACACGCTATGGAGAGACAAGCGGAAATTATTGATACACCTCGAATCGATCACGGGATTGTCATGGCGGCAGTAATCGAATTAGATTCGTAACGCGTCGCCGAGAAAGACAGCCATGTTCAAATATCCGGTGATCCTACGTCCCGATAATGTTCGCTGTTTGCTTCCATCCGTTTCGCGTATTGTTATCGTTGGCGTTGCCCGGGCATTTCGCATCTCTCGATTTCTCATCTCTCCGTTGCTCCCGGGAGGAAGTACCATTTGGCGAAAGGTCTCCGCGCAGTTTTCCGCTTTGCACTTTGCACTTTGCCCCGTTTAGCAGCTTTTATCCGGCAGCGAAGTCGAGTTAAAAAATGCAAAGTGAAAAGCTGCGGAAGTTACTTCATGCAATATTCGAGCATACTACGTTAGCTTGCTCTTCGTACGCCTGATTTCCATTCCATCTTCGACGACTCGCGGCATCATCGCGGGATACGCGGGGGCCAGCGAGACCCTTTGATCATTGAGGAAAGCTTGTGTAAATTTTTAAACTCGTATCATAAGGCGAAAAGAAGCGCGAATCGTGTGTGGTTCGCCCAATGTTAATTTCCTACGAGGTCTCGGCCAGGCACAAAAGCTGCCCCCCTGTCTCTGTATCCTTCTCGCCGCCTCTATCTATCTCTATTTTTCTCTGAGGCCAATTCGCACCCGTGTTGCTCTCTATCGGGCCCGACGAGGCCGTCACGTATCCTTGAGAAAGGTCGCGGCATGCACGAACGAAACACGACGCGGCTTTTACAAGGGAACGTACCGAAAATGCGGCAGGCAATAATCTAGAAAACGAGAATCTAGCACACGCGTCGCACTTTATTTCTCACCTTGAACAATCCCTTCGCTTGACGATGATGATCGTTTGGAGAGCGCGCAGCATCGGAATCGCATCCGCGAGCAGTCGCGAGGAGGCAATTAATAACAAAGAAATCTGCCAACCGACCCTGACGAGCGATCGGATGATTCTGTCGGAGCACAATGCGATGTATAAGTTAAAAACGAGAGAGAATTAACGCGTTTCGCGTCTTTTGTTTTCCTGTCTTTTCTTTCTTTTTCTTTTCTTCCCTCGTCCCTCTCGAGGAACGCTACTTTCATGTCGCTGTAACTGCCACCGCAACGTGTCCCCGTTATATTATATCCATTACCAGACTAGTATATGTATGTGGGGCAGCCCGCTTGCGGGATTGCGGGATAAAGGCGACGGATGAAGTTACGCGGCATTTAAAAATGAATCAATCGCTCGTCCAGGATCATCCCGAGCGTATTCGGCCCGCGAGCCGAGAATACAGCGGCCCACTTGTCCGAGATTACAATCGAGATTACATCTCGATCGCGAGCATGCTCGCTAATAGCATCGCGCGCGCAATCGTGGAAGCGCCTCCGATCGCTCGATACGTTCGGCCTCTGCTTTCAGAGTGATCAGCTTGATAATGACTTGGCTGGCGCGCAAATTAGGGATAATCGAAGCAACAGTCGCGCGGGAAAAGCCGCGGAAAAGCGACGAGTGTGCCGCGAAATCGATTTTCCAGCGAGGACGCGGCGGGAAGCGTTCTTCGCGATAAAGCGCCAAGCTCGCGAGCCTTCGGCGCAAAACAGGCAATTTCCATCCATCAAAGTCTCGTCATCATTCACCGAGGTGACTCGACAAGGTATTAATATTTAAGGCGGCTTTCGATGCGCACGAAGCCCGCGAGGAGTTTCCTCGCAACGAGGAGCACCCGCAGCGCCGTGTTTCGCGAGCGATGACGATTTTCGTCGTAACGTTAACGCTGCATCGTGCACGACCTCGTTCACCCTCCAGGGTGAACATTGCTCGATCGCGACATTGCGGGTGGCGTCTAATGCGACGCGGCTCTGACAATGCGATCCGTCTCTGTCGCGCTCCGCGGTCGGTCCTCGCGCGCCGGCGAACACAGCGGCGAACGTGTTCCCTCAGAGAGAAAGAGTGCTCGTGTTCAATGGCGAGAAAATAAACGGAGAGCAAACAAAATCGCGCGAGAGGGTGCGTCGGAGCGGCCGGTCGCAACGCACGGCGGGTAAGAAGAAGAATCGCGCGCGACGATGAAAGTCGGTGAAAAGACAATGGTCGGGAATAGACAAAAGAAAAGGAAAAGGGAAGATATTTTTGCACGCCCCATTTCGCGGGGGATGATCTTGCGCGGGGATGGGGTAATATGATCCTCGCAAGATTCTCCCGGCGTGAAGTATACGTCGCTTCTCATTCGCGCGTCGTGCTGTATCGAATAAGGGTATTTTTCATGGCAACACTTTTTCCCCCACCAGCGAAATTGCGTGGAGGAGCGTATGTGTGCGTGTGTGCGTGTGTGCGTGTGCAAATTGCTTTACCTTCATCCGCCGCAGCCCTGCGTGCGAAAATTGGGAGCAACCGCGTGCGGCGTGAACGCACCCTCACGCACGCTCACGAAACTGAAAATCGATCGACAAATTAGATAAGATAATCGCGCTTCCGCGGAAGCGCGACGTTCCTCGACGTCATCGAGATGCATCGGACCTCGCGATCGAGGTTCTCTCACCCTCAGCTCCTCCCTCATTCCTCCCCTTTACCAAGGAAGATGCTCGGGGGCTGTGCGGGGGCTTATTCCCCGCTCGAACCAATTTTCGTGTCCCGACTCACGTGGATTAGCGCTCGTGTTAAATTAATCCGATATCCGGCAGCTAAACCGGCGCGGCGAGTACGCGCTTATTTTTGCACATCGCGCGAGAACGTTGATCTTAACGATAGATACACGCCTAATGGTCGGTCAGTGGTGGTGCGTTTACCCCATCGTCAATTTGCATTCCACTCTTCTTCCGGCGATCCCCAGCGGATGTCACGAGACCGCGGGCTATTGCACCCCGCGACCTTTTCCCTGACGAACCGCGATCGCGCCGCGATAAGTGTTTGCATGAATGTTAAGAGAAATGAATGTTAAGAGTCTATATGAAGAAAGGAGGCCGTCATGCCGCGCACGAGAGATTCCGTCGAGCCCTGCCCTTTTTCTTCCTGCCGCAAAGCCAAAGGGCAATCCAGGTATCCTGGTAAGGCCCTCAATTTCTAGACCAATCGACTCCCTCTCTCTGTTAGCTTTGATATTTTTTACGGTGCTACTTTTAACGACAGACATTTAGACATCACTTATGAAAGTAAGTGAAATATTGGAGAGGCAATTCTGCAGAAATGATTTTGATAGCTTACTCCTACGCGTTCTCCCATCAAAAATTTCAAGATCGATCATATGGATCTGGATTGATTGATACGAGACATTTGTTGGCCCGTCACGATCCGCGAAGAATACCTTGGGCACTTTACCTAAACGTCGAAGATTTAAGGGCGACGAAGTGAAACGGGTATCGTATCTCCTCTCGTGCGCGGCAGAGCTCGAAATGAGAGATTAAGAAGAATAATGCAGAAAAGCTAACGAAAAATTGAAAAAGAAGAAAAAAAAGAGGAGAAGAAGAAGAAGAAGAAATAAGAACGAACAATTTCGTACGAAACAAAATGCACAAAATGAGCTGTACCTTCCTTTTCTTGCGGAAATCGAAGGTTCTATTTAGCCGAAAGTCTTCGTGGAACGCGCGGGAAGCACACACGAGAAATATATATATATATATATATATATATATATATATATATTATTATATAAATATACATGAGATATTATAATTGCTAGTATACCTTGCAGTTACGCGAATGTTGCATTGTCTATCTCTGTTTGTTCCATACAGAAATCCAGATGTATTATTGTATCCGATGGAGTATTATATATCAAAATATATAATATATATCTATATATACATGTGTATATATATATATATGTATATATATAGATACACGCATTAAATTCCGCGATGCTTGCCCCCTTTTCCGTATCCCGCCAGTTCTACCAACATCGCTAGTAATTTCAAATTAGTTCCTTAAATGAATAATTTGATAATTCCGTGAATCGCAATCTTTTTTTTCTTTTAATAACATGATAACTAAAGAAAGGAGGAGTAGTCCAGAGATCAGACCGATTACCTGGCAATCGGGATACCGAGTTCGATTCTTAACCTTGACCCGATACGAAGCTCCCCCTCCTCGATTCTAACGATCAACATACTCATCTCTCTCTCTCTTCTGCCATGCAAATCACATTGGGATATTCCCACTGGCGATAGAGTTAATTCCTGCCGTTACCGATCCCAAGCAACGGATAAAAAGAGGGGAGTTCAGAAGCGAGAGCAGCGACCTGCTTGTGGTAAAACTTCCAAATGTTCCTAGATCCAAGAATGTTGAATGACATTGAAGGAACAAAATACAGAACATAGTCCTAACGTAAGAGGAGGAAGAAGAAAGTGATGATAAGTATTATCTATGTGTGACAAGTTTAGCAGTTGGATTATTACAGGAATGTTATTATTATAAAGTCACTTGTGGATAATTAAAAGCTATTGAAATTCGTTAGAGTATAATTTCCCCTGAATTTTCAAAATTGATTTTTCCAATTCTAATCGATCAAAGACCAAATCGTGAAAAGAACTTTTTATGAGAAAAATGCTTTTTCTTAAGGCATCAATTCCTCTTTGTCTCGCTTCAAATAATATATGGTACATTATATATTATATATTATATGTAACATAATGTGCTGCATAATTTTGTTTTTGTACAGTTCTACAATTAATTCATTCATTTCATTCCATAGTTTGTACAAATTGCGCACGGATGTGCCATAAATTGCCATTATTGAGATTTCATACCAATGCAGGAGGATATTTCTCTGGGGCAGTTGGTAATCCATGGTCCAGTCCACCAATCAGCAACCACATCTAAGCTTGCGCATGCTCACATGCACTACTATTCACAGAAAGCATACTCATAATGTAAATTCGCTAATTAACAATGACCTGCAGATATTCGCACTACATAATTGCAAGCAGAATCTGCGATCCATTTGACAACAAATTTCATGAAAAGAAATTTGCGATCGAAGGAAGAAGCTTAATCGCGAAACGACACTTCTCAACATTAAATTTCCCGCTTCACTATATTTCACTATATCGCACATGCAATGCACATCGAAACATCGAGTGCAGCACTTGTGAAACTTGTTAACGCACGTGCGTTTGATATCTTGATGGTTCTGTCTAAGATACTTCAATTCAAGCGGATTGCTTGTAAATCTGATTTTTGAATAATCAGTCATTATTGTTAAAGTTCATTTTCATCATATCAGCTGTTTGTCTTCATGTGTACTATGCATGCAGGTTTAATTAGATCATATATAACGGCTTAACAGCAATATCAACAATCAACAAACCTAAGCCAAGTAAGATGTTTTTTATGTTATTTTTTAAAAGACTTGCTAACGTATAAATAGTAGACATGTACATGTGTGGAATTTGCTAGTTTAACGGTCACAGTGATGGATCCTCGGGCAAACAATTCTCTTAGAAAAAACTGTAATGCATCTATTATGTTTTTATGATTATACTATGTGTGGCTACATGTATCATGTTTTGTTACAACTCGTATTTCGCGTTGCTTTATGTGGAGTTTAGGTTATTTTACGTTTTATCTTAAGTTATATCTTAGGTTATATCCTAAAATTGCTCTACCTAACCTAACATGATTTTATTCTTTTATTTCACTTTTCTTTTAACAGGCTCTTTACGGTATAAATGTAAAATGCCAAGTGTTAAGGATGAATCAGAAGGCGAGGGCGAAGAGATGTCACACGATAGCAATGATAGCAATCAGAGTTCCGCGTCCTGCGACAGCAGTCCGGAAAATAGTGATAGCGATGATTCTTCAGAAATGGATGAGGACGAGTGCGAAAGAAGACGTAATGAATGCATGGAGAATTTGCTCGATTTGGAAAGACAATTCAGCCTCCTTAAAGAACAGTAATTATCTTTAAGTTTCTATGATCCAAGTCATCTCATTTTATTTCAAAAATTTTGGATAATATTGTACAATATCATGTGATATCACATTACAGATTACAAGCTATCGTAGATCAAACGGTTTTAAATAAATTTTGTTAACAAATGTCATTAAGATACGTAAAATATAATATAAAATAAAAATATTAATTATATCAAAGCATAGAAATGTTCAATAAAAATTATATATATTTATCAGAAACTCGTATCGTCTCAAATAAGAAATAAATAACGTTTTATTACATTTGGTTATAATCATTTGTTCCAGGTTGTATCGTGAAAGAATCACACAGGTGGATATGAAACTTGGCGAAGTGCGTATAGGAAAATCTGAAGAATACTTGATACCGTTAGAGCGATTAAAAGAAAACATGAAGACGAAAACGGAAGTGGCGGGAATATTGAAACAGTATAGACTACAAAACATCCAGAATCAATTTTTGGCTGAGGAACAGGCTGCTGTACAGAATTTCGAAAGCGAGAAGGGACTTGTATGGGATTGTATACACAATGATTTGCAAGAGAAGATACGTCGCTTAGAGGAAGACCGGAACAACGTTGACATACACGCGGATCTCTGGCTTAACACAAATGGCAGGAGGCGTAGAAGTCACACTGAAAGGAGACGGGCAGTTTCTGTGGCAGGTCCTTTTATCGTTTATATGCTTAATGATGCAGATATACTGGAGGATTGGGCGTTGATAAAGAAGAGCTCGAGTAGTTGGAAAACAGATATAATATAAGACACACAACAGATATAAACTTTAAATATATTATTTCTATTCTTTTCTTCTCCCTATTGGAGAGTTGAGAAATATTCTAAGTCTAAGATGTGACATTTTCAATGCATTTTTGTGGCAATGCTCGTTTATAAGTAGTGCCTTGTAAAAATAGAGAGATAACGATACATATTTCTATTAATCAATAATATTTCTATTAATTAATAGTGAATACATGTATTATAAATTATATGTAATATAATATGGATATTATAATTATTAACAGTATAATCTATAATATATTTATTATAACATGTATATTATTATATATATATATATATAAGTTAATTTTAATGAATAATATAATTAATAAAATGGGTTATATGTAATAATTAATAGCGAAATAGATAATTTAATTATTTTTGTTAATAATGTTAACGAGAATAATTATTTATCTATTTTATTTCTAGTGAAACTTTTTAATAAGATGTAAATTGATTGATATTGATAAATTTAATTGAATTAAAATATATACAAATTGATATCGTTAATTCTTACCCTGTTTTGAATAAAGAAATTTTATAAAATATATTTTAGGATTAAATAAGAGAAATTGTAACAAAACAAATTATTGAAAAGAGTATCCGAAAAAAGAAGAATTTAGAAAAAAGAAGTGTTTCATTCGCTCTAAAATATCTCGTTATGTTAAGGAAATTGTTAGGATTTAATAAAAAAATAAATAAATGAAATCTTAATTGTATATTTAGTTAAGTAACTATTATATAAAAGCTTATGTATGATTAAAAACTATTATATGTGTAATTAAAGTTATAAATGGAATTTTTTGTTTTCATATTTAATTATAAATAATTTTGTTTCATTATATTTAATTATTCAGATTCAATTTATTGTACCTTTTATATCAGGATTTCTTAAAATTTAATTTTGATATTTAATTGTCCTCAAAATTGTAAGAGCTAAGTTATGATGAAATGATTACGACTGTTGCGTTAATATCATACATTATATTTTACTAGATATATTATCACCGCTCTAGCGGTATCAAGCATTCTTCAGATTTTCCTATACGTACTTATAGAAGTTTCGTATCTGTGTGATTCTTTTGCGATACAATCTAAAATTAGGATGAATGAATTAAACAGATTTAAATCTTTTTGCGTTAAATAAATAATAATTCTATTTTTAAGTTAAAAAGCTTGGCGAACATGGAACGAAAAAATCTTATAGAATTTTATAAGTATCAAAAAAATTTAAGGATTGATATTTATTTGATTGCGAGGATATGTAAATTAGTTTAACTTTGAATTATTATGATGTAACATTTACTAATGAAAAGCTATTAAGATTTTAGGTATTAAAAATAGAATAAATTACCTGAGGAGTAACGGCATAATATTCTTTAGAGAATTCATATTGATAAAAAGATTGATCCGTGACTTTGAATATTGAATTAAGATAAAAATTAAATAAAGAAGTTTAACATTTTATAGTTCGTTCGATTATTAAAATCTTATATGATTTCAGTTCAATTCGGTCAGGTCGGTTTCTATTTTTCAAGTCCTCTTCTCCTTCATCGTTTCCTTGACAATGCCTGTAACATCCTCTTGTATCTTTTCTTTTAGAAAGTCATCCTTGTTGCTCCCTGTGTAAGTTTGTCTTCTTATTATTCTTACTCTTTTTCGAAATCACCAAAAGACACTTTATTGTATACTGTGTATATACCGGTTCTATATGTATCTATATATGTACCGGTTCTTTTGACATATGTACTGGTTCTTTTGACAGAAAAGTGATAATGAAAAAGTGCTCCGAGACGTTTGATATTTTCAAGTTGCTGCAAGCTATTGATATTCAAGCATGATGACGTAACTTCCCTCTTGCCTGGATAATAAAAGTAACATCAATAATAATAATTATCATTTTCGTCAAGGTTGACCTAAAATCCAATAAAATACCTCCCAATGTTACACCAATATAACTGTAAATATTAATAAGCGATTTTCAAATCTGTATTCCAATCGATTTCGCGCCAAAGAACCACAAAGATACGAGGATAGGACGGGGATAATTTTAAATGTAATTTTTATTTAGGCTATGTACAACACATACGTACAATACGTTACCCTGGCTTAAAACTATGTTACGCTCGTCCGTTATGCATTTCCACTTAATTCTTAATCTTTCCCTCGCGACACACACGAACGCGTGAGATGCGTGCGATTCTGTGCTGAGACGTGCCACGCGTGTCCGTTTACCTTGTGTGTGTCATATATACGTGTGTTTATGCGTGTTTGTGTATGTGCCCGCGATAATTCGCGCGTGTACGATATGTTACAAACTTTTTTTTTAGGAACATTTCTCGTGGAATGCCGCGAGCGGTAATAATAAGATTCGCAGCGAAACTACATGAAAACAATGCGCAGCCGTGTCTGCAGCTTCATCCTCGAGTCGATATATTGATTAGACAGTTATCGAAAAATGACACCAATATAGACGATTGTTGACTGGACAGACTCCGAATATTACGATTGAAAGGCGCCAGGGAGAAATCGCGGATCGATCGCCTGCGCGAGCAACCCCCGGATGTTCCTGCGGAGCCGCCGAGATGCACTTTCGCGAGTGCTTCCCTGAAGGGGAAGGGGTGGGAGACAGAGCATCGCGCGCAATTTTACAACGAATCGTCCAACGCACGAGCGCATATCCATGCGAGTACCTCGCACGACGAATGGAGTAAAATACCGCCCCTTCGTTCGCACCCCCGCCTCGAAAGCGATGCGACTCTAAGGATATAAAGCACGCACTATCGACGTGCTCGCTCGTCATTCCGCGATACCGATAAACCTTTTGTGCCCGCGGATGGGTCTGTGCATGCGATGATCAATTACACACGTACAGAGAGAGAGAGAGAGAGAGAGAGAGAGAGAGAGAGAGAGAGAGAGAAAAGTTCTATGACGGGTCTCGGCGCGTTTCCTCCCAACACACGAAGCGCAAGACATTAAGAGCCATGACACCTTCCTCTCTCACGTCGCTCTCGAGGAGGCGCGAGATGCATCTTTCGCTCGTACGGTGCTCGTGGCGCACTCTGTGAAGTGTACGGCGCGAAGGGGTAAAATCCTCCGGCAGGTTCGCGATACGGGGACTCCCTGGCACCGCTCAAATTTCGAACGCAAAACGCTGTCAGATACCGCCGTCCCACCGCGTCTCCCGTCATCTCCCGCCCCTCTCCTCCCCGGGGAGGGAGGGAGGGAAGGCCGGTCCATCGTTATCCAAAATCGTGGTCAACGTAAGCACACAAATCAATGCCTAATATCATTCACTAAGGGTACGCTTACACTTTTAAGGGACATTGAAAAATCGCATATGCTAGAATATCTGTCGATATTACACTCTCTATGTATCTATATCTTCATCCTTATGTACAGTCCGCCCCTCTGTCCTTCCACCCCGCCAACTACTTCTCCCGCTTTCCCTGCCGATTGACGAAAGCGCGGCACGAATCGTTGTTGAAGAGACTGACGGATGTCGGGTATGCGTGCTCCGCGATCGCTGTGTCCTGCGCGGTGCGCCTGTGCGATGCAAAACGAAGAGCAGGGGAATCCCCAAAAGGAAAAGAAAGAAAGAAGAAATAAGATCTGGATCTGTTACGTGCGTAGAAAATATAAACGAGTTTCGCGCGCGGCGAACATCGAGTTCTGTACACGCTAATCGCTACGGGCTTGTCTCTCTTTCTCTTTCGTGAATCCGCGAATCCATCCCAAATGTGGAATGTCCCGAGCACGTTTCCGCTTTGGACAGCTCCCTCTTCTTTCCGCGACAACGTAAATTAAATCTCGATCTGTCGAACGGTATGTTTAAGCTCTCCCTCTAAGGATCAAGTTCTATTAAAGTTAAGTGAATAAAGAATTAAAAAAGACAATACGAAGAATTTCGTCCGCGCATGAACGAGAAGCAACGAAAAGCTCCTCGTTCAGTACCACGACGTTGATTCGACACAACTCTGCTTTAATAGAACTTTAATACGGGATTTATGGCGCGGGAAGAATATCGAATTTGTCAATACTGAAGAGAAACGGGCGAGAACGAAGGACAAGCAGCGCAATGCGGATCTTGTATCTTCTATCCGGAAGTCGATGGAAGCCTAGGCATGCCGATTGGGATTCCGCAGCGAGCACTTTCCTTCGCGCGACGCGAATAGCTATCGCGTAATTTACATCCCGGATAAGTTCGAGACATGCGCGGCTCTCCGTGCGTGTCATCGCGGCGTCATCGGCGTGCCGTTCAACGTCACTCTTAATGATACGCAATAGTATGCGCGACGAAGGGGAGGGAAGAGAAGGAAAGGAAATCAATGAAAGAGCTTCCGCGACGTTTACGCGGGCGAAACGCGAGTGAGATGCGTTTCGCGATTGCAAGATCGGCGCGTCGACGAATCGTGCGAATTCATGACTTCTCGTCCGCGTGACTTCTCCTCCCTCTCGCTCCCCGCTTTTTGCGAAACGGCGAAATCGGTCGATCGGGCCTCGTCAATCTCGTTGCTTCACTGTCCCGTCTCCTCCCCGTCCTCGTCCTCTTCATCCTCCGTTACCGCGGCGGCCGGACCTTCCGATTGCCAGCGCGCCATCGGATTCCTGACGAGATCCGCGAGTCGCCCTCTCGCCTCCGTTTACAATTATGTTTGATACTGCAGCATCGGCGCGGCCAGGTTCGGGTGGTGGGCCGTGTTCATTCTCAGAGCCGAGATGCTCTTGTTATACCACTCGTCCTCCGCTGACATCCCTGCAAGAAAAGACAGAAGAATTTTAGAGCCTGTTTACGAGAAGGTTTTTGGCTTAAACGCGCGTTTTTCGAATCCGATCCCGTCTGGGTCAAGCGGAATTTAACTGGATTACTGGATCCGCTTTTAAATGTGAACAAAGTGCGATCCTAAAAAAAAAAACTGGAACGTCCAAACTTCAAGCCCAGATCTTTTTTAAATAAAAATCACAAAAGTAACTGAGAAGCAGGACTGCTGCGCGTCGTTTTCTAATCAGAACTCGATTGCCCATTTGTGCTTTGGATGCAAAAACAACCGATTGCATCAAGGTCGCATCTACGTCATTGATTAAGACCGACATTCGTTGCTTTATGCTGCTCACTGAACGATGAATCGAATGTCGCTCGGCGATGTTCTTTTCTCTTTCGCGAAAGAATCCCAGAATGATTCGATTTAACGACTCTCCGCGGAATACGGAATCGAGCCCGCTAATCAAAGCCGATTTGTTATCGCATTAAGACGTTAAGGAGAGAGGCGTTAAATCGTTAAGGAGAAGCAAGAGCAAGACTAGGAGAGACAGAGAGCGAAAGAGGGACGTTTTCGTAGCAATCGCGCGTTCGCTCGCTCGCTCGCTCGCTCGCACCGAGCGAATCCCGTCAGGCGGGCAATTCGCGAATAGTCTTGATTCGATTTAAAAGCGATATTCCATCTCGTGCCGGAAATGGTGTAAGACGGCGCTGGGGCGGAAATGGAGAGAACGTCTTGGAGAGGCTCCGATGAAGACGAATCGCGCGCACGCGTTCTCTCTCTCTCTCTCTCTCTCTCTCTCTCTCTCTCTCTCTCTCTCTCTGCCTTTCCCTCTTTCTCTCTCTTTTCCGTGTACGGGCGTCGGATTCGCGCCATTTCCGCTCCGGATTTTTGCGGAATCATTCGATAACGTCGGGTCAGCGCCCGAGAACGGCGCGGGAAGTCACCAAGGAGCTGGACGAAGTAGCGAACGAAACCAGGCAAGGCCGAAGAAATCAGTTTACGTTCGTTCCATGGGAACTCTCCGTTAGAAGGTCTCGATAGAGAAGAAACGACAATGGAGGAAGCTCAAGCCGCGATGATTAGGTAAACGTTAACGATCGTCGATAAAAGAAAACAAACATTAGCAATCTTTGTAAAATCATCGCGACAACTCGCTTATTCGTTCCGCAAAATCTGGAGGATTGTCCGTAATCTTGTCTTATCATCTGTTAAGTTTCACCTTCAACGAAATTAATTATTACTGCACATCGCGTTGCAGTGGCCTGTGCCTGCCAGATTAGACCGTTGAGAGATTTTCACGTTCTTATTTAAGAAATCGCTTCATCCTCCGCTCGATCATTCGTAACATCGATTAGTCGTTATCTGTGCAAAGTGGCTTACGATTGGAAACAAGTACGTGGAGCACGACGATCAATCGAATGAATCTAGAGGCCATCGCGTCTTCCCGATGCGACTCGCGTCTACATTCGTTCGACCAAGCAGAGTAAGCTGCTTGAAGAACGCGATGATGAATGACACCGTTATTCGGAATCACGCATCAATGCTAAGCGCGACCTGGTCTATCGTCGCCATGATGGCGTTGAAGGGTTGCATCCTCGGAGGGTAGCAAGAAAGAGCAAGAAAGACCTCGAGTTTCAATCGACACGCCGAAATATCCAGCTTGATGCAGCGTAAAGTGCCAGCGCGGTATCGATCTCGCGCGGAAAGGCACGGTTACCTGCGCGCGAGGGCATACTTGGATTAAGGGCATTTAATGATCCTTGACCCGAATGAGAGAACGCGACGCGCGAGCCATTCACGCCTTGCCCCCTATCCGTTCGTGCACCCTGGCATCCAAAGAGCACTGGCGTTGCATTATTTATGACTCACCCATGGCGTCTTGTCGCATACCGGTGACGGCCGACATGTTCGACGCTGAATGCGACATGGAGAACGGCTGGGTCATGCTCGGGTAAGACGTCGTGCCCATCTGAAACATCGTCCGTCAGGATTAACGATCGCATCGAGCCGATTCGCAGCGGATTCTGTCGAACGGAAGGAGCCATCGGGTCAGCTGAGACCCGACCGAGCCCTTCGCCGCGTTCCGGCGCGGTCCTTCCGTCAGGTGACGTCAGTACCGCGCTAGAATCTCGTCATGCAAGGAGTTGCAAAGAAGTTTCCCGAAGAACGGAGTGTCTCAGCAGCGTTTTGATAATCGATCCCGATTACGGCCGGCTGGAAAACGAATGCCGCGGATATCAATCGAGGCATTACAGCGTTACGCGCTTGGGCCGAGCTTTGAGCGGAGCTGGAGAACAACGGGGTCGGGAGGGTAGAAACGCGCTAATTAACGTGCGCGGAACGTGATTATCGGCTAGAAGCCGGCCTTACATTTCCGCACGTCGACGTAACCCCGTGACGGAGCTTCATTATAAAAATTAACCGACACCGCGCTCGGCGGTACCGCGATGGGAATTAATAATGCGACGCGCTGCCCATTTCCTGGCGGTAATCAATTTTTCATTCGGCCCTGAGCGACACGCCGCGAGACGCCTCGCCGCGATTGTCCAACGACGGTGAACATCGGCTGACGACCCTTACAAAGGATCCCCCGTGACGTGTGACGAAGCGATAAAATTCATTCGATATCCGTCGCGATTCGATGTTCCTGCCGCTGCGCGATCGTTGCAGAGAGTAATTATTAATTGTCAGATAATCGCAACCGCGGCGTGACTATCGCTTACGCGTTTCCTCCCCTTTGTGACGTCGACACGGCCGGTTTCTTCCTTCAAAATTCGATGAGTGGAAGCGAAATACCGCGATCAGGGACGGTAATGTGCCAGCGGTGCGAGCTCCTTTTTTCGGGGAAACCGACTAGCCAGTTCGTGAATTATTGGCTCAATTAAAGCGGTAGGCATTCGGTAATCCGGCCGGCCCAACTAATTAGCCGAAATGCAATTTAGCTATATCGACCGATAGCGATGCGCCGGACGTACGCTCAGGTGCACTCCAATTTAATACCTCGGTTAAAATCATTAACGAGAAACGCGTCGAATTCATTCCCGATACGTGCGGCCGACCGGAAGCGACCCGAAGCAACCTACGGTTGCACCGAAATCTTCGGATTATTCGCTCCTTGACGCATACCGCGTGGCTCTCTTTTCGGCAACGCGTCGATCGATCACCGTTTTTCATGGAAGCTGTCCGCTTTATTAACGTTTGCGTACAGCACGGTACGCGTTATCGCACATACGTGATCTGTTATCACGCCCGGTATCGCAGATGACACATCGAGTGTTGAAACAACACTCCGTTTAACACAACACTCCGCGCGGACTCCGCTTTCGAACTTTTGCATCGTCGTCGCGGAACGCGACGTTAAAGATTATCACTAAGAGAGGAGACATTTCTTTATATATATTATTTATTTACTTGCCGTGATCGGGGGTGTATCTTCGCGCTGGGTGTATTGGTGAGCGTGCAAAGCGGCGGGTATCGATAATAATGAAATTTCGGAAGCGTCCTGCGCGTCGTAAGGGAGCCTCACCTGGGGATAACGATTTATGCCATTTATGCTGTTGTGGGGATGGGGGTAGGGTTGATAACCTCTGCTAGCACCAGGATAGATGTTCCTCATCATGGCACCTTGGCAGGCGGGGATTGGTGTCAAAGCCTTCTGCAGCTGTTTCTCCTGCTTCCGGTATTTCGCTCTTCTGTTCTGGAACCAGACCTGCGAAAGGAATCGCCGTAGCGTGAACGAATGGGCGTAATCGTTCGCATTAGCGTTTAAACAATTAGAGATTATCTAAATCTCGAGTTTGATATACCTGCGGCTGCGTGCCGCATTATGTTTTTAATCAGACGCTTCGGATTTAATCAAACGCTTTCGATCGATTTTTAATTCAATTAAATTACGCGTCGCGTATTAATATCGTGACGAGCTTCATCATTTGTTTATCACAATCGCCGCTGGAATCCGCTGTAAGGGCTGTAAATTGCTCGGATAGCGTCTCATCGCTATATAAATGATTCAAGGGAACACGTCGGCGTTCAATTCTTTATTCAGGATTGAGAATACGTTTCGTTCTCTCCGTTTCTGAGAGAAACGTCATGAAATGGCGTCATGTGCTCTTCTTTCTTATAACATTAATCATACAGGTTTATGCTTTTAAACGTAAACTGGTAGAGATTTGCGCGAGCCATGCCGAAGAGCAAAGCCACAAGACATTCCTCAAGATTAACGCGCACGCAGGAATCCGCAAAAATCAGTTTGACGTTTGGATATATTTGCTACACATTTACCGACACACGAAGTGGACGAAATTCCTGACAAAATGGCGACCAAGGGGCCGGCGAAACTTACGAGTCCGGGACTAAATAGCTTCTCCAATCGAAGAAGGGCCACGAAAGGGCTCTTGGGCACCCTCGCCTTTTTTTTTTCTCTCGCTACCAACCAGATCCCAAGTTTACTCCCGGCCTCGTCCGGCGACCCAGGGCGGTTTACCTATCGCCATTTTGCATCGGGCAATTTCCATTGTTTCGCGGGATTAGTAAACCCATATTGGGGCTTGCCCGAGCCGCCACCGACGGACTCACCCTGACACATCCACACCGGCGCGCGTCTCCGCACTCCCTCGCGCCCCCTCTGGGGCCCTCTCGTCCGCCCGCTCTCGGTGGCCCCCAATAATCTCTACCCTCGCGCCCCGCCCTGCCGTCCAACCGAGCGACCCCTCTTTCCAGCAGCCCCCCCAGGAAAGAGAAAAGCCTGCGGCTTCTCGTCCCGGGTCGGGGTCGGCTTGTTTCCACCCTACACGCGGTGACGTCACCGGCGCCACCCGATTGGCCGATGCCGCCGCGGTGACGTCACATCGGGCTCGCTCATTGGCCGACACGTTTTATCGACATTTCTACTGTACACCCTCTCTCATCGCCGCAGAAGTGGGTGACACGAACCGGGGTGGCTCGAACGGGTCCTCGTTCTCTTGCAAACTCTCTCTCTCTCTCTCTCTCTCTCTCTCTCTCTCTCTCTCTCTCTCTCTCTCTCTCGCTCTCTCTGCCCACCCGTTTCTCTCTATTTTTTCCTCTCGCGTGTGCCTCGTATCTTTCCGTCTCGCGTTCTCTTTCGAGCTCTATCGCTTTTTGTGTGGAAGCACGACATTTCCGAAGAGTGCCTCGCGAAATATCCGCAGCGATGCTCTCGCATAAACCCGGGAATGAAGGAGAGAAAATTCTCTCCCTCTCTTTCTCTTCCTTCCTCCCCGCGAAACGAGAATGGGAAGGAAAAATTTTTGCCGCGACGATCCTAACGGTCCTAGCTTATTGTTTCCTGAAGCGAGCTATTTTCGTTCTGCATTAACTCAGTTCTTCCGAGAATCTCATGTTAATGAGAGCAAAAATAGCATTATCTCGTAATCGCGGAAAGAATCTCATAATTGTTTTAAATAATCGGCTAAAAAGTTAGTTACTGAGGTAATCCGGTGACGCCAATTCATTAATTAACCCTGAAGCGATACCCACGCGATAAAGGTCGTCACTTGCGTCAAGATCCATTTCCCATTGAGAGAAGAGTAACGTCCACGCGGCAGAAATTAACGGCGAGAAAAATTCATTAGTGGCGAGATCATTTGACGACGACGACAACGATGACAACGACGATGATGACGATGATCGTACATCGCGGCGATGACAATAATATTGCGCAAATTAAGGTTGAAACGAACGTTACGAGACAACGCGAGAGAGAGAGAGAGAGAGAGAGAGAGAGACGATTGATTTGATACACATAGCCGCACGCAAAATTCTGATAAATCCCATTTTTCCGACGTACTACTAATGAATAACAAATAGACGCGACGTCGACGTGTACACGCGCATATCGAGAATCGAAAAATGGACAAGTGCTTTCATAGTTACGATTGGATTTTATTTGGATTATCTTCTTGCCGCTGAGTTAATTGAAATCGGGGATCGCGAGATCGGTTTCGATATTGAATGCGGCGATAAAATGGGGTGACGTATATATTCCGTCAGGAATATTTCGCGATTCCATCACGCGTCCATGCGAAATCAATTTCGGCAACTGGTTTTCTTCCTTTCTCTTTTTATCTTTCTCCTTTTCCCCCCCTTCTTTCTCCCTTCCCTTTTTTTCAATCTCTTCAGTCTCCTCAGGAAGAGGGAACGTAAAACGGGATTGGCAGGGTCTGCTACTTGCTCGATCGGAATTCGTCGTAAGTATCGATACGCATCGTAAGTATTGCATTTACCAAAACTGTGCGCGCAAGCCGCGACAACAACGCGACGTGTACTCGTAGTGTACATCCGTGCATTTTATCCAATTGCTGCACTTTATTCAGAAGAGATCGGCAATCCCGCATTGAGAGATTGCGCGACGAACGAAGTTTTACAGCAGAAACATCCAGACGCAGCGCGCGGAGGGAGGGAGAGAGGCGGAGGAGGGTGAGGGTAATGGAGTCTTATTTAGATTAAGTTCTTGCCGCGAAATTGGCTGGAATCCGAGATTACTTAGTCAAGAAGGCGAGAGAGAGAGAGAGAGAGAGAGAGAGAGAGTGAGAGAGAGAGAGAGAGAGAGRGGGGGGGGAGGGAGGGAAGGAGAGAGAGGCGAGGAGGAGCCGATTCGGATATGAAATATTACAGAGAATCGCGGGCGATTATCAGAGCGGGATATTAATTTCGAGGTCTGAATCGAGATGCGCGCCGTGATCGGGGGGCGGGGGGGGGGGGGAAGGGTGATCGCKGATGAAATTCAGCGATCGCGGATCAGCGATAGCAATGATTAGAGGAATTACCGAGTCCGCTGATACGGCTTGTTTTTTGAATGGTTTTTACATAAATTTGCGGAGGCGGGAGGCGTCGAAACGCGGCGCCAATCGGGACTCCGAGGAGGAACATTCGAAGACTCCTAACAAAGGGCTTGATTAACATTTTCATGACGCGCATGCATCGTCCTAACTCACACGCATGGAAATGGCGGGACGTGCGCCAGCCAAAGTCGCATAATCAATCTCAATCCGCATTGGCATTCTCGCCGCGGGGAGGTATGCAATTGCGTAAAACATGGCTCCGACTATCGAATCGAATAATCCGGCGTTATCTTTATGGCCTGTCGAGTCGAGGCCATTAGTCCTACGCGTGCGGAAAGCTGTAATCAATGTCAATATCAAATTGTTATTGGGATGCATAACGGCGTAATATCGCAGCGCATGGATTGGAAGAGAACGAGAGAAGCAGCGAGAAGAGAGACACACACAGAGAGAGAGAGAGAGAGGGAGAGAGAGAGAGAGAAAGAGGGAGGAGGAATTATTTATTAAAATATTACAAAATAGTAATCCTGATCCGCAGTCAGCGGATTCTCGTCAGCGGAAACGCCCGATAATCCGATAACGAGCGTAAACGCTCTTAATTACGCACTTTTTGCGAATTTCAAGCTGGGAAAAAAACGCTGGGATAAACGGCTAACAACGGCCACCACATCCGACGTTAGACCTCGGGGATTATTCCCCTTCCTTCTCTTTTTTTTCTTCTTTCTTTCTTTTTATTCGACGCTAGAGCAATGCCGCGCGTTTCCCGTTGTTTCCCCGTTTGCATTTAACGCTAACCGGATCTGGGCTCGAAACTTTCGATAATTTCCGCTCCATTCGTCCCGACCTAAGTACACCCACCGTACGCATTTATAGCGGAGCAGAAGAAGTAGGAGGCGGAGGAGGAGGAGGAGGAGGGGTAAGACACGTTGCCCGAAGAGATCCGGTAAAAGGGTGATTCCTTTTATTTGCTTCTTCTCTGGAAGAGCTTTCCGAGAACATACTTGCGCGCGCGTTCGCGTCCCTTAAGGCGCGCACTCTGCAAGAACTGGAAAGCTAAGAGTTCGTAATTCAATAACAGAGCTCTCTCTGTCTCTCTCTCTCTCTCTCTCTCTCTCTCTCTCTCTCTCTCTCTCTCTCCCTTCTCTCCCCCCCCCATTTCCCCCCGCACGCCCGCTCACGTTCGTTCATAGAGAAAGATAGAGCGGGCAGGAAGAAAGAGCGAGATGGTTGTCCCATGGGGAGCGCGGCTCAAAATGTCTGCTACTTTGAGGACCGCGACCGAGAAAACTATCCTCCCGTATGCCTGAGAGAATACTGCACTCTGATAGCTAACCCACATACCAGCCCGGGAAAATGGATACACGAGTAATGGCTTTCACGTGCAAAAAGGAAGAAAGACGACATCAAGCCCGAGCGATATACCGCTCGCCCGTCCATTTCGGTAATTGCCAACACGTGGCACATAAGACATCGCGTGAAATCCGAAATCCCATCGCTTGGACTAGGCGCTAGACAGAGACGGAAGTAGAACTCTCTGGAGAGAGAGCGTCGATTGATACGACAACGTTAAGACGATACGATGACATGAGGCGTTTTTGAGGAAGCCGACCGGCCTGCCGACGTGCCGAGAATTTCGGGAACCGTAATCGACTCGGAGCTCGCGCGATATATCGAAAGTGTTGTTTATCGAATTTGTGTCTCCGCTAATGTAGCCTCGGATTATGAATCTCGGGATACGTCGAACAGCGAGAAGGTTTTATCTTCAGAGTCGCAGTCCGCGGTTGAGAATCGCGTGATTATTCGCGAACCGCGATTCGTGAAAATAAGGTCAACCGGCGAGGCGGTCGCCGGCGATTTTTGCTACTCCGACAAATTTCCCCCGTTTCCTGTCAGATAGGAAGCCGATTTTCTCGTAAAACGCCCGGTAGGTAGGCTTCGATCGGAAGTCGAATCGAAGTAAAAAGGTCGAATGAAAACTCGGCTAACTCAATATCGCGGCGAGCTCGGGCCTCTCCTTTCTTTTTCCTCGGCGTAATGGGATTTCTTGTGCGGTGATTCGAGAATTATTCCCTTACCACGGTGTTACCGATTTTTTACTATTATTATCATTACCATCGCAAACGCTCTATCCGATCTATCCGTTGCGTATTACATCCGCCACGATGAAACAAATCTTATAATTGTACACGCATATAATATATATATATATATATATATATACGAACTTTTAGGCTTTTACGTGATACGCGACGATTTAAAATTCTCCGCAAAAATATACAAAATGCTGCTGTTGGTCCAAGGGTGTCTAGTTTTATTTTCCAAACTAGCCTTCCAATCAACATCGGAAGCAAGGAGTATCGATAGAGTGTTAGGATTTCCTAAAGCCGACATTAAATGCGGCGGTAATCGAGCCTTGTTCATCGACATATTAAATTTCGTTATTTGATCGCATCTGAAACTGCAATCTTGAAAAAGAGAACAAGGCGAATTTCCAAGAGCGTGAATTTGGGATATTTTATGCGATCAGTGATAATCGCGCGGAACGCAATCGTAATGCGACAGAAGGGGGAAGCTAAAAATTGTGCATTGCGATCAAAGCCCGTGGGGGAGGGGGATCACCCGGCGCAGGCTGCTTTTATTTTCATCCGCAGTTGTCGAGCAGTCGCGGAAAACTTGGTCTCCCCGACCGAGTTTTGCTTTGCCCGTCTATTGAATTTACTTGCATGTGTACGCACGTAGCGCGTGCACGTTACGCCCTTAGCGCCCTTAGCTCCCTGCAAACCTCAGCCGAAATAGCGTAAATGGACGGAAACCATCCGGCGCGGGGCGCTTCGCCTCGGAAAACGCTCATTCAGCGCCCGTAATGCAGCGGCCGTTAGCGAGAAAATTGCGAATCGCGCTGCGTTAGAGAATCGTCGCGGAGAGTTCGATCTTCCGGTTTTCGTCGGAACGAGAGCCCGCGTTCAAAGATACTCTTCGAGTCGCTCTGCGACTCGATCAACTCTGATCAACATTTTCTGACGGACTTGCTTCGATGAGACACAAGCGTCTCGATCGCGAGCCGGAATCTCACGCGAGAGCGGAATCGATGCGTTCCCTTTCCATTTTTCCGCCTGCTCTTCAGTCGACGCGAGTCGACGGATCTCGGGCGGCGACGTCGCGGATGTAGGTGCCGTCCCTTTAAAAGCTCCCGCGCCAGTCACGGCATTCTGTTTCCTCAAAGATAGCGACACGGGCCCGTGGAGGCGGCGGCGGCGGCGGCGGTGGCGGCGGCGGCGGCGGCGGACGGGGGAGAAATAGACGGCGAACGAGGGTGGCAAAGTTGAGATGAGTTGGGCGCGCAGGGGGTTGGGTGACGCTGTACCGGAGGCTGCCATTATATCTGAGCCGCCATTTTAAATTGAATTTTCTCCACCCTAGATAGATCTGAAACGTCTCAGGCTTGCCGGGGCTCGCTATTCCTTCCACTACGAGAGACGACGAGCGGCGAGGGCGCGATGGCGGGCGGGGGGTGACGGAGTAGAGAGGGAAGATGCGGGGTGGAACGCCCGGGGGACGGAGGAGGGACGGAGGGCGAAGGGACGACGGGGGAGACAAAGGCCGCCGTCTTTCTTGCGCGCGGCCGCCATTCCGCCTTTTTCTTTCACGCGTAGAGGGAAGCCTGTTTTGCGATGGATACCTTCCCAAACCTTCCCGAACCGGCCCCTCGATTCCTCCAGGGAACGACGAAATTTCCCATCACCCTTCGCACCACCAAGAGCAAGACCGGACGGCAATCTTTGCGTGAATTTCGCGTGCCATTATCGTGCTGTATAGTGCATCGATGTCATGCGAGACGAATGGTCTCGCGAACGGGATTGATTTAGATCAGACGCAACGAGCGCCAGTTTGCGCGCCGAGACGGTTTTTTTCTTTTTTTATTTTTTAAGCACAGAATTTATACGCATAGAATTATATGAAATGCAAGAGCTAATGCCAATCGGTTATGCCGGGAATAATCGATGAAAAAAAAATTGCAAATCACCTTCGGCGTGTTTTCCCAAGTGTTTATATCGGCGCATCAATGTGATTACTGACATCATCGTTAACGTCGTGCATACGTCATACACGTAATCAAGCATATTGATTAAACGCACAGCTCTTTTACGCGCGTCTCGCGCGTATATCGCGGAAATTCATGAAATGCGAAACTCGCGCGAGCTAACAGCGGTCCAGCCGCGTGCGCGTGATAAGAGAAAAGATTTCGCCGCCGCGAGCGTGGTGGCGGACGCTGATCGGCCGCGCGGTGAGAACACGCCGTAAGAAGTCAGCGGGGACCATTAGTTTCGGCCAGTGACGCGAAAGCCGCCGTTCGGCGAAAGTAACCGAAACGCGCAAATCCGCGATGACACGAGCGTTAATTACGGCGCGCGCTTTGCCGGTTATGGGTAATTGGCCGATTCTGGGGCAGCCGCGCCGGAAAACCGGCGACTGGAAATGACATTTAAAACTGCGAGCCACCCTCTATCCCTCTCTCCCTTTCGCTCTCCCTTCGCCTCTCCCTCCTTCTCTCTCTCTCTCCCTCTCTCTCTCTCTCTCTCTCTCTCTCGCTCGCTCGCTCGCTCGCTCGCTCGCGTCGTTTGAGGTCGGAGGGAACGCGCGAGACCGTCCGCCGCGCGTCGGTTGCGCGCGTCCTCGCGGCGCGCGGGCCCTCTCGCCGCGGACACTTTGTGCATCGGTTATAACCGGGCGAGCGCAGACCGCGTTTCACTTGGCATCGCAGTTTAACAGGGTTAAGTCGCGGCGGTTCCCGGGCTTTTAACTCAAACAACACCCCGCTGCATTATATATCAAAAGAGCGCGACGCACCCGGCGGCTGTTTTAATATGTACGCCGCTCGCTCGCGGAATTCGGGGGTCCGCCATCCCCCTATCCTCCCTCCTCCCTCCTCCTCCCTGCCGGGCCTCCCCCCCCCCGTGTCCCCATCCTGCCCCGCTGAAGGTTGGTAACGCGCTTCCTCGTTACGCCGGCCTCGGTGCCGGTCGCCATGACTCTCCGCCAGCGTGTCCTCTTCTCCGTGTCCCTCTCTCCCTCATTAGCGAATCCTCCGCCCTTAATGTCATCACAAACCGCACCACTGTCGCTGGAGGACACGCGTTCGCTGACGCCGAAAAATTGAAAATTTCATCGCTGCGATTCGCCGCTGCGAGTTCCCGGTAATTCCGCTCCCGCGTTCAGGTTATCGTCGCTGCAACCACGCGGGGACCGCAGGGCGGACTCGCAACGGCGACAACGAGATCGCATCCGCTTCGCGATTCGATGGTCTCGACGGGGTTTTCGCGCGCAGATTCGTCGCTCGACGCGAGTCGAGCGACTTGCGCGAGAGATACATTGAAAACGTCTCCACCCTCTCCCCCCCCCCACTCACCCTCTCCGCCGCCGATCAATTCCAGGACCCTCCAGAAGAATATGGGGTGTCTTGCGCCCGACATTTGCGCCCCGTAATTTCATCTCGTCGCCCCACATGCGCCTTTGATTCGATTACGCGGTGAGTCACGGTCAAAAAGATAGATACAGACGGGAGATAAGTACGCCGGCGAATTTTTTTCGACGCCGTAGAAACGCGGGGGGGTTCCCACATCTCGGCGGCGGGCCGCGCTAAAGGCGCGTTCGCACGCGTGCACGCGCGTGCTCGCGTTTCCCGTTGATTCGCTCGGAATTCGAGCCAGAGTCGACGTCGGGTCCGAATACGTGCATTCGGGAATGCACAGATGCGCGCGGCGAACGTCGATATCGCTGATCGAACGGCTGGGAACGCCTTGCACGTGGCAGGTCGGGCCCGAAAAGCCGTTTCCTCTTTCGAGAGGAAGGCGGAGAGCGAGTGGGATGCTGGCGCACTCACCTGAATTCTGGCTTCGTTCAATTTGGTGGTCCTCGCCAATTCCTCCCTGCAGTATATGTCCGGATAATGAGATTTCGCGAACGCCGATTCCAATTCTGCCAGCTGCTCCTGCGAAACAATCGCGAGAGCCGTGAATTGCGGAGGCCCCTGCATTCGAGCCAGGAAAGGCAGGAAATTTCGCCGCGATAAGAAAGATTCGGGCTAGTATATCGGGACGTCGTTATATCGAAGGTAAACGAGTGCGTTCTCGAAAGATGTGCCGAGCTAGGAAGATCAAGACTGAAACGATTCGTCTTCGTGCGCGAATGCCAAAGAGCGCGGCAGTTTCGCGAACTCTCGACACAAACCTGCGTAAAGGTGGTCCTGTGTCGCCGTCGAGCGGGTGTTGGACAACTAGCTGTGGTGGGTGTGTGTCCGATGTGGGGACTGGAGGCGCAGGGATCAGGCTTCAGCTTTTTAAAAGCTCCTTCTGCACCTGTAGAGCAAAAAAAAGAGGGGAGCGTTACACGAGAGGTAGCCCGGACATTTCGGACGGAGCCGCTGTATTTTCGCCGGTAATTCGATATTAAACCGCGATAACGTTTATCTGTGTCGTCGATGACGACAAATAAATTCCAGCTTTATTAATATTGCATTACGCAATTGTATTGCGCGTGTAATTACTTCATAATTCCGCGAATCGGATTACTCACCGATTGCGCCTGAAATTATTTTAATGGCGTATTAGTGGCCATCAAATAATATATTGAGTAGCGGGACTGCACGTTCTGGATAGACACTGCCGCGGCAGCGTTAAAATCTACCGAATCTTGCATGTGATTCAAGAACGATCTCGCTAAACTGGCACTGCTAAGAGCATCGCACGTATTTTTCCAAGGAATCCATTTGCGCGGCGCGCGTAATCCCGCGGACATTTGCGGATCTGCCCTTGGGAAACGAGCGCCTCTCGAGAAAAGCGCCCAAAGCGATCGCGACCAACTTCATGCGCATCCTCGGCAGTGCCAGCTCCAGCGCAAACGTTCTCCCTAGCCAGATTCTCTCTAGCCATCGCAGCGCGACCCCCGCGCATATTGTTCGCCCCCGTACTTCCGGTTCCCGTCCTCGTGTCGACACGGCGACCGAAATTCGATTTCCCGATTATCGATCTCATCGGCGGGAGAATTCGATATTCCACGCGATCCGCCTGAGCTCGTCGCCGAGTCATCGTCGCCGTCGTCTTGGCTGCGGCGCGGCGTCGCGGCGCCCGGCTTTATGAACGAACGTATCTACCGGGTCGCACAGTCTCGGGGTAAGCGTGGCGAGCGAAGTCCCTCGCACTATGCTAACTTGGTTAGGGCGTTAATGACCTAATCATGTTACATGCTGATTCAATGTTCAAGGATGAATGCTGTCCACTTTACATACCTCGCCCGGTTACCCGGTGAACGGGGAAACTCGGTCAAGTTCAGCGAAGAAGGCGAAGGGCCCCGGCGCGACCCGCTTCCTTGACTTTGCCGCTTTACTTTCCGCCCCCCGAACGCGCCACTTTTCCCCGTCTTACTCGCGTTACCCTTCTTGGAGAAGGGACGCGTTCGGACGGCAACGCGCGAACATTGATTCTCTCGGTCTTATCGGTCCCGTCCACGAGATGACAACGAGATCGTATCAGATGGTCGAGCCAAAGTAAGACAGAGAAACGCGAACGTTACCTTTACGATTAATTCGATGAAGAAGAGACAGCAGTATCGGGAATTAGGGACTGGAGGAACTCTTCCGGACATTCGACCGCGCGCGATGAAGTCCTGAAAGTTGCGATAACGAGGACCGGAACCAACGCCTCGTCCTAAATGAAAATTATATCCCGTTTCAGCTTAACGGAGAAGCCCGCCCTAATTTTTTCTACGCCAGGCATATAGATTGAAACGGGATTTTCATAAATGACACCAAATGAAATTAATGTCTCATAAAAGCTGTCGGCAAAAAACTGTATTCCGCGATCTTTGTGACGTTGAAATGAAATTCACCCCGTTAATTCACGGTGTGCGACTATCGGCCATTAACGTAACGTACGATTCTCCGCGCGCGACCCGCGTCACGCATACTCCCTCTCTATTTATCTATCTATCTATCTATCTATCTATCTCTCTCCCAAGCGTATTCCACGAAACATTGTTACTAGAGCATCCTTTGATACCGTTATTTGATACAAACTTGTGAATACCGATGTCACAACTGGATTGGAGGTCTAAATATTCATCATTCGATGCTTAAGATCCACAACTTCAAATTCATCGTCGCTTCGCGCCTTCCGCGCGCGAGCCAACCGACCCTTCGTGGTCGATTAAATCCCTTTGTCGGCGTTGCAAGCTGTTGCCGGCCGGTCTCGGCTTCGAAGCGACACTCGAGGAAGCGGCGCTCGAGGAAAAGGCGCGCATTGTGGACCCGGCGCCGGGTCGTTCGCCTGGCGAACAGCTGCCCCCCGCGGCTCTCGGGATCGGCCGGGGAAGCCCCGGGGGTCCCGGAGGTTAATTAGCGGTGATTTTAACGAGGTGACACGCGCGCGCGACGAACGGGACGATTTACAGGATTACCGGTAATGCGGATGCCGTCGATGGCAGCCGGCGGCGACCTACAGCTGCCAATCCTTCCGGCATCTGCTGTCACATTAAGGGCACATTATCGCCCCCGCGAAAAATGATACGCATCCCCCCCCCAAAACGCGGCCATCATCCTGTTTCCCATCCTGACTGACCGCGATGGGAGATGACTCGCGGATACGTCAGCTTCTCCGATCACTCGCTTAAATGTTTCTACATGAACGTCCACGGCGAAGCCACGCGTATACTGATGCACATTGATGAACTGCACATTGGTGCAGTTTTCATGCTCGCGAGTCGTATAAAGCTTCGAAGCAGGAAAGGGACGTTCCGACTTTCGCAAGAGAATAATTTCATTGCCACCGAATGATACGTGTGCAATTGTTGACGATAAAATGAACAACAATCCGTGGATTATCGTAGATCCAATGGAAAGCTGCGGTTCATCAGGAAAGTTCGTCAATGATGAGTGTCATAGAGATCCTCTCACGTTTCGGAACGAAGAGACTCCAGCGAGGAGTCTGGCCGTTTTATTCAATCCCGCTGATCATCATGTTCGTCATCGGTGTAAGATGGACACGAGAGGAAAGGACGGGAGAGATTTATCTTTCACAGCTGTGCAGCTCGTGGAACCGACTCCGTGTTGCGGATCGCTCCGAACGGTAATAGAGCGCTCCTGTTTCAAGGAGAACGCGGGAATCGCACGCGCGGAAGGCCGTCGCTCGAGTACTTTTAATACCCCGGGAGAGAACGCGCGAGGGGGTTAACGACATTAATTTTTCCCTCCACCCTCCCCCGGACCCGTCCTCGTTTTATTCCGCTACCTCTTTTTCTCTCCTGTCGCGCGGAGCGGCCCGACGACTGGCGGATTTTCATTTGCATGAGAATCCCGCGGTAGTCTCACTTCGTTTCCGGAAACCCTGACCTTGAAGGGTTGGCGATGGGACGTTAGACACCGCCGTCTGCGAATCGGTGCCACCGCGTTAAGGCCGCAAAAATCCTGACGAGTGCCGTATAATTGCTCGCGGTCGACCTGTTGAGTCGTTAACCAAATTCCTGCCGAATTCTTGACGCTGCACAGAAGCGTCAGAACGTACGTTAACCCCCTCGTCGGACTTTTGATCAGAGATAATCGCGATAAATAATGCATATAGATCGACTTGACTGGAAAATGTAGCGAACATCGAATGCTCATGGAAACATTGACCGCCTTGTCAGAGGCAGAGAGCTGGTTTCTTTAATGTTATCAAAAATCAACCAAGTAGGATTGTTACATTCGCACACTGAATATTTTAACCAGAATCACGACAATGAAGTGCTTCTGAACTCGCGCTAACATAGCCTACGATCAAACACGACTCTTATCTCTACCGAAACTTCCTTCCGCATCTAACGACTAGTAGTTGACGTCAGTGCATCGAAACATATATCGTGAAACTTGAGTCGCCAACGAAACGGAGAGAGAATCGAACGCGAGCCCTTTCACTCGACGCCAACTCGGCGCGAGACTCGTCACCCGCTCGAGCTCCGACGTTTCCGAGCCCTTCCCCATTAGCACACCCCCAGCGTTAAGCTCCTCTAAGCCCCCACTAGCACATAATAATAGTCCATAGAACAGGTACCACCATATGTCCGGCCCGGCCAACCCATTGTCAACACTCCGGGTCGCGTTGGCAGCGTTGAACGCGTGCTCGAGGCTCAACAAGCGGAAAATACGTCTATCTCGAGATGGCACGATGTCCATTTTTCTCTCGCAGACGGCGCAGAGGCGCGGCATCACGGAACTTATGGGAGCGTACCGGATTCCAGGGCCTAACGCTGTCCTCTTTCAAGGGAAGCTGCAATTCACGCATTCATTCCCTTTGATTGCTCGCCGCAAGATGCTTGAAACATTGCGTTTAAGCACCAGCTGCTCATTTACTCGATCGTTTATTGCGGATTTTTGTAAAAGCATTCCGAATATTCCGAGAATCATCCTCAAACGCGTATCGTAGATACGGGAGTCTCGTGAAACTCGAAACGAGGGACAATTGTTCAAAGGAAGAGAGACATCGGAGTCCTCTAGTCCCCTATTCGAAAATCCTATTAAAACTATAAAACCGTACTCGCTCTTGCTGATATCAAACGATTCAACATCTCGAACGAAGATTACGGACTGTCACCGTGAACAGGAAACAAAGGAGACGCCGACAAGGCGAGACGAAACGAGATTACGAAGCTACTCACCGACAGTGGTGGTGGCTCCGACGCTGCTTCTGCCAGGCGTCGCGGCGGGTGTCGGCGGGCTCGCCTCGAGGCCTTGATGCACCCCATAGAGACCGAAGTCCTGTTCATTCGAGCTGGCGCTGCTGCACTTCCTCTTCTCCTGATTGTGGTTCAGGTGGAAGCTGTCGTTCTCGACCAGACCGACGCCGAGCAGACCCAGGTTCGGCCTGAGCTCGTCCATCAGCTTGTTCTGGCCGCAGTTGGCGGCAGCCGCCGCAGAGAAGTTGAGCTGCCGGCTGAAGATCGCCGGGAAGATGTTAAACTGCTGATGATCGAGGCTAAGGGCGGTCGTCGGCAGGGACGTCCCGCCGCCGCCACCGCCGCCCCCGCCACCGCCGCCGCCGCCGCCGCCGACGGTGGTACCACCGACGGAACCGACGCCGCCCGCACCGGGACCCCCGGTACCTCCGGACAGGTCGTTAGCCAGGATGATGCCGGGGTGACCTGGTCGAGGTAGCTCGTACTGGTAGCACTCGGGCGAGCAGCCGACTATCTACGAAGACATCCTGTTCCTGCGACGCGATCCTGCGATGAGGGCGCTCAGCGTTCCGCGTCCTCCTGCGCCGTCTCTCAGCTGGGCTCAGCTCTGATATCTCCAAGATGTCGCGGGAGGTCGTCGATGCAACGACGGCGACGTTTTCCTGTCTATGTCCCGACAGTGGCAGCCTCCCGGTGACTTTAACGAAGGGCTGCGCGAAGAAGTCTTGTCCTCTTTCAGTTGGCTGTCGCTCTTCTTGATCGATCCTCGAAGATATGAGGTTCAGATTGCTGATCAAGTTCCCGTCGAATCCTGTCCGGCCTGGGTAGTGGACGTTTACGAACTGTCCAGGAGCTCGCGGATAAGCTGATCGATTCTGAAGAGCTTCTCTTCGAGCATTCTCAGAAACACAGTTGCACTGCTTCGGTCACTAGTGAATTAGTCCTTGGTCTAGGTGACCTTATCGCGTGATAAGTACTGGAATAAGGTCCATTTATCCGCCGGCTTATTGGATGACTGTGTGAAATACTGCCTAGCGACCTGGCATCGGATCAATCTCGATTCCAAGCGTCCACCTGATCTCTCCGTTGACGATTTCTGAATCGTCCGAGATTCCGCGCGAGAATCCGGGATTCTAGGGACGAATCAGTGATAAAGATCGAACAAGCTGCGACGTAATATCTAGAATCCTTGTAGTGTCTCGCGAGTGATAGTGCTTGGTAGATATATTCATCCGTTAATAACAATTTAATGCAGATCCAATTGGCAACCAGTGACTGACAGCTGATCGATCGCGCATCGTTATCTGCTAACGGAAAACGATCAACGATTTGATTGCTCCTTCTCTACAACCGAAGAGTCCCGTCGCACTTCCGACGAACGTAGACACGCGTTTCTTCAGGCTTCACTTGAGGGTGGGGTTCTCCTCTTCGTGTCCTCTTGCTCGTGCGATCTTCTCATGGAAGAATCGCCCAGTTGAGAAATCCAATTCGAAGACACGTTGCTCGTTTTCTCTTCACCGCTCTCTGTTACTCAAATGTTTCTTCGAATCCTCGTGTCTTCAAGTTCAAAGTTGGCGTACGATCAAAACAGATGCACGGTATCGGCGAGGCCAGGATCTACGCGAGTCGTTGAGGGTTCACTCGCGACGATGGATGATCGACTCTGGAATTCGGCCGCGATTCAAATCCGATTATCCCGTCGATCCAATTAGAAGGATGCGCGACCCCCGTGAGGAGGGGGGGGGGAGAGGGGGAGGTTAGGTCGTCGTCGACGACGTCGACGCGACCGCGTTCGAGATCAGCTGGCCTTGAAAATTCGAATATCGATGTAATTGGCGAGAAATGGCGCGCGTCGCAAATCGGTATCGAGAAATGGCGCGCACCGCGGGATAACGACAACGGCAACGACGTGAGAATGACGACGACGACGACGACGACGACGACGACGACGACGACGACGACGACGATGTTGACGACGACGACGACGACGAGAACGTGCACACGACGCGCCCTTCCGTCCGTCCTTCCTTCCGTCCTTCCTTCCTTCCTTCCTTCTTTCCTTCTTCCTTCCTGCGAAGGATAACGCGGTGGGAAAACCCGGAGACGACAGCGGAGCGGAGAGCGAGTCAGAGGGGGCGACCGCTCGCCGTGAGTTCTTGTGGGGTTCTGTCCGCGAAATGCAGTTATCCCGGTGACTCCGCGCGGGGGTGAGTGAGCCGGACGACGACGACGACGACGAGAACGTGCACACGACGCGCCCTTCCGTCCGTCCTTCCTTCCGTCCTTCCTTCCTTCCTTCCTTCTTTCCTTCTTCCTTCCTGCGAAGGATAACGCGGTGGGAAAACCCGGAGACGACAGCGGAGCGGAGAGCGAGTCAGAGGGGGCGACCGCTCGCCGTGAGTTCTTGTGGGGTTCTGTCCGCGAAATGCAGTTATCCCGGTGACTCCGCGCGGGGGTGAGTGAGCCGAGAACGCGTACGAGGGGCTCGCCTGCCTGCCTGGCCTGCCACCCTCGGCGGTCGTTCGTCGCTCGATGGTAGGGGGCTGTTACTCGTAACCGGTCCCCTGTTCCCCGCTCACGCCGCTGCGCGCGGACGCTCCCGTCGACGCAGGGGCGCGAGGGGAAACGGCGGACGCGCCGGATTGGTCCAACGGAGGGTGCGTCGCCCGGGCGACGACCAATCGCGCGGGCCTACGGGATACCTGCTGCGGCCCCACCGCTACGGCCAACATGGCGCGCGTACCAATAAAAATTCCTCCGGAAAATAGCCTGCGAGCGATTTTCTTTCCGGGGCCACCGGCGTGTGTATAGCGCGCTTTTCCGACGACGCACACGCTTCATCCCGGTCACCAATACGCGCGAAGGGGATGCCGCGTAGGAGGTCCTCCTCGTCACCTTTCTTTCTCTATCGCTCATCCCCTCCCCATCTGCGCATCCTCGTCGTCCCTCTCTCGGTCCTTTATTCGTCTCGCTCATCCGCGCCCTCTCGCTCCATCGGACACTATTTTGCTTGATCCGTCTCTCTCTCTCTCTCTCTCTCTCTCTCTCTCTCTCTCTCTCTCCCTCTCTCTGTCTCTCTTTCTCGTCCTCTCTTTCTTCTGCCTCCTTCTCCCTCCTCCCGTCGTGGCTCTTTCCCCCTCAACTCCCCTCCGGTCTTCGTTTTTATTATCTCGCGGCAGATAGCTTTTTTAATTCTTTTCCCCCTTTTTTCGGGATTTGATTGTAATGTACACCCACGCCCGTGTATGACCCACCTGCGTGCCGCGCGACGATGACGACGACGACAACGACGACGACGAGGACGACGACGACGACGACGCGGGTCGTCGTTTGCACCGTGAGATGCATTCGGGTCGGCGCTAAATATCTTTGTGTATCTCGCGCCCCGGCTTTTCGGGGGAGGGAGGATTTGTAATTTGGAGACTCGGTCTCCTCCGCGCGCGCGCCCCGTCTTTCCCTCCGACCCGCCCTCCGTCCGTTCGTTCCGCACGTTCCGCTTTTTTCTGTCGGACCGCGCTAGATTGCGTTTCTTGATTTCTTTCCTCTTTCGAGTGCCCCGTCCCATTTTCGCGGTATTTCTCGTCGAGGTCGGCTCAGCCGACCGATTTTCCCGAGGCTCCGCATGGCTCCCTCGCCAGTCTCCCAGTCCTCGCGATCCTCTCGTATCTTGCCGCAATGTATCGAACGTCTATTCGGCGCAGAATTTCCGGCCTTCGATTAACGGCTAAAGAGGGAGGAGGGAAGGAAATATCCGCGAAAAGCGTGACGTCAGGGCACCGTGCCGGATCATCTATTCCGCTCGCGCGCGCCTTGCGCTCGCTGCTCGCCTTCTCATTCTCATTCCGGCGTCCCGCCGGCGTCGCGATTTGCATCGTCGTATAGCTGTCGGCATTTCCATTTTCATTTCTGGCTTTCTTTGCGCCAAGAGCTACCTCCGCTTTGTCCCACGGTGGATATCATTTTTAAGTCCCCCGCACCGCGTCTCCAGAACACGCCTTTGTGTGTCCCTCCGCTTCTCTCTGTTTTCCTTTTTTCCTCGTTTTCCCTCTCCCTCTCCCTCTCCCTCTCTCTCTCTCTCTCTCTCTCGCGCTCATTCTCTTTTTTCGCCTCCAGCTTTCTTCGCCGCGCATTTTTTGCTTTTTCGCTTTTGCGTCGCGACGACCTCAGAGGGACTGAGTCCTTCGATTTTCTATGGGCCCTTCGTCCTTGCGTCTCGTTCGCGGCGTCCCTCCGTCGCGACGCCGATGAAAGGAGAAAGAGACGATCTCCGCGGCTGCCCAGGGAGATCGATGAGCTCCCGGAGATCGCGCCGGAGCGACTCCAGAGAGAGAGAGAGAGAGAGAGAGAGAGAGAGAGCCCGGAGCGGGACGAAGAAGTATAAAGTTTCGCGGACTCGTCCGGAGCATCGATGTCTCAGGAGTTGCGCGCGACGCGCGCCCTCAGAGGCGCGTTTTCATTGAACTGGCAGAAGTCAATTGGCCGGCTCTTCGGGAACTGGGCCACCGAGATCTCCGCGGACGCGATCTCGTCGATTCGTCGGAATGGCCGGCGAGAAAAAATTCTACAGCGAGATAGAGCGTGCAGGCTCGTGGACCACGTGCGGAAATTAGAGCCGCCATGTTCTCGCGTGCGATTTTCCTCGCGATCGCCCGATAACGCGCGATCTCTCCCCCGACGTGATCGATGACGCGTATTATGCCCCGGCCGGGTTTAAATGTCTTTATTAAAGACCGACGCCGAGAGAACGATAATAGCATGCGGCGCCGGGAAAAGTCGCCGCGTGCGGATCAAAGCCGGCACATTTCCGATGCCTCCTCAATGGATTCGAGGGTAGATGGGCAAGGGGGTGCCATATCGGCAGGGCGTGGCCGAAATCTGTCACACTAGCCGCGAATAAACTCCCCGGCTGTAAGGATCCTGCATCAAAGAATACATTGTACATTTACGGAGCGGAGATACACGTTGCATCCCCGATCGTTTCCGCGGCGATTTGCCGGAGCGCTTCCGGCATCGCTCTCTGTCGATTCTGCCTTTCGCCTTCGGCGCGAATTTGAATTCCGCAGCGGAAACGAAAAGCTAAGAGAGCCCGTAAACGATTCCGATCGGTTAAATCCGCGGACGAAACCGAGATCGCTATTGCGTGCATGATAATTGAATGAAATTCATGCAATTATCTGCGCTCGATGTAATACATAATACACAACGACTACACACGATCAAACGCGTATGCGTATCGTTCGCCGTTTGCGTATCGTGCCTTAATTTGTTGCAGCCGCGCTCTTTTGCCTCTTTTTTTTTGTCCATAGCGCTTTATTCTTACTGCCATTTGCGTAATGTCGTTGCACCGATCTGCATAATCCCATCCGAAGTAAATGAAAATTATGACATTAAAATGTCAGAAATGAAGTAATGCATATTCCAGCCCGCGCGACTTACCGCACGCGCGACGCTACAGGGTTGCTACGCGATGTGCGGCAAAAAGTGCGGCAAAATATACCAGCACGATAGATTTTCACATTTTCCGCATTGTTTTTCTTCTCTCTTACCCTCTGTCTTTTTCCTTTCTTTCTTTCTTTCTTTTTTTTTTTTTACACTTTATACTCGCGATCATAATCTTTCCAGAGATTTCCAGAGATCGCGCGCGCGCGCGCGGGATCCGGCGATATTGCCGTATTTTTTTTCCGAAAAATGTATAAAACGCATTTTTATGTATATTACGCGCGCATCCCGCGCGCACACGAACGGCGAGCCGCACGCGCGTGTGCCGAGACATGAAATTAGTGGGCGGTTTTCCCATCTGGGCGACGCACGGTTGTCGCCGTCATTGCGGCGTGCGTTTTCGTTAACGGCGAGCGAGAGGAGATGCCCGGAATGTGGCATAAGAATCTATCACGCGGATGAAATTTATTCCGCCTGCGTTTGCCGTCGCTCTTGCTAGCGCATTGTATCAGCAGCCGCTACATGCAGCGCGGCTAATTGTACAAGGAGAGCCTCCTCCGATCCAGAAAACAGACGTGAGCGAATTTGCAAACTGGCTGCCGCCGCTCGTGCAAACACTCGGATGCTCTCGTTATCGTTACGCCGCGAACTCATCATCGCGCCGAGTTCCCTTGAGCGCGATCTCTCGCGCTTTTCTTAACGCGTTCGTTTGCCCGTAGCGGCATTGCTTTGACGCGGGGGGCGCCATCAGTCGCGCATCAGTCTCCGCGAACGAGAGAGAGAGAGAGAGAGACCGATCCCGAGAAATTCCCAAATAAATCCAGCGCGTCCTCCTTGAATTGGACAACTTTACCGCCGCGCGCGCGCGCGCACCTCCCYCCCCCCCCCCCGCCACCTTACCCCCGCGCAGCTTACGGCTTCATCGGCTACTTTGAAGCGGCGCGTAATTTAAGAGGCCCCCGCTCCCGCGCGCGCGCGCGCGCGCGTCCCACATTTTTAATTCCGCTTGGTAGTCGCGCCAGCCCCGCAGAGTAGAGTATAACATGCATACGGTGCGCGCGTCCCGTAAAATCTAATCTCGATCATCTACCCTTTGCGAATTAGATCGATCAGACGGCGGTCGTGTACAAACAGTGGTTTGACATTACATGGAAGTCCACGTGGAATTCGCCTAGCCGATGCGCCGATGCGACGAGACGCGCGCCTGCATTATGAAGGGATCAAGTTATCGGCTACTTTACGTCCGTCCTTCGCACCCCGCCGCAGCAACCCCCCCCCTCCCCCGCTTCTTCTCGCCACCTCCTCGTCCGCGACGACGAATAATCGCTGCGACTGCACCGCGGCCCCGGCGTGCGCGCTTCAAATGCGAACGCGTCGTTACAATTTCAGGGAAAACGGCGAGGCTCCGTTCGAGAAAGCGTTTCCCGAGAAAGAGAATGAGACGCGCGATGACGTTCTGCATACACCCTGCGGAATCGTCGATTACGAAACGGAGGGCCAAGCAGGGCGAGGATACAACGAATTATGAGAATCAAGAGAATCGCGCTTGCGAGACAGAACGATCATTCTTCACCTCTCATCGAGATGCTTCTGGAATTTCATGAAAACCTTGTCGGATACTTTGCTCCTCGTGATGTTACAAAAACTGTATTATCTTGTTTTAATTGCATCGAAAATCTTTTGCAGGCCAGCGATCGCAAATCGGATGTTATTAAACTTTTATCGACGGGCGGTGTGCGCGGCCTTGCAATAAAAGTTTGCGGCAAAAATCAGGACGGCGGAAAAATGATTTTTCGGAGAATTTCTGCCGGATGCGACTTAACATGGCTTGAATGAGTTACTTGGAAAAAAAAAAAAAAAAGACAAWAGCAGAGATGGTTTGATGAGGGATTTAGGAGACTGGAAATAGCGTGAAATTTGGATTCCAAAGCATCGAAACGAAAGGGATCATCTTAACGTGCTCATCTTAGCCGAGACACTAATCGCAACGAGACATCCCTTCCGATTTCTAATTCTTTCTCCGCTATTTGCCGCTATTATACGCAGACCAGTGGCGAGTATTATGCAAACAAAAGCAAGCACTAATAAGCGCAGTGGAAAAAGTGAACCGCGCCGTCCATGGGAACGGGCGGGACCCGATCGTTAAAACGAATTATGCCGTCGACAATGAAAGAAAGCTCAAAGGGGCCTCGTGCGGTCTTGAATTGGCTCGCTTTGCCCGAGTTTTTGAGCATTGTCAAGAAAATTACGGCCTTCGAAAGCGCTGACGCGCGCCATGGGCGTTCTGTTTTGCAGCAATTGAAAGAGGCGCAATTGCCAAGCTTCCGTGCGAAACTTCCCCTTTGCGCGACACCCCCGACAAAGGCTGCGACTTTGAATTCGTTGTACACTTCGCCCGGATCTTAGAATCCCGCGGAAGACCGATGAAGTTCGATGAAAACCATAGGTCAAAGGATTCTCGGATCGATCCAGGGTCAATCGCGAGCTGAAGAGATCGAGGCGTCGACGGTAAATCGTTATCTCGAGATAAGTACCTAGTTAAAAGGGACAAGGCAAAAGAACCAAACGGTTGAATCGAACGCAAATCGATTTCACAATCGAGATCCAAGAAGGAGGCTGATCCGTTTAATCTCCGATGGCATGCGACGAACGCGCGAGTATATCCGAATACATTCCGCGATTTCGTAAGACAGACGGACGGAAGTCCGAAGTGCGAAGCGAGAATCGACCAGCTTGAAGAAAATCTCTCGGGCACTTCTCGGGGGGCGTGCTTCGGGGTTACGCGACCTGATGATTGGCCTATTCAGATCGAGTGCAATATTTTGACGTGGTTTCGCCGATGACACGTGCGGCCGACGAATTGGCAAGCACGTGTCGGCCGACTTGGCTCGACAGGGAGACTTTTGTTCGATTTAAACGTTAGCCCGGTCCGCCACGCGTAGAGCATAGGTGCGATCGGTTAACTGTCCTTGTCTGTCCTTCCTCCTCGCCGTGACGCGTGTTCTCCCTCGTCCGTTTAGATCTCGCGTGAAGGATAGAATCTAAAAATCCGTAAACCGATGCCAGGTATGCCAAGCGTTGTTTATCCCGCTCGCTCTGTGTTGAAAGTGTTAAAAGTGTTGACATTTAGTTCCCCGGAATCCTTGCCCTTGGAATGCTCTTGGAAAGCCTTTGTCCAATTCAACGGACACGTCCGCGTAACGCGCGCATCTCAAGGAAATAATTCAAAGCCGACACGCGCTCCGTGGATGTTCCTTCCACTCGATGATCCTCGTTAACGACGTTCTTTCTGTTTCTTCAGGGGCCCGCGAGTTCCTCATCGTCACCGGGCTCGATCTGAAATGTGAAATCGGTCGAGAGAGACCTCGTCGGCATATCCAGCAAAGGGAATAAACGATGCTAAGAAATATTACGGTCTTTAAAAATGGCTGGAGAAAAAGGTAGAAAGAGAGCGTTCTCTTTTTCCTCAGTTACTCCGTCGTCGTTCAAGTCGAGGGATGATCAAGGGGGCCGACCTTCCATTCGATCTCTCGATCTTCGACGTACACCCCCCCCCCCATCCGCCAGCCCTTCCGGACTCGCGCGTCCGTTTCTCTCTCCCATCGTTTTCGTGCCTTCCTCCTTATCTGCTCCTCTATACTTTTTCCTCTCTATTTCTCTGTCCCTCTCTCTCTCTCTCTCTCTCTCTCTCTCTCTCTCTCCCTCTCTTTCTCACACACGTAGCATCCACATTATTTCTCCCTCACACTCCTCCTATCCATTGACGTCTTCTTCTTTTTTCCTTCCTCGCGTGTTTTGCCAAGAGCCCTCACGGGCGGAAGCGTCACGTACTGCTCTGAAACAAAAACGTAGCGACGTCAAATGCGATTACGAGAGCTGCGAGAGCAGCTCCAGAACGCGGATGCTGCGCTAGGTGAGGTGGAGAACGACGGCGGCGGCGGCGGCGGCGGCGGCGGCGGCGGCGGGGCCGTGCGGGGTAGGACGAGGAGGAGAACGAACTGGTGGACGAGACGGAGGGGGAGGAGGGGGAGGGAGGATAGGGATGGGAGCGGAGGGGGGCCGGGGCGAGGAGGGCGTTCGTGCCGAGGGTGAAGAACGGGACGACGCGGAGGTGCGAGTGGGTAAGCGGGGGCGGGTGGCGCAGAGGATCGCCCGGCGCTTATCAGGGGTGGAGAGAATTGCCGAGAGGGGCCGAGAGGAGGGAGGGGGGAGGGGCCGGGCGGGCGGGCGGGCGGGCGGGCGGCGAGGGGATCCCCGCGGGGGCGGTGGGGCGGGGGGAGTAGCGGAGGGGGAGGGCGAGATTCTGCGAGGGCTCAGAGCGATGGATCGGGCGTACGTACGCACGCACGCACGCACGCACGCACGCACGCACGCACGCACGCGTGTACGTGGGTGTATGCGCGTATGCGGGGTAGCTGCGACGCGTGCGTGCGCGCGCGAGAAAGTTTAGCGCGTGCGTTTGGACGCACGTGTGCGTGCACGCGCGTGAAAAATCGATCTGGCTGCGAATCGGTAACAAATCCGCGGAACCTGCGCGCAGATTAATTACCATCGTCGCGAATTTCGTCGGCAGGCAACGCATGTCGCGGTTCATCGATGTTCTCTCTCTCTCTCTCTCTCTCTCTCTCTCTCTGTCTCTCTTTTTGTGTCTCCTTCAGGATCTCTTTTTTTCTGAGACGGGGAAAAAGAGCCGCGCGCATTACTGGATAATGCGCTGATTTATTTTAAGCGGTTCTTGATATTAAACCGTTAATCAGCCCCGGCCCTGATTCGGGCACTACCGGTTATCCGCGTGGACGTCGGGGAATTAACGCGAAAAGGAATCGGAGAATCATAACGGCGGCACTCCTCAGTTCTCATTTCCGATATATCGCGGCGCGGCAGTGGTAATATGACGTTAACGTATTATTATCGCAGTAATAATAATATATTATCTTTATAAATCCTATTGCACTGAGTTTATATTGAATAACGAGCGCAAGAACGGGCTGTGAAATTGGAATTAGATTCATCCACGCGGCTTTTAAGATCGCTATTAATGATAAAAAGTGAATTAGAAAGAATTACTGAATAGCTATCCACTGTTAGCTGCCTAATAGATTGGATCAGTCTTCTCGATTATGAGATGTATTACGCTGTATACTGATTCGCGGAGTGATCGAAACAGCGGCGGCGATATTTTCTGCGAGAAGAGCTCGATAGAAACGCGACTTCGCGTATACGAGACTTCAGGATTGCGGCAGCAAGGATTTTAAAAGTACTTTCCTGCCATTGTATCCCGATTAACGACAATGCAGCGGTTCTTCAAGAGAGTATAAGAAAATTCTGCTGAACGACTCATCTCTTCTTCTCTCTCTCTCTCTCTCTCTCTCTCTCTCTCTCTCTCTCTCTCTCTCTCTCTCTTGCCGCTGCTCCATCTTCCTCTCTCCTTCTCTCCCCGCCTCTCCTCCCGACGTATCTTCCTCGATAGAGCAGAACGATGAGGAAAGCGTTACATCTTCTCTCCATTCACGGAACGGTGAGATGGGAGTAACTTATTTTCAGGATGACACCCGTTAGAATTAAGGTTTCCACGTTGGCGGCCGGGGCTGACGATGGTCGCCAAGCCTCCATTAAAAAGTTGTTAAACGCAGCCTGACGGCGCCCCGCGGCAAATTGGAACCCCATCATAAGTCTTCCTTGTGTATAATGTACGTGGCTGTTGGAGTAAGCCATCCACAAGATAGTGAGATCGAAGTAATTAAGTATTCGACGAAGATATTTTGATCAGGCTGAGTAGACCGCCCCGTGGATGTACGCGTGAGGGAAAATGAGAATTCTCTGTCTCCATCTATCCATCTATCCATCTATCCATCTTCAGCAGCGAATAACCGCGTGAACGACATATTTAATAAAAATTCCTTCGATCGACGTCGGGCCAACTTCCTGCGTGGCGCTCGACTTTCGTCGTACGCTGAACTTCTCCGTAACTTCGATCACCTTAAGCATCCTAAGAAGCCAAAATCCGCAACTGTCTTGCAAATTTCGTCGTACAAGACGAACTTTGACGGTAGCTTATCCAGGATCATCGCGGGGAATGACTTTCATCATGTAATCTGCAATCAATCGATCAAGGTGATATCGTGACATCAACACTACCTTACTTGACGTCTACACAATGGATGTGTCACGATAACGTGTGTCACAAAACAGTTCTAGGAATCTCATCATCGCACATTCGACATTTCAATGACAGATTTCAGACGAGCGAGGCCTGCATCTGTTGTGCCGCGGAATTTTGTTGTCATGAGCGAGCGATAAATTTCTTTGACATTTTCCGTTTATTCCTCGCGATCTCGTTCCACTTCTTTTCCGGGACGGAAAAGGCTCCCCTCTCTCTCTCTCTCTCTCGCTCTCTGTTTGAACAAGTTCAACGTTTTCTACGTAACGCTGACTGGAAACTCTTGGCCAGGCCAACGGAGAGGTTCAAAATAAGAGAAAAGCACCGCGTAAAAAGCATCGAAGTGGTACGCGGAGGAAGGGGATGGTTTGAGAGTACACGGGATGGAAAAGGTGTGTAAAGAACGTATAGGCAATACTGCGAAATGTAAAGCTGTGCAAGTGCGCGGGCGGGCACACCGAAATCTACTTCTCGTGTAATGGAAAAGTCACTTATTACGGCGAATAATTCACGGCGAAATTCCCACATTATTTCTCAAATGATCATCGCTGCGGAATCGCGACGTGGAAACGCGAAAGGACAGGATTTACGGTCGCACGTGGGGCTCGCGTGTTCTTTAAAAAGCGGTTTCTTTAAAGATCGGCCCGCGCACGATCACGCGCACATCTCGCACCGCGGCCTTAATTCGATTTCGACCCTTTTAATAGCTTCCAGCTGAGACATCTCTCCGTGAGAAATTAGATTCGCGCGGAGACGGATATTAAGCGTGCAAAGGTGCTCCAAAGACCAAAGGAAGCGATCGGAATTAAAACACCAAACTCGATGTTCATCGAGCAATGCAAATTCAGCACCCTTAAACGGGCGATAATCCGTAACTGTAGACCGCGATGTGTTCCTCCCTCGGACGTTGAAGCGCGCGCTTCGAATCGCTTCGAGTTTACGCGTTATGTCTTGTTTCTCGGACGGGCGCACTCTTGACCTCTCAGACCTCCCGGCTGGTCCTCGGACCGACCGTTTCGCCGGACATCACAGCACGAACATGCTAGACGAGAGAGAGAGAGAGAGAGAGAGAGAGAGAGAGAGAGAGAGAACGCGTGGTCCCGCACGCATCGCGCGGGAAATCGCCGAATGTCGCCGTCACGCGGGGGCGGCGGGGGCCCGAAAACCGCGCGGCGAGTCGAAAAACCGCCGTGCGGCATTTCCAATTCTTTTTGCGCCCCAGACCGGGGCGCGCACGCATCGGCGCGGCGCCGGGTCAGCTTTCAGGCACTCTAACGCGGTTAAGAAAATATTTTTAAAATAATTTTGCACTTAGGTCCCGCCGCCGCCTGCCGATTACGCCGGACGGAGACGGAAGGGTACGCAGCGAGAGAAAGAGAGAGATGGCGAGGGAAAGGGGGAGGGAAAGAAAGGGGGAGAGGCCGGCTAAAAGAGCGCGGGAGGACTTTACGCTTTACAGCTTTACCCCATTTGGCCGACGCGCGTCTCGCCCCCTTACGTGCGTTTAACGAGAGAGAGAAAAGAAAAGAAAAGGGGAAAAAAAAAAAGAGAGAAAAAGAGGCGGAGGAAAGGAAAGGGAACGAGCGCGCGTGCACGCGTGAGGGATGCGGCGGCGGCAGGGCGCAAGGGGAGGCCTCAGGCGGGGAGAGGGCGAGGTGTAACGATATTTCTATCATTTAGCATGCCGGGGATAATCCGGATGGAATTATGCGCGCCCGTCACGTGCATTAACGCGAATGTTTGCGAGCGATTGTGACGCGACTCGTACAGATATTGTTTAATTACGCTGTGGGCTGTGTAGTGCTGAATACGGATTGGACTGATTGCGTGAAAGAAGAGGACGAGTGTGATTAATATGTATATATATATATATATATATATATATATATATATATATATATATATATATATACATATACGGTTCGAGACAATTTAGGTCCGTTTCAAACGATCCGGCAAATCGGACCGAACGTCAACGATTGAGGAATCGATGAAACGAGCGTGTATTCAGCTGCGTGAGGGAAAGAATCGCGAAACTCTTATCTCACGCAAATTCGACCCGAGCCAGGTCGAACTTCACGCGTGCTTCTCTGTCTATCTGTCTGTCTTCTCGTTGGTCTCCCTTTTTCCTTCCTCTCGCCCGATCGGGCGCGATTCGTGCACGGTCGATCGGGCTAACGAAGGCAGCGCGGCAAAAATTGGGAAGGAAACCTTCGCCCTTTTTTCGCCAGATGCACGATCCCGAGCGGAAGGGGGACAGGAGGGGGGGCCGCGGGAATCGCGCGGCACGAAAATCGGGGAGGAAATGCGGAAAATCGCCTGGGTCGTCTGCAATCACGATGTCGGTGAGAGAAATTGCGGCGGACTACAGGGCAGCGCTCTCTCTCTCTCTCTCCCCCCCCCCCTCTTTCCCTTCTTCTTCTTCTTCCTGCCTCTCTCACGAGGACGAGCGGCATGATTATCGCAGAAATACACAGGTAAATCGCACGATCTCACGATCTCACGATCGCCGTCCTTGAAATTTTTCTCCGTCACCCCCGAGTTACATCCGCCAACGCACGTTTGGAGATGTTTGCGGGGTAGCGCGAGTTACAACCCGGAAATATCAACCGTCTCAGGACGTTCTCGGGCGTCCGGCTCGCCTCCCGCGCGCGCGATCCTCGCGAATCGGGCAGCGGCGTGTGAATAGCCCCAGATAACGCGGCGATATTTCGCGCGGCATATCGGCAAAGCTCAAAGAGTTAATCGTATGTCCGCGAGGCAGTGAACAGAACGGGGAAGGAGAAGCGGAAAAAAAAAAACGGCCGCGAGCCGGCCGCGCGTGTATTTTCGATAATTATTCGACAGTCGATTTGCGTGCGGATGGACTGCGCACTGAGGGGAAGAGGGGGAAGGGACGCGGGAGGACGGTGGAGGACGGCGGTGACGAGGGGCAGGAGGAGGATGAGGAGGAAGAGGAGGCAAAGGCAGGGGCGCGGGGGCGAGGGGGGAGCGGGAGGGGGAGGTGGATGGGGAGGGGGGAGCAGGTGAGCAGGGGTGAACGAGCGTACGGGCTGGCGGAGGGGAGACGCGGATAGGTAGACGCGATTGCGGGGTCGCGCGCGGGGGGATGGTTTCCGAGAGTCGCGTTCAACCATCCGGAAGCTATGAATATATTATTTGACGGGCAGTTTCGGTAGACTCCGATCGGATGGAGCATCGATCATGGCTGGCGCATCCCTTTGGGCCATTTTCATGCGTCAGAATGCGACACGCCTGCGATCGAGCGATTGCCGCGGAAATAAAAAACGGCAGAGAGAGAGAGGGGGGGGAAGGAAAGAGGGAGAGAACGTGCGCACGTGCGCGCGCGTTCGCGCGCGCAAGCACACGGGAACAAGCACGCGGCCGGCGTTAACCGGCGCGATATTTTTCCGCAACGAGAAAACCCGGACGGTGACGTAAAAACAAAAAGAGCAAAAAGAGTATGAGACGATGGACGCCGGCTGACGGCTCGATGCTCGTTCCTTCGAGTGATAAGAAGAGCCGGCAAGTGGACGTTATACTTGTTGAGTTTCATGAGAAGCGAAGGCTGAAGAAGCGGGAAAGCGATCGGGAAATGAGAGCTTAAATGGCCGCGCTATTCCTTCCTCGAAATGATCCAAGTTGGCGATACCCGGAATATTAGCTGATATAATAGCGTTTCGCACACATGCCCTGCCTTGAAAATTGCTGGGCAAGAAACGCGGAAACCTGTAAGGTCAAAGCGCGCAGAACGCGCTGATTAACCGTCGTGCGCGCGTTATTCAGCTCGCGATTGCCACCCTGTCAAAGAGTATTTAAATCCTTCCTAATTGACTAGTTTGAAATTGCAGCCGCGTTAGTGAAACTTAAACAACCATTACTTGGGGCGATGGTAACCGGAGTTTTCGCAAAGACGGATGGCCGCACGGCGAAAGGACAAGGATAATGAGGGGCTAAAATTACAACGGAAGAGCCGTTCGGCAGAACGCTGTCCGCTTTCTGTCACGCGATGACAGAGCGCGAGTTTTTCAAATAAAAACCGTGGAATGTTTCTCGCCGTTTCGAGGTACGTGCAAATGTCCCCCTGAAACAATCCCCGTAATAATCGCGGAGCCTCAATCCGAGGATGTGATCTTCAAATCGATTCCGGGCCGATCTTGCTTCGAGAAGACTTCGCCGCGGCTCAGTAAAGAGGGGAGGGCGGGGGAGGGCGGGGGAGTGGGGCCAGGAATTTTTAATCGCGAAATTTGTCATACATATACCGATCCCATAAACATTGTTACCTACATAATCCACGCTCATCTCATTAACTGCATAATAACAACGATAATGGCGGCATTAACGACGAAATTCCGCGCGAGGATCAGTTTCCGCGCGAATGCGGACGTAAAATCGAGGTCCCGTTTGAATATCGGATTTATTTAATTACTCGAAACACGTGCGCTCAACTTGATTCGACATTAGCGGAGATCATTGAGGAGGAACATCGCGGATCCGCCGAACGGCGGACCGTTCGCGGCGAGGAATCGCGATGGGAGGTCCTTTCTTCGTGGTAATCGAGCAGAAAACTCAATCGCGATCCACCGTCCGCATGGACGGTTTTGCCTATTGCGACTCGATTTTCAAAAGACGGGCCCCCGGTAAAAAGCAGGGATTATTCTCCGGCCGATCCCTTTCTCTTCTGCTTGTCGCCAGCTGTTGACGTTAGTCGCGATCGGCTGCGCGCCGAGGATCATTTCGTTCGCCACTCGATCCTTGGATCGTGCGCTTCGCTCGGCCCGGTCCGGTCCGTTACGCGGATCCATCGCGATCCGCCGCCCCCGCAACCCCCGTCGAATCTGATATTCGATGCTTGTTGAGAAATTTCCAAGCTCGCCGCCCGTCCGCGATTGTGGACCGCGTCATCTCGGATCGGGACGGGCGATTATTCGCCTAGCTCTTGATCACGTGCCGACTGTTAAACTTAAATGGAGCCTTAAATTGATGATCCAGATGCTTCAAGCGGGACGGACGTACAATATCCGGAGCGTAGCATCAATCGCTACCGTTCCATCGCGCCGCGTCGCGTGCGAGCCGCGATATAAAATGCACCCCGAAAAAATTCCACGGAGGCGAGCCGCAGCAAGAGGAAACGCCGGGACGGCGGGAGAGGAGCCGCGGCGGCGGCACCGGCGGCGGGGGGRGGGGGRGGGGGRGGGGGGRGACAAACGCGCGGTACCGAAAGATGAAGTCCGACGTAACCTTTGACGTCGGGTCGCGTTATGGTCGGCGGGCGCGCTTTGAAGTCCGTGTATTTTAATGCAACGGCTGAACTGTGCATATCGAGAGACTGCTGAATTAATCGCAGGCCACTCCGGCGGGAGGGGGTAGGGGGAGGCAGGGAGCGAGCGAGCGAGCGAGGATCGGCGGGGAAGAGCGGGGCGTGCGAGGGCAGTGGGAACGAGGGGGGAGGGCAGGGGGGGAGGTGGGAGGGCAGGGGCGAGGGGTTTGAAACCCAGGGGGGGGTGGACGAGCCGGCCCCGGCTTTTCTGGGGCACGTGCCCATGGGTATCGGTATTTCGGGGTGCGTTAATACCTCACTATCCAGACGGATAGAGAGAGAACAGAGCGAAACACTCCACTCCTGCACATTGTTTGCGGCTTGGAATCAATAAAAGCATAGCTTTAGGCTACGGTGGTCGCCATGGCAACCGGAGACCCATCCGTGCACTATCCCACTCGCCCTCTCTCTCCCTCTGTCGCTCTCTCTCTCTCTCTCTCTCTCTCTCTCTTACCCTCCCGTGCTCTCTCCTCCCTCGCTCGCTCTATCTTTCCCTCATCCTCAGTACTCAGTCCTCCCCTTCGTCCTCCCCCCCCCCTCGGCCATCCCCGCGACCCCCTCGCAGTTTATCTCCGTCCCTCTTCGATCCTCAAACACGCACCGCCCTACGTCCTTCCCTCTAGCCTCCGTTCTTTCTCTTTCTCGCTCCCGCTCTCCTTCTCTCGCGATCTTTCTCGTCACATATCCGCGTGCGTTCTCCTTCTCTTTCTCTTCCTCCCCTGGCCCACTGACTTCTCAAAAATCCTGGAGCGATCAAGTGACATTCGCCGATCCGATTTGTCGAGCCGCGATCGGATCGGACGAGACGAGACCGGAGCGTTTTCTGATCCGTCGATTGATCGGCGCAAATCTCTAGCAAAGTGATTCAAATCTTGATCCGGCGATTCACGCGCCGGATTACACCACGTCGCGCTATCTTGCACAGTTTATTATTCAGCTGTTCGTTCAATTAACCTACGGCAATTTGCCGCAGCAATGGGAACTTATTCGCGTAAACGCGTTTCATACGAAAGCTATCGCGAATAAATAACGCAACGTTGAAATGACATCGTTATTCATTCGAGAAGAGGATCAGATATTGGATAAATCTGGTACGATGCACATTTAACGCATTAAACGCATTACGTGGTACTTTTGTTATTTTTCGCGTGTGTTTATGCAGCAGCAAATAATAACAACATTAATGAATACCGCCATTATTATCTGCCGGTGCACGAATGCGGATATCGCAGAATATCGTAACATTTACATCTAAGGAACGTCCAAAAATGCACGCGTTTGTCGCAGATTTTTCTAACGATACATGACCTTCTGCGTAATAGTAAGAAGGAATGCCGAACTCGCGTCATTTCGGCATCAGTGCAACGGTACGCTGTCACGATTTCGTCCGCTCTACGGTGATAGTCTCGTAATAAGTATTTATCTCTCTTCCTGTCGTCGTTCTCATGAAAAAATCACGGGAGTCAGGCCGTTTCAGTTTTTATTTTCCTTTTTATAGAAACTAAACGTTAATATTTCATGACTTTCATAAATATCACGATCTCTATGCGCGCGTGTGCGTGTGCGCGCGAGTTTTCACCTCATTAAACATCAACAGAGAGAAAATGCGCGACGATGCTTCAACTTTTAAAAATTCTTCTCCCGTCTCTCTCCAAGTGTTTTATCGCGCATTGTACAACGGTAATTCGCCCCGTCGATGCCTAAAGTAGAAGCCTAAAAAAAGGAAGAAAGAAGACTCTTCGTTCCGTTTAACTGCCGTTTAATCGGAAATCTATCAATGCCCGGACATTTCCGTTAAGGTGAAAGATTAGCCGAACAGAATCTCCCTCGTCCCCGCTTTGAAGCGTCGACGCGATAACGCCAGGCATCCCTACGTACTCCGATGAGACATCAGCGTGCGGCCAGAAAGAGAACCGGAAGTGGACAAGGAAGAAGGAAGGAGGAATGTCGCGCGCGGCCTCGGGAGAAAGTGGAGAAACCCGATCGGGAGCCGAACGGAGTAATCCGCGCGCTTATTCCGCGCGGCAAAGAAGCGGGATAATCGAATTAGCCGACTTTTCCCGGAGATTCGGACGAAAACGAAACGAACGCCCGCTCAAAGCGAGCGGCCGCACGTTCGGAGCAACTCGCGCATCACGCAAACTCCGCGTGGAAAAACGTCGATAAGCGCCGCGGCAGTGGCGACTCTCTCAGGGTGTCGAGTCCAAGTCGAGGGTGACCGAGAGCCGAGGGATCGAGAGGATCGGAGGGTGGATCAAGGGTGGAACGCGTCGATCGACACCGCGCCTGGCAGATCATCCATCGGCTGACCGGAAACGGAGACGTCGTCGAAGAAAGGGAGAGAGAGAGAGAGAGGGAAAGAAAGGTAAAAGAGCGTTTCGCCGTCTGCATGTCGCGGCTTTCGGACGCCATGAGAGATCCGTCCCAGACTTGCGAACACACCTGACCGGGTACTCTATCTATACGGAGGGATGACCACCCTCGTCGCGCTCCTTCTCGAGCCGCTGAGATACCCGCGGACAATCATCCCTGCGTGGCGTTGCTAAGTCTCGAGACTCGCATGGAAACCCTCGCGACGGTTTCGCGTCTAACGGATCGTTATGCGTGAAATTGTTGCAGGATGTACGCGTTTTCTAATAGATTCAAATTTCCAATAGATAAGTTACCATGAACATACCGAGGAACGCTATATGCGACAGCACAAAGATATCAACACGATGTGTACGATAAAATAACATATATGCGTAGAAAAGTATATATTGAAGATATATATATATATATATATATATATATATATATATGTATCTATACGGGTAATCGAATGCGTCAATCATTGTGCGTTGTAGCAGATCTGAAATCAAACGATAATTGGAATTAATTAACGCGATTGCGATTAAGCTCTTTCGCGACTGAGAGAATAACAAACAAGCCAAATAAAATGTGCAAAGTACCATATTCGTATCCGGGAATTCGTTAGCACCTGTGTGCCGATTTCTGTCGGCGACAGGCCGACCCATTAGCCTCAAGTCCATAAACTTATTCGCACATGCGATATACAGCGGATAAGCGGGTAGATTCTCTGACGAGGCCGGCGATACGAAGGAGACCGCGTCGAACGAGTGCAGGTCCCCTGTAAGGCGACACAGGTACATATGGGCTTTTCCATTGAATGGACCAAATGATATAAATTATTTATAGATTTCAACACCAGTGAGAGACAGAGAGACAGACTGGCGCGCGGAGGGTGTTCGAACATTGGGGTGCGTCCGGGACCCCTGGGGGGTCCGCATCGGAAACCCCTCGGGGAGAGGAGTGCACCCCCTTAGCATATGCATCCTCGCTTCGAGACTGTCGTGAGCCCATATAAAATTGATTCCTAAGTACCCCGTATTCGTGTCGGCCTCGTATGTCTTTTAACACCTACGTTAGTATTTGCTCTTCGCGAGTAGAACGCTCGTCGCGCCGCACATCGAGCATCAACGTGTCAGATCACGTTTCCCCGGGACGACAGAGCGAACAGATAGATGAACTTTGTGGACTTTATGCTTTATTAACAGAATTCGACGTATGTGTCCCGACACATTATGTATCCCGCATTTATGTATAAAATACAAATGTAATGTCGCTACGCGAAGAATGCACAAGCGTCCGATTACCTACGATACTCTCTGCCTCCGTGAATCTTTGATGAACATTGAAGCCATTGAAGTCGAGCGATTAAACCGGGCACCATCGGAGCTTTGCCGGGCATCTTTTATATCCTCGTCCGCTCAGCAAGCGCTATTTTAGCGTATTTTGAGATAAACTTTGAGCTCGACTATCGTTAATTCCCGCTGATCATAATATTGTCCCAGAATCGCGCGATTTATGCGATTCCTCCATCTCGAGGACTCTTGAGTTTTCGAGGGTCTTGTAACAAGTCGGACCGGGCCCACGATCGCACAGCACGCCCCCCCGGGGTCCAATCTAAATCAATGGGCTTGTGGGTAATCGCATAATAATTACTGGGACCCCCTCTACCGCCCATCTGTCGCTGACCGACGGGGTGTGCGACCCTCGGAAGAAGCAGTGGGTACTCTACCACGGCGACACACCCGATGAACATGTCCCAGCAGGTCCCATTGTCGACGGGCACCGCTTGGAATGTCGTCGAGTGCTGTCCCTCGGTGTGCAATCGCTAGTTTCTCTCTCTCTCTCTCTCTCTCTCTCTCTCTCTTGCTTTCTCGAAACAGCATTTGATCATGTAAACCGCGAAACAAATGCAATTCGTAAATTGATATCTTATTTGAACTTTCAATTCGGCAATTAAACGCCGATCGATTCTACTCCACGTTCGAACTGATAGAGCATAGCAGCTCTACCATAAACGCTTTATGCGGATAATAGGATCGTATTAATCTTTGCGATTCAATGATCTGTTTCAGACAAACAGAAATGACGGCGCTACTTTTAATTAGCTTATGCCTCGGTATGGCAACCGCCCACTTTCGTGGACCACATCATCCTAGAAGTGGCTTGTCCCATCATCATTATACACCGCAAAATAATATCAAGTTAACGCAAGACACCGAACTCCTTCACGATACAACGTGAGATGAGAAATAGTTAATAAAACGATGGATTGTTTTAACAACAATTTTTATTAATTTTTATTAAACAACATATACTTATTTTTCAATAAGTTCATTAAAAAAAATTGCATAATCACAGTAAACATTAAATGCAATAACTTCGATTTTTTTTTTCACGATAAAACGTAAACCATATTAACTCAAAATTCTAGACATCTCAAGGAAGACATGGGTTCTATAGCCGATCAACTCGATTTTTCAGAGATGACTAAACAGGAAATTGAGTTTCATTACTTTCAGTACGTTTGTAATGTCTGTCTCGCCTGCACGACAAATTATTAATCGCAATTATTAATTAATCCTCGGATTATAGGAGTCACGACATCGATAACAATACGAAGTTAGACGGACTGGAGCTTCTTCATGCCATTCAACACACTTTCCACGAGGACGTCGAGGAGGACATGATACATCCCGAGGATTTACCCTGGATTATAGGTACGTTTCGAGTGAAATTGATAATGATGACACGGAGAAAGACACAAATACGCGTACATCACGGATATTATTCTTTAAGAGCGCAATAAAGGAACGTTCCCCATTTACTTCAGAGTTAATTGATAAAGTACTCGAGGAGGACGATGTAAACAAGGATGGCTATCTCGAGTATGTCGAGTACGTGTTAGGAAGGCAGCGGGATCACACTGTGCAGAACAATCGCAACAAGATCGAAACGTGAAGATTTCTATTTCGATATAAAAGTACGAATTCGCATTGCACGAATACGAGGAAATAGAGATATGCATTGTAAGAGATAAGTTAATTACACGATTTGTGTTCCACTGTCAGTCAGCATGTTAGCATTATCGTATTTAATAACTATATACTTTTTACGCAAGTATACGATGCATTGTACGTTGCATTAAATCATACTTTCATCGTAATTCTTCATGTAATCCAAGTTCTTCGAGAATTCTCGAAATGCATAGTCAATAAACGAACTACGTATGCAATACTTTATCTTTCAAGTGTGCATACACACTTTTTTAATTTCGATTTCTCTTGCTCCAATTTCACAACGTGCCTAAAGGAACGTCCGTTATTACCAGGCCCTTCTCCCAAAGATCTTTCACTATCTGAATCTATAAAATATCCATCATAATTAATCGCGAAACATCACACGTAACGTAATACGAATAATATACGTTAAATGCGCGCTTCATACCTTTTCATCGCTATCGTCAATCGGTAAGTCATTCACGCATACGAATTTGGGATAGAAATTTATTATGCTCTTGATGCCGAGTATGAATCTTTCCTCGACCTCTAAAAACTGCGGCTCATACTCGTGATATTCTTTTGAATTCTCGGTAGAATAATACAATTTGTACGTATCGTCTTCTTCTATCAACCTGATAAGAACGAGACATGATAAGAATTATGCATTCATCTCAAGTAACTTGCATTTGCTCCTTCAAACTGAAGGATCATAATGGATTACGTGCCTTATGCAATGTGATCTTGTCAATCGTATCCTCGTCTCGGTCGTGATTCCTACGCAGCTCTTTACGATTCCATTCGCAACCATGACATCACCGTCCTTCGCCACTGAACACTCTTGCTCGTCTTCGGTAAGAACGGGAGGCAGAAAATCATGGATATGATTCTTGGCTATCGAGTCGGCTGCACTGTCCACGTCGATATAATCGATCAATCGATTGAGCAAATCTTTTACTTGCTCTTTGAAGTTATTCTTAAGATTGTTGTTATCATATGTGTAGCCTGTGTATCTCAAGTAATTCAAAGGTAAGCCCTCCCGGAATCTACTGTCGATCGTGGCCGCTCGCTGCAACGCTTGCGGCAACAATTTCTCGAATAAGTCACACCAACTATTCTTCTGATATACACTTAATGTCACGTGCAAGCTATGACTATCATCGACAGTCATGCCCTGATGGATGGTACCGCGCGGAAAATATAATAAATCCCCGGCATTGATGACCGTGTCGAGGATAGGTGTACCAATTTCTGATTGATCAAAATTTTTAGAGGAATATCGCGCCAGATATTCATTTTCATTGACCGGCTGGKACAGTTTCCACCTCTTTTTGCCTTCAATTTGTAGAATAAACGCCTCTATATCGTCGTAATGAGGTGCGAAGCCCTGACTGTTGGGCGGCGTAAGGTATGAATTTGCGCCAACGAAACAGTTGAAGAATTCCTGAAGAGTGGCTGGAAAGCATAATGCTCGTTGTTATTATTATTATTATTATTATTATTAAAAATGGAGAATCAATAATAAAATAGAACATCATCAAGTGCATCATATTTTATCATGCGTTTCGCTTTTCCATTTCTATATTCTCTTACCGTTTAATGCATGTAACTGAGGTATAAATGTCTGAGGATTCAACATTCTTACAGAACAGCCATTTTGATAGTAATCCCAAACGACACTCGGTAGAGCACGACCAGGAGGATTATGAGTCTCTCTCTTGCCATCGATGTAAGAAGTAATGTCGATGTTCTTACTAAAGAATACAGCATGCTCTCGGAGCACTGTGTCCAATAAAGGCGTTGACATAAGATGCCTATAATAATTGGGATTCCCTCTCTTTATGTGCACTGGTGTATTTTCCCAATTTTGTCTGATTAAAAATAGAAAATCAATAGACACAATAACAAATGCATATTATACCATATTATATCATACTTGTCAAACTTACTGGAAGAACTCATCCACATTTAGCGGATAAATCAACCACTCGAATAATTTTTGGCTGCTCACGATAGGATTATCAGAATTGTCACGTTTCTTCATATCTTTTTGATCATTTGCATCATTCAGGCCATTGCTATCTCGGTTTGGTAGAGGATTTTCTCTTGGTGATTTTTTAAGTTTTTTCTTATTAAAACTCATTACATTTTTTTCTTTTTTTACTTCTGACTTTGCTTTTGATATTTCCTTTTTTAATTTTGCCTTTTTATTTATACTTCGAACATTATTTATCTTGTCCAACTGTTGTGTTCTATCAATTTCGTATTTTTCACGTAGAAATTTTTCTTTCCTCACAACAGGGAAGTTCTTCTTGAAAATTTTTAAATTACCAGTCTTGGTGACAACACCTTGTTTGCTTTTCAGAGCAGTGTTCAAAGTATATTTAGGTTTTAATTGCTGTTTATCAATCTTTTTAACAGTTTTTTGCGTAACAATTTTCTGACTGGTGGTAGCTTTGTTTTCTTTTGAATGAATCCTCCTTTTCTTTTTAGAACTTAAAGGTTGTTCTATACTTTTACGTTTAGCTGTGTATACAGAGAAAGCTGACATTGCTTCGATATTTTCCGACATCTATATAACAAATAGTAACATGTAATCACGTGGCTTTCCAGTGATCCAAAATAATACAAACACAATGGATTTATAATCCATTCTTATAAGAAGTAAGATCATTCTACATAATTTATTATTAAAAATATAATTTTAACATACTTATCAGTCAATAAGAAAATTTTACTATCTAAAATGTTATAGAAGCCTCATTAAAGAAAATCTTTACATACAACAAAACAATCTCATTATTGGGCTATGGCTATTTTTTGCATCGCCTAAATTCCTTGCCAAAAAATAACAAAACAGATGTAATCTGTTTTCATAACGATATCAAGTTTTTATTTCTTGCATATCAAGCTAAGACATAATTGAACTGTATTTTATCAACTGGCATAGAAATCAGGTTATACATTATGAGGTTATAAGAATGCCATATAGAAATGATGTCAAGATACAATATATCAATAAATTCGATAAATCATCAAATTAGTCATTTTATGTTAAAAATTATGATATATATATATATATATATATATATATATATATATATATGGCATAAAGATATAGCCTAACCTTCCCTCAATCTCGACGATGCACGTGTCTCTTGAATTGGAAACCTGGACTGGCCATTGAGTTACACTACTTGAAAATAGATGACTGCCTCAATGTAGCGATAGCGTTACTATATCATGCTTGACCAAAGATAATGATGAAACTCATGATCTTGAAAAACTAAATTTTCTTTCTTCGTAATCCTTGTAATTAAGCAAGTTGAAACAAGTCTTTTTTTTATTAAATTATTACCATTTTTATTTCCATTGAATAAAGTGTCGTTACCTAATTTTATTGAGGAAGGCATTCACTATGTATTAGAAGAATAAAAATAAATAAGAATTAAAATAGACGTATATAACAAGAGTTTATTTTTTATTAGGAATTTAATTTTCCATTCGCATTTAATCGACAAATGTATTCGAAATGAAATATAACTCCAAAGATAAATTTAAAGATCTTTTTCTATTGGGTAATCTTTTTATTAAAAATGTATTTCTTATTTAAATTTAATGATATATAATGTACACATTTATTTTATATATATATATATATATATATATAAGTAATGCGTTTACAAAATTAATAAAGATGTATTTACAAAGCATGAGAGTTGAATAGCAGATAGATCAAAATCTATCTGCAATCATTTGATTACAATCCAAGATCGAACATCAGAATTATTACTTTGCAATTATCACTCGCCGATTTCGCTCGGGTTCAAGGTTGAATGCGGCGGAAAGAAGAAGAGAACAATAGATTTCAAAGTTTATTTAGATCTCGTTAAATCTATACCATCCATAATAAATCTTACGTGACTAAGTTGTTCATCGTCTAAAAAATCTATACATAATTAATCGGATGATTAAGAAATAAGAGTAACCCGTACGTCGAATTGTATATTAATTGATGGTCGACACGGAGAGCGAGTTGCTGCCTATTACATTAGACACACACATAATGTTCAAGAGATAATGTCAGTCGTGGATATTATTCAAGATGTGGGTGTAACTGTGTATGTGTGTGTGTATATATATATATATATATATGTGTGTGTGTGTGTGTGTGTGTGTGTGTGTGTGTGTGTGTATGTGTATGTATATATATATATATATATATATATATATATATATATATATATATATATGTATACGCGTATGCAATCTATGTACAATGTCGTGTTCTGGAAAGTTGTGACCGCTACAACTAACGTCGCAATGTTAACGTTATATTAATTAGTACATGCTCCTTATTGTATCCACAAGGAATCGTTGAGCAATCTTGGCGTACACATCGCCATACGCAAGATCGCGATATTCCGCATTCGATTCCTCGATGTCGATAGCGTTTTCCCTCCCTTGCTCGCTTTCCTTCTTTCGTCACACCGAGAGTTAAAAATTGCATTTAGTTATCATTTAGGTATTTATAATTACAGGGCGTACACTCCAATTGACTTCGATAAGTTGCAACGGCATAACTTGGGATTCCCAGGTTTTTATAAATTTACAAGATTTATAAATCGTAAATCGTAAATCGAATAATTCATCGGTGTTCCTTGTAGCTAACGTTAACACGCCATCTCGTTTCCCTCTCACCCCCTCCCCCTCCCCCCCTCCCCCCACGTGTAAATGTTATCGCCGTGATATTACGCGCGAAATGACCGAGGCTCAACACAATCGTAGTTGACTAAGCGACAATCTTCGTCAGAAAATTGTACGGTCCATACAATCCGCGAAAAGAGCTTGCACGGATCAAGGACTCGGCCTAACAGTTCGGAGGGATTAACGTTAACCGACCCCAGTTTTTTTACAGGGAAGCGAGTCGGAAGATGCTTGTCGGCATGTGTTACAGAAAATATCTCGACTTAGGTTTCTCTTGAGGCTCCACGCTTGATTCCGCCGTGAATCTTGATATTGTTGCTGTACAAACGCAAAACGATACGCTCGATTCCCAATCACAGGCGAGACTCGTGCCCGTGCGACCCTCCCCGCGCACCCCTCCTAATCTCATAATTGTATGACATTGTACGGCAATGTCCCGTACGATTATCCCTAATCGTAATTAGGAGAGATTTAAACTACGCGATTGCGATAGACTAAGAGCTACGCGTTATTGTAACTTCACTCGTGCCGAACTTCTAGAAGTTAGAAGCGCGTTTTGAGATCACGGATGTGGTCGATCCATTCTTCCTCGTATTTCCGCGTTCAAACTGATCATCATCCGATTTGCCGCGCACACAAGCGTTATCGCAAGTCGTAATCGATGAACGTTACACCAACAAACATAGCGATCGAACATAATCGATACATTTAGAAGAGCCGGGCATCTTAAAGAGACAATCGTGACAACATCGTGTACCTGAAGGACTTGCGTGCGCATGAATTTAAGAAACGGTACGTCGATCGAAAGAAGAGGAAGTGACCGTAGAGTAATGATAATAATTACAATTAAAACATCACGATGATTACATCACACTCACAGCGATACCCGAATCTCAGCCCCACGCGGAAACGTGACAAACGCGAAGCTGAACTCTGAACGAACACAGAGCGCGATAATCGGAAATGAAATTCGAGAAAGGAAAGTTCGGTTGCCCGGATCGAGACATCGCGCCAGCAGGTGTCGATGAAACCGCTCGATAATTCGGCTGATCCCGGCTTTCGTATCGAATTCGTGTCTCCAGGTGTCGGAGAGTGATAAACGAGTCGCACACCTGTCCGACAGACGTTCGATCCGGATGCAAGTGATTGAGCAACCTTCTCGCCGTCCAGCCTTTTCAAGCAATCATGAACAATCATGTACTTAACACGCGACGATGTACGTACGTGCATGTACGTGCATCGTGCACGGCTCACGTGCCGAGAATCTCGGAAACTAATGAGCTAATAAATCATACTGTGATCATGTACGACGCACGCATTGTCAAACGGTTGATTACATCCGAAACTTACATAATAATACGTGTATAATCGCGCTCGACGTTTTTATAAATATATTTATATATATATTTATATATATACATACATATATATATATATATATATATATATATATATATATTCCGCGTACACAATATATCTTATCTTACGTCTAAAATATTCGCTCTCATCTCAGGCGTGTAAGACTCCAACAGATATAATTTAAGTTTCTATACTTTCAGCGCGCGGCCCAGTCGCGGGGGAAAACTCTTTCGCCGACTTTCGTCACTTCGGTCTCGCTCCTTAACAAGTATCTATCCCATCCTAGAAACTTATGATCCCTTAGACAATTAATTATTATCGACCGCGCCTCCCCTCTCGATGCTCCTCGTCTGCGGCTCACGTTTTCTCTCCTCGTCGCTCACGCTCCCTCGCACGCTCGGCTCTATACATCCGTTTAGAATTTCGAAGGTCGTTATCTCGTCGTTATCAACCTTATCGTCTCATCGAAAACGTCAAACATGCGCGGACGAAGCGCCAGGCACTTGTAGATACAGAGAAGGTCTATACAGTGAGTTTTTCTTCCTCTTTTTTTTCTTCTTTTCTAACGGTGGGATCCCGAGGTACCTCCCAATACGTCAATATTGGATGCACGTATTATAATTACAGATATTAGAACTTAACCGAGGTTCGCAATAACGCGAAAACTGATCAGTGTTCCCTTTCCTTTAAACTCGGCGAAATCAATGCAGACGCAATTTCCTTCTTAAAAGCGGAAGAATCAGGCTCGCCGCGATTCTCCCTAAATTCTTAAGGAATTGAGTAATCTCTCGGAAACTTCGATCATCCTCTATAATTAATCCTTATACAGAAATATTCCTAATAAATCGACGAATCGCGAGTCAATGGGCAATGGGCCGCTTCTCTCTTGCTCTCGCTTGCTCTATTCTAATACAATGAAAAGAATCCCTACTTTTCTTCGCGGATCGAGCGTGATCACATCATCATTCGATGACGTTGAGTCAATGACGCACGCTGGATCGTGCGCTAACATACACGATTGATATGGCTGCAACGGAGACATCGAACATCCGATTGATTCGAATTAACTCGAACGAAAGGAATCTCGTTTTAATGCCCGACTGCTGCTTACTCGACAGATTGATGATAGGTCTAACATTTTTGCCCGTCACTACACGGATCGCACGATTCGTTTGGGAGACACACGACGCTGCTCTATCTCGTTGAAGGAAATCAATCCGACCGGAACTAAACTTAAAGTCGAGACGATCGTTTCTCTCCTCGCCTTAACGCTAACAAGAAACGTATTACAAGATACATAGAGCAGGAAAACAGAGGGAAAAGCGCGCGATGGTCCGCCGAGTCGGAGCAGACAGCTTGAAATTCCGCTTTTCCCATCATCAACAAACGCAAAACTAGCCGACTTAGTCTAAGAAGCGTCACAAACTCGTTACAACTCGTTTAATCACTAATCCCAGACAACGTTACCGTGCCGCGTCCGCACGCGGTACTCCACCTCAGCGGAGATCCACCGTGCTCGCGCGCCTTCGCCTAGGCGTAACTTATTGGTACAGCATACTCGCGCGGTATGCACGCTGTCAGTAACAAGCATACTTACCACTTAGAGATTACGAGACAGAACTAGCGTGCCTAAGGGCTACACTTAATGCTAAATATCATCCCGTCACGTTAGCGAAACGTTCTATTATCGATCGCTTCGTCCATCGGACGCTGGCACTCTTAAAGCTGACACTTTGAAACTTACGCGTCTCGCACGCGCCTTAGAGACTTAAAACCGACAGCGAACTTAGAGTAAAACGTATTGAATGAAACATCTAACACTAACGTCTACGGAAAACCTAAAATCTAGCGGGAGACCTCGAAGGTCATGGTACTCTCTACTTTCGACTGCGCGCGTCTCCCAAAAATGTTATTAGCAAAATAAAAGTTTACGAAATTAATTAATCGACAAAATAAAATATTAAGAAATGATAACTCGATGGAATCCACTTCTCTGTTGTAAATAATAGCAACAAACAACGTCGTACACGTCGAACAGAAACAAGTTAACTGCAATTTAACGACAATTCATATTTATAAATAATTTCATATTCATTTGCGAATGAGAAAATCTGATATATTAAATTTTTTTATTAAATAAATTAATAAAATTAATGTTACGCATGAAACTCTGTAACTCATATTATAACCGTAAGCGGTTGCCGCTTATATCGATATTCATGCGACTTATCTCGTACATCTGTCACAACTGGGAGACTTCTCGACAGCAATCTCGAAAGTAGATATTTTTCCCTTCAAGATGAAAATGGCTTATCATTTTAATTAATAAGAAATATATAATAATTTTTGTGTGTAGACATAATAATTATACTATAATCTGTATTGTGTGCATGTGTATGTATATCTATATATGTTGACATATAAATATAAATTATTTTTAGCTTACATTATACTTCGCATGTTACATGTTATAAAGTCAACTAGTTATTTCTTACAATTTACTTTTTTACTTCGGCTTGTTTCACACGATCTTTTCATACATCGTAGTCTTTTGTACAACTTAAAAAGAATTTCAATTTACACATTAATTAAAATTAATTACAATTTTCTAATAAATATGAAATTGATCATTCCTTGGCAAAAGGCTTTCATGAAAGTTTGATTAGAATTCTTAACATTGAAAGTTAAAGATTTCCCTTAGCAGATCAAAATATTTTGATGAACGATTTTGATTGCCCCTAATCAAACATTCATGAATAAGCAGCAGATTTGAACAATCTCACGACATAGAGAAATTACAATTACATATTTACAACACTGGTAATGTGTATGTGTATGTGTGTATTCTTATTTCATTATAATCTCTCAAATTAAATCTTACAAAATATAATGTCGTTTCTATTGCCGGGAGACCATCTGCTGGTAATAAATTACCGAAATTTATTTACAAACAAATGCTAGTTTGTAATTGATTGTTTCTAATAATTGTTGATTTTCTCGCTGGTGATTTATTTCAAGTGCAAAAAAGCATACGAGATTCCCGCTCTCGAAGAACTGAAAAATGAAACGGAGATGCATAGCGTGCCGTACAGCCGGGTGCGCTGACAGTGGTCATCGGCGTTCGCATTCATCCACGAAATTTCGTGACACGCCCTACTCATCGATTCGTTTCTTCTTTTTCTTTTTATTTTTATTTTTATTTTTCCTCCTTAATCTTTCGCACTTTCATATAATTCGGGATTGAAGACATACCGATTTTACTTATTAAAATTATAAGCAGAAAAATTTTTCAAATATCACAGAAATTTTTTGACCACCGAATGTAAGCGCAGCGCAATACACTGATCGATGCACTCGATTGTACGTGATGCTTCGAGTTAATTAAATACCAAACGCGCCTGTTCCGCGTGTGGTACTCCAATATACATTTATTTATATATGTAATAATTATATAGATATAATCATGATAATATATAATCATATTATAATATATTATATATTAATATATAATATATTAGTGATTAATATATTAGTGATAATATACAACCATGACTCCTAATATAGCAGTAATTACATTTTGTGATCGCATCATATATGAAATGAGCGATATTCTCAACAGCGCAAATATCTTCTTCTCTTTTTCTTTTTCTTATTTTATATTTTATGCCTTCAGTATTTTGCTTTATCACTTCGTCATTTGTCCTGGTTATCCCGGCTATAACTTATATTTAAGGGCAGATTATAGATAATGAAAGCCATTATAGCTATCAGCGGACGCTCGCTTGATCGTACCGACGTGGAGAGTAACGCCTTATATACTGATTTGATAGGCAGATATTCGGCGTTACGATTGATTGTGTCCAGCACGGATCAAGAATTATAGACTTGGCTTCAATTTTCAGGTTTTTACATTAACAACTAGAATAAATATTACTCATAAATTAATTACTCAATTAATTAATTTCATACTTTCCGATATAATATTAACACTATATCCCTTTTAAAGCTAAATTAGAATCATTAATACATAGTCAATGCATAGCACTTCCGCAAACTCGAAACTTTGATATATCATCGGTGGTTCAACAAATCGATTTCTCAAGAATATCTTCTCTCAGTAAACATTATCATTAATACTGATTTACAAACTGTTGGAATCGCAACAGAAACGACAATATGAGAGCTAGCCTTTATTATGAAAAGTAAAAGATCTTGGACATATTAATGATTCTAACAGTATATAATAATTGAACATTCGTGCATCATATTCTATAAACAAAATTTCTATTTGCATATTAAATACAATCGCTATTAATATTTTACTTTAGGCTGGATTTTATATTTATATATATATATATATATATATATATATATATATATATATATATACACACACACATACACACACACACACACACACACACACACACACACACACACACATAAAATATATGCGCGCGCGCGCGCACACGCACACATACACACACATACACGTGTGTGTATATGTATATATGTATATATATATATATATACACATATATACATACATACATACATACATACATACGTACATACATATACATACATACATACATAGATATATAAAATTTCTAAGGCTCGCTTATTGTATTATTGTTCCAAAGAATTATTGAAATATGAATCTGCACAAGAATCGCAGTTAGAGTAAAAATACGGAGTTTCTAGTTTGGCATAACCAAGTAAAACGCATTCTCTTATCAATTAAAAGATTTATCTCGCTATCTTATAACTAGATATTCTTATAATACTCTTATTCAACTAATCTTATATCTCATCCTTTCTTAATTCTGATTTTATATATATAATTATATTATATATATATATATATATAACCATAATTAATTTATTTTTTCATTTAACTTTGTGTCGAAATCGGCGTAATTCTTGTGTTACTCCTTTTTTACGTACCTTGAATTTTCTTTGCACACGTTCTGAAGAGGCCTTGTGATCAGCCCATACCTAATGCCACATATATTCGACTTATTCATAGCCATCCGAATAAATAACACCTCGGCTCATTGCAAATACTAAAACATGAATATCTGTTTACTTTCATCCCCGGCATACGCGTGATACGCATTTAACACAGATAAAGTGGTATCCTTAAAATCGTATTCTATTCCTAGCCATCTCAAACATTGCATCACCGATAGCTGAAATAAGCATAGATTGTGAGCTAGCTATGTGCAGACAATAATGATCTAACGAGAGAAAAGAGTTCAAATGTAATGTATGTATCATCCTTGATAGCATTAAGATGTGTGTGTATGTGTGTGTGTGTGTTTAACGTATATATAATAATTAAATTATATTATATCTGAAGCCTTAAATTACGGAAGTCATATAAATAATGTGCTCTACATAACATACTTCTCGACTACATTCACTACAAAAGTCTCTGAGAGTACAAGGATTATGTCTTGATTATGTTCTTATTCGTTATACTGCTTAGCCAAAATATATATGCGGATTGGTGTTTTAATCGGTTTCGAAGATTATTTCGGGATTACTTCGAGATTTCGCAAGATTTTAGATTAGAAATACGTCGTATAAAAGATAACGACATGATTCAGCAGATGTGATCGCGATCCGCAAGGCATCATTGCGATCATTCATACCAATTTCTGTATCATGATTAGAGATCTAAAATTTACATGATTTACAGAATAGAGCGAAGTTTAGCTCCGCGCAAAATGAAAACTATACACATGCAACAAGATAACAGTCTCGCAAACAGCAATTTATCCAATTATGATGTGATTTCATTTCCTTTCATTTCTTCTCTTGCAAATAAAATGCTGGGAAAATGCAATTTCCCGAAGAAATAAGCGTAATATATATTAGTTTTACTTTTGTTTGTTGTGTACTATCATATCCCAACAAAAATCCAGAGAGGAGATTGTTGGTTTGAAACATCAGCAGTTTAATCTGCAATCTAGCTTAGCCTAATTCTACAACGAAAAGCCTATTCATTTAGCCTATTCTTTTTTATCTTCTTCAAACGCTAACAAAAATTTTATCTTGCTGTAATGTATCTCTAAGCTAAGTATCTATCTGAGGGATAGCTTCCAAAAGAAGAAGAAAGACTATATATACCCTTTATAAGTATATACACACGCTCCTCCAGTACATGTATGTGTATGCATATATACGCAAGCATAATATATATGCGCATATACATGCTTCACAGCATGTCCTTTTATAACTATAGTTTTCTAAAGTATCTTTCGATAAAGTGTCTCTTCGATAAGGTGTCTCTTTCAAATGCACGTTAGCAGTTACTCGCTGTCCCATAAATAAAATTATATTAAAGATAAAATTAAAAGCACCCTCATAAAACCTTAATCTATACAAAGTAATCGTAAAATTAAATAGAAAACTTGCTGTGCGAACACACAATTATAGATAAAATATGCAATGTTGCGCGTAAACGTTATAAAGCTGCATACAGATTCAATTGCAAAAAGAGAAAGAAAAAAAGATTTAAAAAAAGATAAATGGGAAAGAAAGAGAAGTTACGTAAAAAGATCAACTACTCGGAAGGATTGAGCTTTTACGTAGTTCAAGAATTGATAATCACGATCCCATGTTGTATGCGACGAAGCTACCACGAAGTATCCCCATACTGCGAAGTGCATGCTGCTTCATTCAGATATAACTTGCGAACCGTTCATACGGTGGCCAGACTTGATGTATACGAGAAATTATGCGAAATACATGACCCGTTTTGTGTCAGCGTGAACCGTTATCGCCCGTGCCATCGCACCTGGTGTCCTATCCTCGCTGCAGCCAGATTGATGGGATCCTTCACCACTGTTTTGTGAATGCAAATCATATGTAAAAGATTGTGAAGGGCTTCCTGCAGAGCGACAAGAATCAGTTAGGACCAACCTATCATGCTCCTTCTCGACCAAATGATATCTAGCTCGGAAGGCCACAAGATGAGCATAATATGCTGGCGCTGGTATGCTAACGGATCTCGTGCATCTTACGTAAGTATGACACAATTGATAGGTGAGACATTGTAATTCGTCACTCTCAAAGTGATTATCATCCCATAAAACATGATAATGTGACGGTCTCGATGTGCCCTAGAAGAATGGGAAAGAAACATTAAGAAAATGGCATCTTGATAGAGAAGCATGGTTTTTCATCAGTAGACTAATCGATTGATAAATATTACCTGAATACCCTGATGACTGCATAGGTAAAAGTCAAATTCTGTCGGATGTGTTATGCACACATCGACCGTCGTACCCGCTGGTATATTCCCACTTTTTCCGCTTTGTTCCTTTTTGTCGGCGCAGAATAAGCGCGTGTGATGTCGTTTCTGCACTACGATAAACGTTATGCCAGGTCTATACTCAAACTCAAGCTTGAGACATGCCTCGCGAATGGCAACTAATTCGTGTTGCAGAACTTGAAGAAACTGTCCTTCGGAGACACCATCACGATATAAAATTATTCTATGCGGTTTATATCCGCCTGTACTTTTGTAAAACATTATTAATAATTCTCTGAAAAAAAAAAAGAAACCAATGTTAAACAACATTTTTATTATTATAGAGAATGATTAAGTTCTTATAATCTTATATGATTGGCTTCTTAATAATCTTATGTCCAAATGTGCTATTACAAATTTTAATAATTTCACAAGAATTATAAAAAGCTTGCAATATGAATATTTGCAATTGAAAATTTTAATATCGCATTTATCCGCATGTTTTGAGTAATATATTTTAATTAGATTTAAGACTGATTTAAAACAGATAAAAGACAGAAATTTAACACATTCTGACATTCTGACAAAATTTCAACAATAAATTTAAATTGATGCCTACCTAACCATCGAACTAAGTTCCTGAATAATCTCTTGTCTATGCTGCTGCACTCTAACGGTCGCTGCATAGCGAGATGGATGGGCATCCATACTGCCTACTACAGCGGCTATACTAGGTTTCTTGTTATCTCCTGCCGGCGGATGAGTCACATCAGCTCCAAGAAATATAACTGGTTCGTTAAAGACTTTCGGTCTTATGCTAGGTACTAGAATGCTATTGATGCCTCCTAGCTTGACATTTATCTTAAGACAGAGATTGGATAACGTCTGCGGTGATGTTTTATTCACATTCTTTGCTTGTACACACTGAGTTGCCATACCTAATAATGTATCGCCAACTCTTTTTACTTCAGCTGAAAAAAAAAGAAGGAAATTATATTATATTGACATAAAAATTATGAAAGATAAATGATGATTTACTTTTGAGATTTTCCATTTATGTTTTTTATATGTCTGTTTCAGTATTATTCGATATTATTTGTTATTTATTAAATAGTTACCGTATACAGGAGTTTTGCCCGGTAACACGACGCAAACCAGCTGCAGTTGCGAAAAAGTCGATTTCAAGTATCTGAACATGGGCTCGACCTGATCCGGTCCCGTGGCGTATTTACAAAAGCATGGTTGTCCAATGATAGGCATGCCGGCGTCGTTACTAATTTTCTGTAATTGCGTCGTAAATGAGCGTAACGCATCCTCACGCACTGTTCTTTGCGGTGCGAAACAAGCAATAGCCCACACTCTGATCTCGACACCAGTGAAGAATTGCTTGCCACGCATGTCCCATACGCCTTGATTAGGCATTGCCTGCTGCTTCGTCTTTGAGGAAAAATATACATTATTGAATTGTTTGAATATTTTTTAGTAACATTTAAACGATAATTAACACAGCAGATGTATCAGTGTTCCATATGTAAACATATTTTTTTCATCCGCACTCAACTTTATTTACGTAGTTTATTTACGTATCACGACGCAACACAAATAAATAAGGTAGCTCTAAATAGTGAATAATAATTTGTAAAGACAAAAAATTATAGAATGCTATATGGAACAAGTTCTGATAACATCAGATTTTCACAAATGATATCGGACTGCAAATGTAATATTTGTAAACATTTGTAAGCATCAGTTACATCAATAAACGATAGCTACAATTTTTCTATTACTATGTCAAAATAAAATTATACTCATTACATTTATCATTTGAAATTTATCGCAATGATAATTTAAATACTCATTACACCAACAGCCCAGATATTAAATCAATCAAGTCTACAACCCATGAATTCATTTGACAACTTTCAGCCATATGTATAGAAAAGTATGTTAGAAAAATATCTAAATATATTTAATTAATTATACTTTCTCTCTTTAATATCATAGCGATATTAAAATTACAAAATATAAATGTCATAAATATCATACGAGAATATCACGCGTAAATGATAAAACAAAAAATGATAAAAATCGATAACAATTAGCCTAATAATTAAAATTACATATCTTATATATTTCATGGATTTTATAATCTCACAAGTTTATAGAAAATAAAGAAAAATCCAGCTAAATATAATTTTCCAAAACTTCAATAAAAGCTTATGCCTTTCAAAAAAGATAAATAATTATTAGCCTCTGTAAATGCGTGATTCGGCTACATTTGATCGATTCAATTGAAAGTTTCTCACCTGTCCACTGAGGGAACTTACGCGCCCTCCGTACTGCAATTTGGGCGGCGGCAGGACACGACCTCTGACTTCCATCATACTATTTGATATAGTCAATCCAAATTCTTGTACATAAGAGTCATTGTTAAAATCAGCTCTTCTGACAAGATTATTGATCTCTCGTTCACGATCTGGTGCAGAACGCGCAGTCGCTTTGATCATAGTCGAGGTCTGCATATCAGTCAGCTTTTTAATGCAACGTTGTCCAGCAACGATATTGCAAACCTAAATATCAAAATAATTCCAATTATATATTAATTTATTCTTTAATAGAATAAAAGGCTAAGTCACTTGGAATACTAACCTCGAGCGGCAAATACGTGTGTTTATGTTCCTGACCAACTTGCAGGCAAGGCAAATGTGGGTGACGTAATTTCATTTTATACTTATCTAAAAAGTATTTGGCAACCGTACATTCGACTGTCTGTCCATTATCCAGTTGCAATGGAAATCTGCAAGTAAATTAACCAGCACTCGTGATTAATTTAACAGCTTTCGACTACGTGTGTAGAAAAGTATGCACATATCTCATCAAATGTGTTTTTATTAGTAAATACGCATTTTTTGATTATATTTTCTCTCTTCAATATCAAAGAGATATTAAAATTACAAATATAGATGTCATGAGACGTAAACGATAAAATCCGAAAACTGTGACAATATATCATCTTTATTTTATTATCTCTTCTTCTCATTCTATGAATTGTTGTTGCTTCAATAATTGTACATGCGATTGTACTTACGATTGCATCTGAGCTGGTTTGCGTGTAACATTGCATACTCTATACTTTCGTTTCATCGTTCCACAATGAGTTATCTCAATCTTAAGACCCTTGATTTCTTTGGTAAATTTCACTCTTTGAGAATCCGTGAGCGGTTTCTTTTGATCGTTAATATCCCGGATGTCCAACACTTCGCACATAAATTCTATGACCGGCTGCGCTTTGTAGAAGGCAGTAGCAGAGACTGGAATGCAAATGACAATTAAGTGACAAGTTCACAAAAAACGCAAGCGAGTAAACTTCATTTCATTTACCATCGATGTTTAACATCATTTTCCATTGCGATGGCCTCACTGATTGATGGAATCCAAACCATACTTCCCTGCCTCCACCTAATGGATGATAATATCCATCTGGTGTGCTAAAGAATGATCTACCTACTGGAGTGTATGTCATAGATGGTAAATGCCTCATGACAACATCTAAAGCAAGAATAGCGTCATATGGAATTTGTCTCGTTCGGCCTTCCAGAGCCTCCTCTAGAGCAAATAACGAAACTTGCGATACCCATTTAATGAGCACTCTGAAAACTCTATCTTTTCCCTCACCAGGCAGTGTAACCTGCAAAAATAAAGATGCAGCGGTTATGAATCATTTAATATTAGAAAAATTTTAAGTAATACTCCATGTTAATAAAACAAAATCTTACCTCTAAGTCTAATTTATCACTACCAATAGGTAAGGGGTCCCTTGTATACAAATTATTTCTTCCATCAAACACAGGCTTAAGAGTTCCAAATATTTTAGAATATGCATGAACCATAGTCTCTATAATTTCTCTATTAACTTTCCGAGGACATTTATCAGGTTGTATGCTAATGTCGTAATGATGAACAAAGCCACGTGGCATACTAATCTGGAAGTGATTGGCTCTTAAACCAATCGGTCTACCTTCTCTTCCTATGTTTGGTCTCCGAGGACACGTGAATACTGCAAAATTAATTATTTATATAAATTTTTTAGTAATCTTGTAACAAAATATAGAAATACAAAATACAGTTGGTATACAGTTACACTGTCAAAATACTTACTTGGCGTTTCCATGGATTGAGGAGGTGCGTGTGCCTGTTGTGCAGGTACTAACCCCATACTGCTAGGAGCTGCGACACTACTCGTCGCCACTCCTGCCGATCCAACAGAACCACCACTTGTTGAAGGTCCAGGTGGTGGGGCTGCAAAGATATAAATTAACATAGAACATTTCTTAAAAATTAACATTCTATGTCTTCTATGTTCTATGTACTAACTCTTCTATGTCTACATCTATATTCATATGAAATTAGAATTAACATTATTAAATTTTAGTTAAAACATTATACTAAATTTTGCTTCAATCTTTTTGTCTCTGTTTCTTCTTTAATTCTTTAATTTGAACTTTAGAACTTCAGAATGAAATCCTTTATATGGGATGAAATTCGTTAATAACTTGATATAGCAATCAACAATTTCTATAATACAATGTACAATAATATTATCCATAAAATGTCATATCAAGTGGTTATTTGATGAAATATAAAAGCTTAAGAAATCGTGAACAGAAATTAAATAACAGATTACAGTATCTGACTTATATATATATATACATATATAAAGCGTCAATGATTACAACAAAATGAAAACATGTGTATATATTCATTTAACAAGATAACATACAAAGTATGTCTTTAATAACATTATTTTCATTTTCATTTTCAAAAAGAAATAATCTGGAGATTTCAATCTTAAAATTGTTCAGCATATAAATACTATTTAATATTATTAAAATATGACTTGGAAACAAACAATTAAATTAATTGTTAATAATCAATTAAGAATAAACATCTTTAAAGGATATACAGCTGATAATATATCAAAGGAATTTTTGTTAGTATTTTCTTAAAGTTAGTATATCTTAAGTATATAGTAAGTATATAGATTAGTCTCTTCTGCCCTAAATTATAAATATATAAACAATGGTTTTTTCTGATACACATTAGATATTTAAATAACTTGTATTCAATTGAACCATTCTTTGGCATATATATATATATATATATATATATATATATATATATATATATATATTATGAAGATCATATGTTGTAGTCATATATAATAATAAATATATATGTTCAGTTACATAAAAGAATGATGAATTTATTTCACTTAAATTTAACATTAATTTCTTATTTATAAAGATTGAATGTAGAATGTCGAAATTTGAAAAAGAAATGATTGCCAGCCAAAGAATCAATCCATTCATTGATCAATAGATAGATGGTTGTAATAGTAATAGCTATATCCTATCAAATGCACCTGGACCTAAAAGTTTGTCTTTGTCTGACAAGATCAGTTGAGAGAGACACAGAGAGAGAGAGAGAGAGAGAGAGAGAGAGAGAGAGAGAGAGAGAGAGAGAGAGAGAGAGAGAAAGGGAGGAAGGAGAGAGAAAAAGGGAGGGGAGAGAGRGAGAGAGAGAGAGAGAGAGAGAGAGAGAGAAATGAAACAGTGAAGGATTAAGCAATGCATAGATAACTTGATGGAACTCGTGGCCCAAAATGATCTGAACGGACGCAGGCAAGTGACGATACGCGTGCTTGTTGAGCGAGGTTCATCCGAGGTCATTTAACGTGTCTTCCATGGAGTACCACGTAAGGATGTTTCTTTTGATATTTTCAAACATCATTGATATATAACAAAAACATCGGAAGAGATACTTTGAAGCAATTTTTTGAGTATTACGAGCAAGAGAATGAATTTGCCAGAAACTTGTAGAACTCGCAAGTTCGTTGTAATCACCAACATGAATGTTTAGGGTATCTGTGGAGTGGTTTTCGTGTTGCTTCGGAGCTAGCGCAGCAACGCAAAGGCGTTTACCTTGTCCTGCGGGGTACATTTTCGCTGCTGTTGGGTACAAAAGACCAGGTAACTACTAATAAATAAGTAAAAAAAACTCAACACAAGACCCCACTGGCCACACTACACGCTTCCCACAACACTCGCGAACGAGCCACCAAACGAGATCTAGCCTCCGCAATGGCGTCCGCTAGCGCGGCGCCCATTGGCCGCACTGACGACAGAGGTGATGCGGTTGCAATTGAGAGTTCCACGAGCTGCAGTTAGAGGGCGTCTCATTTCCTTAGGCTCCCTTACGTATATCTGATTCAATTCTTTGCGGATGATGGTTAAATGAAATTTGTTTAACATTAAATCTCTCTATTTGAATAGTATTTATCGATACCATATATGTTATTGATACTTCAAGACATCTCAAGACATATGTAACACATATTATTTTTATGAATAAAGTAATATAACGCATATTTTCTCCACCAATGTTTTCTTTGATCGAAGATTAATATTAATATTAATAAAGGTATCAACAAATATCAATGAAAAAATTTAAATTTAGGATGATGTTATCTATGAAGTCTTATGCAAATATTAATTATATATAATTAATGTCGAAATACGTAATACGTATATAAAATTATGTTAATATGTTCTTATCATATAATTCATGTATATAAAATAAATTATATTATCAATCATCAAAACGACATCAATTTCATAAATTTTGCATCAATGTTCCTATTTTTTTTAAATATCCATCAATCCATCATTTTTTTAATGAAATGCTTTACGTAAGATCGATAATGCATACTAAGAATGCTGCCAACCTAGCGATTGCCCGAACTGGTATCTGGCATCGCAAGAATTCGCAGTGATGCCACGGTGTTCATGTCGTTTGTGATTGCATACGCGCATCGTTATTTAAAATGTCGATTCCCTTCAGTGGAACTATCTCGCGTTCTGGCGGTTTGTTAAGTGCAATCGTAAAGCAAATACGTTTCCTTAATCTAAAGCCAGCCAAAAGAATCGACTTTCGTTTCGATCCATTCGGCGACCACGTCAGGCCCATCAGGTTAGGTCTTTGAAATTGTGCACCTAATATCACGATGTTGAGTGACAATTCCGCGGGAATTACAAATGTAGTCATCTTGAAATATCAATTTTCCTGCTGAGCCTATAACTGCATTTTCACAATGATTATTATTTATATTATCAAGCTTAAACTCGTTGAGCCTAAATTCGTTGAATAAAAAAATGATAGATGTAAAGTGAGCTTTATTAATATTGCAATCGAATTATGAATTCATTTTTCAAAATAATTCCATCTTATCTATTTAATGACTATATGAATGACAGAATATAACAGAATACGTAACATATAATTTTGCGAAATGCCTCACAAGACGTAATGATCAACATCGGGTCAGGTTAGCCAACGTCAGTGACGTCGATGGCACACGCACGCGCAATTCGCAAGCCTTGCATCAGCTAGCAGACGATACGCAGTCCTCCCCCATTGTTATTTATAGAAGTGTCCCGACCGTGCGCGCGTATTAGTCGAAGTAACTATCCTACTAATCGTGGAAAATTCTCGAGTTATCCGTGTGTCCCGTATCTCCAAGATATCATGCATTAGATCGTATTTATCGCAGTGCATAAGAGGTAAAGAATGAGAATACTTTCTTCTCTCCTTCGCATCCCTTGCTATCTCTTCGCGAGAACATGGTAAAATTCTGATGTCTATCGCAGCAACTGAGGTCGATATCGCTCGACCTGAATCATCCATCTCTCTCGATTCGTTTCAATATTGAATTAGAAGATAAGAGCATTTCTGCTGCCAATCGCCTGATCTGACGATAGATTCGTGAACTCGGATCATCTTTAGCACTCTATTTGTTTATTTTATCCGTGAATTATAAAAGTCCGTTTATCAACGACGGTTTGCCTCGGTTTTCAACTAGTAACTTAGAATAAATAACAATTGACAATGAAGGATGAAAATAATAACAAAAGAAATAAATAAAGATTAAGATAATATTCAATTTATGTTATAAACATATGCTTATATGATCAAAATTGCTTCAAAGTAAAAAAAGATGATCATATACGCGTATCTTCATTTTGTCATACAGCCGCAAAGATATCAAATACACAAATTTGACATTCCTATCGTGTTTCGTTCTCGTTGTTGTTTAAACAAACGGAACTCACCACTACATTGGCCACATCCATATGCTTTGCCCAGCATGGAAACGGCTGTAGTTATACGAAGAGTACTTAAATCTGGCATTGGAAGCGGTAACTGCTGCTCCATTTGTGCCATCTTGCCTGCGAAAAAGGAGACGAGAGAAACATTAAGAGATATAATATAGGGATAAAGTTGCAAGTCACAAATTTTCTTACTAAGCAAAAGCTGCATACACGAAAAACTGCGCGAAATAAATGCAAAAGTTCCTTTTGCAAACGACGCGTAACGACGATAAATGCATAAATTGCTTTTCATTTGCAGAGATTTTCTATTTTATATGAGTGGTCCGAAAGTTTCCGCAACGAATCCGCAGTGTTTGTTAAAAACTGAGATTGTGTGCGATCAGTCTGAACCACAAATCACGATCAGTCTTGGTGAGTATTACAATAGTATTACACATACATCAAAGTTATTACCTATTTGACAAGTATCATTATTGCGAAATTCATATAATGTCGTATAATGTGGAAAGAGATAAAAAGATATTTTATATATTTTCATCATATATTTTATGACAAGATATAAAAACATAAGAAACGTATAGGAAAATGAATCGACAGAAACTCTTTTATAATTCGCCTAAAAAGTTATACATTTCGTTTACGGAAAATCTATTTGCTGCGAGTCATCAATTATCAAAAGCTTAATTTATTCATCTAAAATATTTCTATATCTTTTTTACACGATCGTTACGATTAAAACACATTACATAAACAAGAAAATTAAAACTGATTTGTGTTTGATTTTTCAGAGTCAGGCGAAAAAGTGATAATAAAAACAACTAATTTAACAACCCTAAACATTTTGCAAGTTTACAACAAGTACGTTACTTCCTTAGTTCCGCCTGATCCGGTTAAGCTTAAAGCACAGGAGGAACTCTTGGAAAAGAAGAGAAAACGAAAACGACCGCCTAAGATAAAAGAAGGAAACAAGCGTAGAGGAGTACAGTACTAATTCCATAGGATTGTTTATGATTGGTAATGAAATGTTAACAGAATAAATATCTTGATGAAGTTACAAATTTTGTATCAACTTTTAAATTTGTGGATAAATATAAGCAAAAAATAAATATCAGTAATGATATCGCTTTTTCGTTCTTGCAGTTTCTCGCGGTAAAATCTTACTGAGAATTGAAAGGAATTCAATCTACATTAACTTTATTATCTAGTAATCCAATTCGTACGCAACGGAAATATTTAATGGCGGTTTAAAATCGATCGTAGCGTAGGCAAAAAATCGGAGTGCAACTATTTTAATTTTAGAGTGGGGGAAGGGAAAGATAAATTTAAAATGGCGAGTCAGACGGGAAATAGTAAAGATTACAATATAAGGCTTATCAACACTCTCTACAGTCACGTTCCAGCTTTTACCGATGTGTTTGATGAAGAAACTTGGTATATGTTCGTTGTTTGTTTTGTAGCAAGCACTTTTCTTGTGGCATTTATTCTTTCGAAGTTCATCATTATCAGACCTGTTGAATAAGATATAAGTAATTTTCACGATGTCTCGCATACATCTCCATCAAATTAAGTTTTTATACAGCTGGTAGCACAGATTTTTCTCCATTTGTATCGTAAATAATTGTTTAATAGCGATTAAAATGATTAATCCCTGATAAACATCGCCGAAGCTCATTTGTAAATATAACATATTGCAGATTACTCATGTTCTAATAATAAGACTATTAAAAAGATGTATCAACTTTGTAATATTAAATACATGAAAAAATAAATCGGTATAAATGATATTCATTCTTTTACTTTCCCACATGAATTTCACGCGCATAAACGAGATAAATAATAAACGAAAACAACAGATATGTGCAAACACATAAAATTTGAATTTTATTTTAGCTCTACACAAATGCTTTCAATAATATTTCTATTAGTATATCTGAGAAGGAATAAAAAGAAAAAAAAAAGGAACAAGTTTTGTAATGCCATAGGTCACATTTTGTCACATTAAGTAAGCGAAATATGCAAAGAAACGAGACAAAATATCTCGCAGGCAAGCTAGGAGAAGTTCGGTAGAACGGTACGATTCTTGTTTCTCAAGTTCGCCAAGTAGTTCTGAGTTTCCTCTACTCCTTCTGTCTACTTCTTTGCTCCTCCTCTTTCTCCACCTCTTTCTCTGTCTCTCTTCTTTCCTCTTTCCCTTCATTTTCTTTGTATGCGTACGTGTTTCGCTCCCTTCTCCCCATTCTTTGTCCATTCTACCGTACATCGCTATCGTCCTTGCCGGCGTGTGTTCTCTTTAAATTTACAGCATGAATTCTTCCTTTCTCTCTTTCCTTTTTCTTTTTCTTCTGTCATTCTTTTTTTCTCCGCTCTCATGTGCCTGTTTATATATTTTGAAGTGCTAAGAAATTTATGTCTACATCATGTATAGAGAATAATTGATAGAATATAAGAATTCGTACGCTCGCGCGCGATTTTCTCTTGAGGAAATTTATTTATCGCGTTGCTCAAGATGATGCTCAACAAAGATGGAAGATGAATCTTTACGTTTTCGATCATAAAATCGTAATGCTGAAACTATATTTAATTCCATTCAACAGGAATCGAAATCACTAATTTTAATTATAATTTTTCCGTTCTTCCGTGATTAACATTATAAATATTTAACGAATATATGTCGACGTATAACTGTCCATTCTCAGTGATCATTAATCTCGGCATTTATTTAGTACAAATAAGATAGATTAGGCAGATTAGAATGCAAAAGAAAGCAGTAAATCAACAAAACAACAAAGCATAGAAATTTGAAGCTTGTAGCCGCATAAACAAAGCGATCCGCGTGACAAATCTGGCAATGTGGCAAATTGCATCGGATTTTACTTCGTGGATACTTCAATTTACTCCAAATCTAACCAGCCGACATCTAAGTACGGAGAAAAGAAATTGCTTGTGTGACAACATGAAAAATACTGCTCGAAATTAAAATAGCCAGAAAAAAAAGGGATCAGGGATCGAAATCGTGAGAAAACTTCGACATAGCGCATTCCTTATAGGGCGCGTGCGCGCGCGCACGCAAGACGAACTTTCCGCGGTAGAGCAAGAGTAACATGTCATTCTTGCACGACACACACAGAGACGACGAAAGTTAAACTCGGTCGAAATTCCGCCGATTCCGATCCCTTTGCGACGACGTTCCTCGCCGTGCGCTCACCTTGTTCTGCTCTGCGTCCTCGAGTCGATAAGTGAGTTATACGCGAAGACCGCGGAACGTATCTCGCACGGAGATGCAACGTTCGTTGCTTACTTCACATTGACATTCCCGGCAGTCGGTCTCGCGCGCTCGCGCGCGCGCGCACGCAGACCAGCGACGGACGACGCGCACGCACTATGTATTTATTGTTCTTGTCCCGTATACGTGCACGCGAGGCTACGTGGTTGCGGCAGCCGTGCCGCCGCGACTGTCACTCGCGAATTCAGAAAATCGCATCCCTCGCTCGGCGACGATCACAGGTCCCCGCCGCTCTTTCGTTTTTTCCTCTGCAACATACCTATGAACATTCAGTCGGCATTTATCTTTACGCGCGCGAGCGCTCTCCTCGCTCTTCGATTCTATCGAACTTCACTCCGGTCGTGGGATTAATCGTGAGAAAACTAGCAGCAGCGCTAGCGGACCTCAAACTCACTCTTATCGCTGTGTTTATTTGTTTCTTTAGAAGTAGAGAAGTAGTACTTTTCATAGCGATCACAAACATCAAAGATATCGTTTTATATTTCTGCCCAAGCACCCTAAACTGTCTTCGCCGTCTGCTTTTCGAAGAAGATGCCAGCTGACGGATTCAACGCATTTTCATCAACTTATCTCTTAACGCGTCCTATAGCGAATGAATGTGACACTGATTCGACTAACTTCAGACGTAATAACGTCCGCCATCTTTTTTCCATTGGGCCCAATTCGAGCGACATTATTGCGACATTTAACGTAATACCCGTATCGGTAACGGAATAAAATAGTTTTCTCGCGTCAGGAGGTGCAATTTCATGTTTTCTAATGTTTCTTCGCAGAAGTAATACTTTTTCTTCCACAGATAAAACATTTCTTTAATGAAAAACTTTCACGTGACGAGACGAGAGATGCGTATATACATGAAATAAAATATAGCTTAAAATAAAATAATAATTGAATCTCAACCGAGATAGCATGATGTTACTTGATATTACATGATATTACTACTTCAACTCACGTTCGCAATATCATTGCAAATGTGAAAGCAAAAACGCTAAAAACCATTTATCAATAATCTACTCAATGCTGCAATTAAATCGAGCATTTCTCCATTCATTATTAACCCTTATTTATTAACCCGAACGAAGTATCCAGAACGTAGAAATCTCCATCTCTCTTTTGTTCGGCGAATGTGTCGTTCAAAAAAATTCGCTTCTAAAATCCCACAAGCCAGAGATACTTTACACACGATAACCACAAACCGATGAATCGCAGATATCGCGGCAATCTCAAAGACAAACCGCGATAGATATACATTGGAAAAAGAAGTTTTGCAACGGATTACATGTCACTTCGAGCATACAATCGATATATATCTAGCTTGCTTTACATACATAACACGACACTACACACTGCAATACGATACTGCATATCGCAGTTCAAACGTATAAATACTAGGGTAATATTACTCAATATTTTGAAACGTTTTCGTATTCAAAATAAAATTTCTCGTTAATTTTGCATAGATCCACCACAGGCCGAATATAATCATAATTAATCGTAATCATCCGTTATATGCGTATGATAAACTTACGCACGTGGGAGAATCCGTATTCTCAAATTGACATTTTTAGCTCCATCTCGTCTGTCGGACGGATCACAATTTCGGATTTCACGAGAAATTAATTTTCGCTCCCATACGCGAAAAAAGAGAGAGACGCGACTTCCGCGTGCGTCGACGTGCGCACGCACGCACGCATATACAGTGCGCGCTCGCGCTTGGTCGCGTGAACGCGTTCGACATGCTTCCGTATGTTGTGCTATCGTTCGTACTGTCCGTATGTGCGACAAGAAAAGAAATTGGGTCGTTCGACCGGTTGCGCGGTCTCGCGTCGCACGATACTTGCGCGCGAACGATGTCTCTCCGCGCGCGTTTCACCGAGCTCTGATAAGCCACAAATGACGTGCCGCGAAAATATTCCCACTCATTAAACCTTCGCGTGTATCTAATATACGGTCCACTAAGTTTAAGTTTCGCGCGTTTCATTTGAACCTCGACGATTCGAGAGTCACATCTAAAACAGACGCGTAGTATTTCAAGAGGCATGTAACATTTATTCGTGAATGTTCGTTATTCCGCAAAGACGAAAGCTTTCGCGACCATATCACTACATTGATACAGTGTTAATAGTTTACGTCATTTGATAAAAACGAATCAATTATCATCGCGGATGTTATGTATGATTAGCTATGTTCATTATGAAGTTCCAAACTGTCTGAAGTAAGCTGATATTAAAAATTCGACCCATTTCCATTATCACACGTCGCTCGTTCTCACTCGACAATGCAGGCTGGACAACGCAATTAGACATGAAATTTGTTTAATAAAGCAAGATCGTCCGGCGTTACAATTTATTACTTTACAATTCGCATGCGAGATAAATATATGCGCGTCGCCACGACGACGGTGACGACGTTACGACGATGACGATGACGACAACGACAACGACACGATAACGACGCGGAAACGCGAAAACGAGAAAAATGATTCATAGCTTTACAACTGATGACACTTGTCACTTGCTTAACCTTTAATTTAATTTAATTTCTCAAACGCATCGATGACCACCACGATCGCTCCTGCGATGATCGGCGTGCCGACCGCGAAATGCCGCACGCGCGCGCGCGCGCGTAACACAGCAGACTTCGCGGGCACACTTCGCGAATAATCGGTTCGGATGAAAACAAAGCGATATCCCTGCGAAAACGCGTTTCCGTACAGGCAACGTGTCGAAATGCACAATTCACTGCCGGATTCTGATTTCGACGTCCACGTACGCGACACTCCCGCGTCTTTCTGCTCTCGCTTGCCTCCTCCTTCTCCTCGTCCTCGTCCTCGTCCTTCTCCTCCTCCTCCTCCTTCTCCTCTTTCTCCTTCTTTTTCTCCCTTAGTTTCTACTGTAGCTCGAGGCGCGCCCGTTGTCGCCGCTTTCACTCGCGATGCGATGCCACCGGACGCGCGATCCTCGCGGCGCGGAGCCGCCAAAAACGATCACCAAGTGTCAAGGTTGCCATTGTGCACACACATATATGAATGCGCGCGCGTATAAGAATTGCGCGCGCGCGAACATCGCGCTCTCACGCACAATCTCATCGTCTTTCGTTCTCTTTCTGTCCCCTTTCGGTCTCCTTGTCGTTCTAATGTCTATTGCACGCTCCCTCTCTTCCTACTTCCCTTCGCCCGCCGCCACTGCCGCCGTCACCGCCGCCGCGGTACCGCTATCATAACAATGGCATTATCGCAATACCTGCAGCTTATTTCACGATGACACTGGCTACGATACGTTGCGACTCACCGTAGTAGCCAACCAGATGCACTCGCAAACGGAAAACGGGACTCGTTCGCGTCCGACCCGATGCGTTATTCGCCGCAGTTTTTTTCAGCGGAATTTCAGTTGAAGCGCATTCGGCGATCAACGTTTCGTGAGAGAGTCTCCCCACTACTTGTTCGATTCGCGCGACAACGCGCAGTCGCGCGGCCGCCTTCAGGGCCGGCGCGAGCAGGCGTTCGCACGCGCGGGTACTGTGCACACTCTCGTGTTTACAAACAAATGCCCGGCTGACTGCTGAGCCGCCGCGCGCGGCTGCTTCGATCGGCCATAGATTCGGCGGCGATGCCGAGACGTGCCTACGCGTGGTTGATGTGTTGTACTATGCACATCATATAACACTGTCCCATTTTTCCATTACTAATTTTATTCAATAAATATATCTGTAATGAAATAATTTCTATGTATATGTATATATATATATATATGTATATATTTATTTATATATAAATTTATTTTGTTAAAACATTTTGTGAAATTTAATTTACAGCTATTTATAGCTATTTTGAAATAATACGGTATCTATTTGTACTGTCGTTATTCCATTAGTTTACGACTTTATTAGTATTATAATCCGACATAACATGCAATTATTTATGATATTTTTATATTTATTATAATAATTTATTTAATTATATCTTTATTCCGTTTTATCTCTATTTCTCAAATCTATATTTATTGTTATATATAAATATGAATTTAGGAAGTAAAATGGAAAAAATAAATATTCTATATTCTTTCATGTATCAATTGATTTATTATCAAGTATTTTTTTTCTAAAAGGAGGCCCAAACAAAAACACCCAGATGTTCGATTTCTCTTGCTTAAAGCCGCGCCTGAATGATGTCATAATCAAATAACCAATAGGCTACTCTCACGAATCACATGCAAACATTTGATGACATATTTCATTCCTCCTCCTCTCATTATTTTAGACCTAACCTTTTTTCTATGAATTAATCCAAAGTATCATCAGATAATTACTAACGCGCATGATGTAATGCGAATACTAAAAATAATTCCATGACAGATTAGAATTCAAGTATATTTGTTTTTGTTCAATTTGATCAAAATGGTATTAAACTAGAACACTAGTATATCGATTATGATAAGGACCAATAAAACGCTTGTGCGTCGTAAACAAACGTGACCGATTGGACCGTACTTTCCCGCCATTTCGTTCTTATCTTTGTAGAATAAATTCTATATTCGAATCACGTATTGCTAATAATACACTGTATCGTAAATAAAATTTTATTTCTAAGAATAGCTTTTTTATTATAAGATTATAAACTTTTAATTTTAAGCGTGTTTGGATATAGTATAAATATCAGTCATAGTTCTGTTAAATTCTGCGTTTTTATTTAAGCATTCACAGTTCAATAAATCCAATAAACATGTATCGCATATAAAATTCTCCAATATATCAATCTTTTCGTGCATGTATGCAATTCTAATAAATGACAATGATGAATTTTCCATTTGATTCGATTTAATTCTATGCATCGATGTGTTCATTAATCTCTTATTGATATAAATGCGAGATTATCGAACACTTAGAAAAACATTATATACACTCAAAAAAGCCTTACCCAGATGTTCCCGGATTATATCTGGCGAAGGTTATATCTATTGAAAAGATTTCATTGCATATAGGTTCCTATGATATACGCGTAGTTTCTAAATAGAAAACAAGAGGCGCGTATGTCTTGAAATTTCACAAAGAAGCATAAATATCCTATTCTTAATCTAACGCCATGCCTTCGTCGTCATCATCCTTCTTATCAGGATTAGCAGCCGATGATGATTGCTTCTTACTCTCGTCGTCTTGTTCCTGTTGTGCTTGCTGTCCCTGATCGCTCTTAGCTTCGGATTCCATTGCACTGACGAATTCTTCGATGTTACCACTGGCCGCGGCATTGACGGCGTCCGCTCCGAAGCCAAATTGACGGATGACTGGGCTCGCCTGGCCCGACTGCAAAGCAGACCAGAACATTGATAGCGCCTGGGAGAACTGGGGAGACGATAGCGTGGTAGACAGGTTGTCCCCGGGTGGCAAGTGCACGTTCATAGCACTCTCCAAACTTTCCGTTGCAGAGACCGCCGTTGGGATGGCATTGGTCAGCTCTGTTGCTACACCCCTCTGCCGGACAATAAGCTGCGCTATAGCTGGACGAAAGCGACAGATATACCCGGAGAAATTTCCCTCTGCTTAACAGAGCCAGAGTTTCCAATAGCCAAGAAAAGTTCAGATGAGGAATAATACCGAATGTTGGAAGAATCATTCTCTCTCTCTTTTCTTTTTATCCGATTCTTTCGTTTTATTTTATATACGTACGTATGTATTGTGCTTGAATGATGAGTATTTTTAGTTACTGCTGATGTACTGCTGATCACGATAATTTTTAAAATAGTTATTAAAATAATTATTACTATGCATATGTGCTGTTATTTTTGGAAAAATACCAATTCTGGTCAATGTATTTTGTACTTTGTAATAACTTAACATATTAGCAAGCATTATTAAATAGCGATGTGATGGAATACCGCCGATCTCTCAATAGGATAATATTACACAAACCTGTATTAAATGACTACATAATATTGAAATCACAGATATGACAATATCACTTTTTTTATACATTATTAAAACCTTGAGGTTCTCACAAAGGCACAGGGGAATAAATATAATATTCTAGAATTTGTTTCCTACATTTCGTCAATAATATCATTATAATGACATTATCGTCTATACAAACACATAAACTAGTGCACAAAACTTATCTAAAACATAATTAAATTTCGGTATAAATTTCGATATAAATTAGTTACATAAAATTTTGTTAATTTAGCTACACATACAATAACATTTTGTTTGTTAATGATATTTTTAATACAGCAATGTACTATGTATTATTATGTATTTATGTTTTATGATTAATGAGGAAAAGATTGCTCTTTATTTATTTTAGCTCAGATCGATTTTCAGACATTCATGAAATATTGATCAAATCTAAGTTATTCTACAAGTTCATGAATCATGCGAACGGCATTCTATATATCTGATAGCGGCTGTTAAAAACACACAATTAATTATACACAATAAGCAAACAATATTTATGCAAATTACTTTTCAAATTTGCATTGCATTTTGTTCATACCTCAAGAAATTCCTTACATTTTATGAAAATGTTGTCTCATGAAATTGTTCTTTCTCTGTTTCTATCATTTCATTAGTTTATATTAATAGTATTCCAAAGCAAATAGCCAATATTTTTCTGTCTACCTGTATATCGAATTTTTACAATTTTATTTGATAAATATTATAAGATGTACCATGATTATATAATGGTGTAGATTAGATTATATAATAGTGTACTCTTTCATATGATATAATGCAATAAGAATAATGAGATAATAAGATAAAATGTATAATAAAATAATAAAAGAAAAGAAAAATGTAACATTGAGGATATATCATTAATTTGTATTATAAGTTATAAACTCGTATTATTTACTCATATTATTTATATTACTTATATTTTAAAAATTAAATTTATAGAATTGATATATAATACATAACATTCTTCTAAATATATTAAAAATGTAGTCTTTTATTCGTATCAATGAAACAAAAAACAATAGAGTCCGATAATACTTGCCCGATAACACTTACTATCTGTGTAGTTATAATTAAATAATAATATAATATTAATATGCTTTTTAATTCAAAGTAAATTATATGTTTAAAATCAAATATGCAAAAGCTTTTTAAACATTAAAGGCAAAAATGTTAAAGTTGTGAGTAATGTATTATTTTTAGCGATTAATGAAGTTTTAATTTGATTTAACAGAACATTTAAAAATGCTTCTTAAAAGTATTTTCTTAAAGCATTCAGAAAACTTGCTATTATATATTAAAGAGAAGCTAATCCTTAATTAAAGATAAAAAGAACATTCAACAAATTCTGTCTTAATAAACTAAATATTTACATATAAGAGATATTAGAAATTTATAATAGAAGCATGTTAATCTCATAAAATACTTATTGAATGTATAAAAAATCTAATTCCATGTCATATCCAAATTGTGATACGTTATTAAAGATAGTACATTGCATTTTATAATCTATATACAATAACAGTATCGTCCAATTGTTAACTCTTGATTTTGATAGTCTCTCGACAGGAGTCAAAAGTTTATGTATACGTATAGATTCATATTAATTCACTAATAAATATGAAGAATAGAATATAAAGAAATGTGATATTACCTGGACAGCTGGTTCTGCCTGAGATGGCGTTGCAATTTCCGATAGATAGCTATGTAGGTCACTAAGTTGTATCTGGTTGTTTGCACCTGTGGCTGTTGTAGTTGGCGTGGATGAAGCTGGTGTTCTTGTTGACGATTTATTATTACCTAAATAACATATCATCAGAATATGCCGTAATATTTGATGAGCAGATGCTTCAACTTACTTGAAGATTTAGAATCTGCATTGGGTCCAGGAGTCAATGAATGAGGCGGTCTGGCTACATTCGTAGTCGCTGGACTCGATGATGTCGTGGTGGAAGCTCTTGTACTTTGAACACCATGGGGTCGATTCATTGTACCTAACAAGCTACCAAGACCACCGATTTGTCCAACGCCACCAAATAACTGTATTAGCTGCTGCTGTGACATATTGTTCAATAAATTTTGAAGATCGCCTTCTGCATTAGCGCCGCCACTCCTTTGAGAACCAGGAGTCGGTGGATTATTTAGTACATCATTAATCTTTCTACAGTGCTCCTCATCCTTGTCCGTTTTAAGATCCTATGGAAGAAAAACATGCATCCTATAGGTTTATGTTTGTTGCGCAAATCATAAATTTTAAATATAGAATATCTCATTTATAATGAACATCAAAACTCACTTAAAATGATAAAGTCATGATAATGTCATGAGCTCTTCTTGATGTTAGTTATAACACTGTATTATAAGCACAGATTATATAAAAACAGATGTTAATGTGCGAAAAAAATGACCTTACGATGACCTAGAATGATTTTTAAGATGATTTTGAAAGATCTTTCTCTCTCTCTCTCTCTCTCTCTCTCTCTCTCTCTCTCTCTCTCTCTCTCTCTCTCTCTCTGTCTTTTATCACCTCTTAAAATCACATAATTTCTTTTTTCTTATATAAAGTTATTTTTTCTTATTTCCAATATCAAACTTGAATGTTCATTATAAGTAAGACAACCTATATAATTTCATCTCATGTGATTATTTTTTCACCTGTAGCCAGAAAAAGAATTTTTTACTCGATGACTTAAATCTTAGGAGATATACTCTGCCGGTCTTACATTGGGGAACATGTTTGAATTCGCAATCATCGGGGAAGATGATCAGATCCTGCAAAACATACATTTGATATGTATAAACAATTGGTATATCATACATTCAAATGTAGGATGTATAGCAAAATATGATTAGAATAGAAGAACAGATTTCGAAATGAAACAAATGGTGCAGATTTGCGAAATGCTATACAAAAATATTTCTTCTAGAAATCCAATTATAAAGAAAAATGATCATCGTACATCTTCAATCACTCCGGTCGTGCGATCCTTCCAACAGAAATGCATTAACGAGTCGTCAGACTGATAAACGTACAGTTGACCTTTTCGTGTATCGGGATAAACCATCTTTCCTTTCATGGTCATTTTGCCAGCTTTAAATTCCACCAGATTTTTTGAGGCTCCGCGCGATGCATTGTTACCGAATAATGCTCCGCTCGACATGTTTGTGGATACAGAATAGTCGCAGTTCCAACGTGTAACAACGTGCAACCAGACAGTTTCTTCAACTTGCTTGTCAATCACGTTGATGACAGTGCACTTAAAGATGGCGGGGCAAGGCTACACGCCGATCTAAGATAAAGAAAGAAGAAGAATATTTAAGGAGAGAGCTTTGATAAATTCCGGTAGATGGTGCTACGACATACATTTGCGACGCACGACCGAGCTCCACGAAAATTAATTCCGAAAAAATCTGTTACAAGCCTCCACTACCATAATCTAGAACTGAAGTAGTAGTGTGACTCGACGGCGGTCCAGTATTAATGTTTCTCAATTTTCAAGTAGTATAACTCAACAACAGATGAAACATGATTTTAATTTTCAAATAGTATAATTCAATAATCGATAAAATTTTTTATTTGCAAATAGTACTGCTCAATTGGACTGCCGGATTGGACTTATTTTCTTCAAATAATATAATCCAATAATCAATTTAAAAAAGATTTCATTCTTAAGCACTGCAATTTTCAATATCGAGTCTCGAATAATATTGGAAAGAAGAAAAGAGAATTAAAAAAAGCAAGAGAAAATTCAAACAATGCTACTGAGCAATTTCCTATACAAACGTTATTCTGTCCAGTATTAACATATAAATCGAAAGAATTATAGTTGGAGTGAACAATCATATTCACAATATTCTTTATGGTTGATATATAAACACGACAAATCTGTATAAGGTAGAACAATACCAAATTAAAGTCACATGTAGTCTTTGGTATCAAGTATTATTTATTAATCACAATTTTTTTATTACATCGTCGATAAGGTAAGAAAGATATATAATGTTTCTTAAATTACTGTTAACATCTTAAAAATGTTTTCTTATTTAATTTAGAATTAAAATCTATGTTATCAATTTTGACTTTACAGATTATCTGATACAAGTTGGAGTTGAAAGCAAGTTTATCATATAAATATATCATAAATATATCATATATATATATATATATTTTATATATATATATATATATATATTATAGAAGATTACTAAAATATTTCCATGATGACAAGTCCACAGCCATTCTCTTGTGGCTTAGATTTTTGCAGTGCAGCAAATTTGAACAACTGTTTGGCTTATGCTAATGATTCAAAGTAAGTTAATTCAGAGAGATTGCAATTTATCTATCGAGTTCTCAAATATTTATTTTATAGAATCTGTATTTATATTTCTATCTTTTTTTGCAGATATGATTTCATATGCGTCCCTTTGGTTCATCCCTTGTTTAAAAGAGAATTCATCTCTGGTCCTGCCAAAAATCGTTCAGGACCCTTTACTAGACCTGACCTAATTTTATGCAGTTCAGGTAAAACTTCAGATAAAATTATATTTAATCATTCAAATATATTTTAAAGAAATAAATATATCGGAATCTATAATATTGCTTTACAGATTGGAGTAGTTTAATAATTGGCAAGCTTTCACCATTTATTAATGTAGACTCAATCGATCCAATTGTTAGAAAAAATAGTGAAGAAACTTTGAATCAAGAATTAAGTTTAGCTAGTCATTTCGGTTTATCAGGAGTGACTTTAAAGTTAAGAAATGGACTGAATAAAAATATAAATCTTGCAAGAGTTATTTGTGATAAAATAACAAATGTCAACTGCGTCTTTCAGGTAACTGTAATAATTAATTTCTATTTTTGTAGATTTCGAGACGAGTAATTGTGGCAATATATATGTGTAATTTATAAATAATAAAACTTCATGAACAAATAATGGATATTTTGTAGCTTGTAGAAAGCAAACATGCATACTAGTATAAAATCAATATTCTTTTAATTCTAAGTTACAGAATTGGTCAATATTACTTAATGTTATTAGAATACTTTGTTATATATACAGGTCTGGATTCAAGTCCCTATGGAAAATCCAATTAAGCAAACCTATTCTTCAAGACCAGAAGTAGAAGATCGTCCAGTGGATGAAAATCCATGGGAATGGTGGAATGTATTTAGGATGATATGTGGTTACAACAAAAAGTTAGGAATTGCGTTGATCGTTAGTCATGATTTACCCGAATCAGAAGAGGTAATTTATAATTGGATTGGTTAACAAAATTGGATTGACTGAATAAAATGCATGCAATATCAATATAATATATTAAATGATATATCTTGAATTTAAATGCTAGATTGATAGATGGCTTGGAGAACCAGTAAGATGTTTGATATTACCAACAACGCTGTTCGTGACCAATAAAAAGGGATATCCAGTATTAAGTAAAGCACATCAAGCATTAGTGAAGAAATTTGCCGCATTAGATGTACAATTCATTTTAACAGGTGCCACGCGTTACCAAAGTATTACCTACTACCACAATTATCTTGATTTTTTATGGAAGGTAACACTACGAAGATGGAATTGTCAGTAAATCGACATTTTATTAAAACCAATAGCTGAGATATAGAAAGAAATGTTTTTAATCTTTTAGGGCTGCCAGACAAATGGGACAGTAGAAAAATTTGCTCGTGGTTACGAAGATTATCTACAATGTCCGCTGCAACCTCTGATGGATAATCTTGAATCACAAACTTATGAAATATTCGAAAAGGATCCCGTCAAATATCGAGAATATCAGAATGCTATTTTCGAAGCCATCAAGACTACTGTTGCCAAGTTCAAGGAAGAAAGAAAAGTGTAAGTAGCATCACAAATATCATTAAGAAAGAACGTAACGATCATAAATCTCTAGAATCATCATGGTAGTTGGTGCTGGAAGAGGACCACTTGTAACTGCATCTTTAAATGCTGCACAACTTGCTGATCAAGAAATCAAGATATACGCAGTAGAGAAGAATCCTAATGCCGTGATAACGTAAGAAGTCTTACGAATGAAGAATTTACATTGCATATATATATATATATGTATATGTGTATATATATATATATATATGAATGTAATATATATATACATTATTTTGTATATTATCTCTATAGTTTGGAGGCCATTCAGAGAGATATTTGGAACGACTCAGTTACGGTGGTATCATGCGATATGAGAGATTGGAATCCCCCAGAAAAAGCTGATATTATCGTTTCTGAATTGCTCGGGTCTTTTGGCGATAATGAATTGTCTCCAGAATGCCTAGATAATGTTCTCAAATTCTTAAAAGGTTTGCATTGTGCATGCAATATCGCTCAAATTGCATTAATATTGAATCTTATGTTACAATCTTAAGATTTTTATTTTAAATTTATCAGATGGCGGGATTAATATACCACAATCGTATACTTCGTACATTGCTCCTATGCAGTCTTCCAAGTTGTACAACGAAGTGAGACGGCTCAGAGATAAAGACAAACATCCGCTGGCTCATTTTGAAACACCATATGTGGTACATCTTCAAAATAAATATGATATAGCAGGACCGAAACCGCTTTTCACGTTCAAACATCCAAATACAGGTTTGCATAAACAGAGATGTTAATTATTTATCTTAACTTTCGCAGTTTTCGTCATCTTCATAATCGTTTTAGATACTGTTATCGATAATTCGAGGTATGAAACTGTAACATTTCCAGTGCAACAGAACTGTGTATTGCACGGATTCTCAGGATATTTTTCAGCAATTCTGTATAATAACATCACATTGAGTATAGAACCAAGCACGTATAGCCCAGATATGTTTAGTTGGTTCCCACTTTTTTTTCCACTCAAGGTATGACTAAATAATGGAAATGACATTGGTGGAATAATATGGCAGTACATAGGCAGTAAAGAAGAAAATATTTATGTCACTGTAGGAACCGGTACAGTTAAAGGCTCAAGATGAAATAGCAGTCCACTTTTGGCGCAGATGCAATTCTAAGAAAGTGTGGTATGAATGGTGCCTCAGCAAACCCATCCCAATCTCGATCCACAATTCAACCGGACGTTCTTCTACGATCGGACTTTAATGTAATAATTCTGTGATTTTTCCCTTTGCTTAAAAATAACTTCAATGATATAGACATAATTAATTCCCATTAAATCCCGTTTATAGATAATTTTTCTTAGAACTTTATAATATTTGAATATCCGTTATATAATGTGTATTAGATGTACATTCAGCAAGCAGCAGCAGCAGCAGTATTTAGCAACAGCATAGCGTAAGACGATTATTGATATTATAAAATAAAAAAAACTAAAATAAATACGCGGACAGAGACATTTATACATAGCCGATATTAAAAGATACAATATATGGAATATTTCCTCCTTAGCAGAGCAGAGATTTTTTATCAATTAATTACATATGTTATATGTGACACTGATCTTTGCGGTCACAGATATCATTACTTCGATAACATGTATTACGAGATGCTTTGACGATGCGTGCTGTTGTTATCTCCTTGAACTCAGATAATCATGTATAGTCTTATGTAAATTCGACACATTCTAGATGTTTGTGCAGTATGAATGATCTTAAAATTATGTATCTATATCTATCTCATTTCTATCATAAATTTCTATTTTATTTGATAATATAAAACAAAATATAAGCAAGCAACTTTCATTTTCACATAGATAAATTCTGTGTGTGTGTGTGTGTGTGTGTGTGTGTGTGTGTATGTGTGTGTTTTTGTAATATAAAAAACAAATGTATTTTCATACGTATATGTATTTATATACGTGCACACATACATACATATATACATATAAACAGTAACTTGTTTAACAAGAAAGAAAATTATTATTGCAGTTATAATAATTGTAGTTAAAGTTTGGGATAGTTGAAAGTAACAGATCGTTACGTGTGATAAAAAAAAGGAGAGAATTTCAATAACGATATTCTTTCCTGGCAAGATTTTATTTAAAGAAAGATTTTTCTACAGATCTAGAAATTTGTATCGATCGATGCCGCTACCGATGCTGATAGTCGAAATGTAAGAGTAGCTCGTATTTCCGAGATGAGATAAGAGAGAAGCTAATGACGTTGGTCGTTACAGTCGAGGTCATCCGAATCTCCCTTCGTTCTAATAAGATCATTCGATTCTGTGCGCGCTGCGACTCGCGCTCGACGCGGCGGATCAGAGAGGGTTGCAAAGAAAGGGGTTAGGTTGCCCGCACCACGTGACACGCCACGAAGAGACGAAAAATGGCAAAATTGATAGTGCACGGTGGCAGACGGGCGTTAAGAACGCTCATTTCGCAGGCCGAGAATAATCCATTGTTATTCGACACAGTCGCGAAAACGCGTTTCGCCGCATTGCGCTCCATCACGACGAGTCCGTGTCTCGGAATCGGTAAGTAGAGGTCAGAAAATCTGCAAAAGCATCTCCAATTGCGTGCATATCGTGACAGATCGCTTCTCGTTTGCGAGGAAAAGTGTCGAGTTATCCTCGAAAAAAAAAAATAAAACTGCTCGTGTCTCCTGCGCTTTTTCAAAAGTGTGGTTATTAATGGCGTTAATCGATCCCCTTCCTCCCCCCGCCCCCCTCCTCCTCCTCCTCCTCCTCCTCCTCCTCCTCCTCTGCCCCGCAGTTAGGTCGGTTTACATTGATTGATTCTGTCGTGTTCTGTGCAAGTAAAGGCTTTACACTATAGACAAAATACTGTTTTCTCGTCTCGTCTTTTGGTCACTTGGTTAAAGTAAAGTATACAATTTTTATCGATGGCCCTGACCGTTGGTACGACTCGTGGATCGGTTTATGCAAAGGTTGTTTGCAAGATGGCCGTTCGCGAGCGCGTGCTTACGTAACGCGTCAGGTTTGAATTTGAAAGTTGAGGTAGCAGGGCAGAGGATATCTCGAGGACTCGCTTATATCGAAATTTGAATCCGACAAGAGCGTCCTCGCGTCCGCTTCTCCGGCTACCGCGGATCTATTAAACGTGATCCATGATCACGTGTTTCTCCTAGATCGCGTGTGAACAAGCGAAATATCCATCCGAGCGTCGAATAGAGAGCGGTGTGCGGGAGTGCAACTGCCAAGGGAATAAGTTTCGCTGCTGCAAAGCGCGTGTCATAAAGTTACACGGTAAGCAAATGACTTTCTTTTCCAGAGCGATGGTACACCGATAAGCACGAATGGATAACGGTGGACGGCAAAGTGGGCACAGTCGGTATATCGGACTACGCGCAGGACGCGCTCGGCGATGTCGTGTACGCGCAGCTGCCCGACGTGGGGTCTACCATCAAGAAAGAGGGTAACCGAGTTCTTTCTCACTTAGCGATCAGATTTCCCGAGCGATAACGTTCGAGAGAATGATAAATCTGCGATCTTTCGATCTCGATCTCGAGAATCGTTCGCGTATCGTTCTCATTCTTTTCTCACACGTCGAATCGTCACTCTGCAGAGGAATGCGGTGCCCTAGAGTCGGTGAAGGCGGCCTCGGAACTGATTAGCCCGGTCAGCGGGGAAGTCATAGAGAAGAATGAGACAGTCGAGAGTAAACCTAGTTTGATCAACACATCGTGTTACAAGGAAGGTTGGCTGTTCAAGGTGAAACTGAGCAACATGGACGAGGTGAAACGTCTGATGAACGAGGAGTCGTATAAGGAGTTTCTAAAATCGAACGACCACTAAACCATATGTATGCTAGAAAAGTGATACGCGCGTTCCAGTGGAATTGCCCTTATCGCGGGCTGCATTTTCTTCTCGAAGGCACCGTTTAAGTTGATCTTGCTAAGAATCGGTAACTCTCTCTCTCTCTCTCTCTCTCTCTCTCTTGAAACATCACCAAAGACACTTTGTAATTATACACAATAATAATAATAATAATAATAATAATAATAATAATAATACTATATCTTAATTAAAATAGAGGAATTTTAGGTAGAATGCGGATTATTATGCATAACTTTAACCATACACATGTTACGGAATCAGAGATGAATCACCTGTGAAATTTGCACATTGACGATAATTTATCTAAAATAAAATCAAAAATTTGTTTCGCACATCCATTATTTTCTGCAGTTATATCTTACTGCTTCAAATTTGAATACCGGCAACGGAATACTCTTTGATTATCGATGGATGATGCTGTATTGTAATAATTATGTAAATAAGAGATATAGATTAATTTATCAGAGAAACGCATCAAGCAACAGCATTTGATGTTTTCTTAGTAACATAACATAAACATAAATGATGTTAACATTACGATATTAATATCTCGTGTTAGGATGGATATGATATCGGTAATTAGTTGCCACAAAACTAAAGTGCTGATATACATTAAGATATCACACGAAGCATGTGCATTTACACAAAAATTTTACATGTAAAGGCGCGTCGCTTCAACGAATCAGAGATTACATATTGATTGCGATAACTGCAATATTTTTATTAGTCACTGTGCAATATTCTTCGTTTCGTATTTATATAAAGCAACCAATGCATCGTGATATACATGTTTGATACATGAAAAACAGACATTTGAGTTACGAATTATGATAGTTTTCTCGCTTTCTCGCGTACACGAGGGCGTTGGAATTTTGTATTAATTGTACATCCTAACAAGTGACTGAATAATCGTAGAATACTATTTTCGAATCTCGCAAAATGGCATACTGATTGAACGTGTAATGTCAAATAACCCTGTTATTTCAACAACTCCTTCTAGATATCTTGTTTCTTATAATCTCATGATCTGAAGATTGATATAGAATAGGGAAATAAATATCCTACAAGGTTCAATCAGTACAGTATATAAAAAATAGCATTGTTAACTACTCTAGAAAGGAACAGTTATCTGTTAATAATAAAGATATATTTACAGTGAGTCAATTTTTCTACATAATTTACAATTGCCAACTGCTAATGGCAGTGTCAACAACGCATAATAGTTTCTTTTTTTTTCTTTTTTTCCCTTTCAAACTTTATTCCAACGACTTATTAGGTTGAAGGATCACATTGACATTAAATTAAATCATTCATAATTGCCAATCATAATTGGTAACTGTACATATTTAACATAAAAAAATATACATAACGCTGTAATTGTCGTATTTGCTTACAGTTGTTAATAAACATTTTGCAGCAGATTGAGTCGTTAATCAGGATGAATATGTATACAGGATGATACATTTAAAGCATATGACACGTTGAAGTTTAAAACAATCTGGTTTTTTTTTTCTTTTTCTTTTTTAGAACTTGCAGCTTTTTAATCTATCTGAAAGATTTTATATATATATATATATATATATATATATGGATATTTTTTTCAAAGAAGCTTACATCATGTTTTATATGCTCCATCCTGTATACTAATATTTACAAAAATGATTAATTTGGAGCTTTTTTCCTCATTAGCGCAAAAAACAGTTATTTGTGATTGATACACAACTCGTTCCAAAATTGTCAGACCAGGTCGTCAGAAATGAACGAAGACGATATAATAAATAAACAATAGCGTGAAACTTTTGTCTTACCCAAACAGCAACTTATGATTTAAAGCAACAGCTTTTTTCAGCTCTGACAGCAATAACTAATACATGGTAAATGACCACAGTTACAAACTAATTTGCAGAAAGTACAATAATAAAAGTAACTAAGACCTAATAACGTGGACATACAGTGGATACGATATTTCAATAAGTTGTATTACATCGTAGATTCTTAAAGTGTAATCGTGTACGCACTATACCTGATTAAAAATATCTGCTTATGTATGTTTATTACATTCATTCGTTCCATTCAAATTGCTATCTGGGCGTCTATTCTGAGGTATGTGGTTACTAAAAATGTAAAAGTATAAAAACTTAATACAGATATGAAGAGGTAGTCATTCGTGTCTGAGTTAAATAAAGACAATCTTTTCGTTATTTTTTCCCGAAACAGCGCGTTGTTGGTGTGAGAATAATGATGATGAGAGATCTAAACCATTTCCGATTGCATTTACGATGGAACTAAATAATTTGAAAATTTGGGAACGCGTGTGTGTGTGTTGTGTGTGTACGTGTACACATATATTCTATTTCGGCGTAACAAGTTAAATCTGACGGCAGACAATAAATCTTCGCTCGCGCGATAAGTACATATGATGCCCACGAGACAAAACATTTACTTTCGTATGCTAACATTTCCGTTACCACACTCCCCCTGATTTGATTTAATACTCGAGCCTTAACCTAATGTCACGCTCCGAATCCCGTCAACATCAACATGTCATTTACACACTTAAATGTATTACGAAAAATCGGTGGAAAAAGTGAAAGTAGTAAAATAGTATTCCTTTTTTCTTTTCTTCTTCTTTTTTTTTTTAGCGGCAGGTACATCGTATATATTGATACGTGTGAATGAAAACAAGGGGAGCCGTGACGGATAACGTTACCGATTTGCCAATGCGAGGAAAGATTTTTGTCCCTATTGTCAATCTTGAATTTTGCGTCTGACACATATAATTTCCGATGGCTTTGATACCACAGGCGTCGAAAAAGACAACCTTCACAGCACTGAAGAATTTTTGACTATTGGCTAAATAATAATAATAATAATAATAATAATAATAATAATAATAATAATAGTAATAATTAATAATAATATGCAATAATAATCTATTAGTGAAAAAGTACTACTTTCGTTCGCTATCTTAACACTTACTAAATATCCCTTTTCTATTTAACAACTGTAATATTACGAGTAATATTATCTTATAAGTTTAGAATTAATCGCTAGACAATGTAGGACCACATAAACCTTGCTCCAATGATTCTTTTATTTCTTAAACAGAATCTTTATTATGGTACAATATACAATAATAAAATATCGTAATTTTTAATTATTTCTTTTTCCGCCACCTATTTGAAAAGTAATAAAGAGAAATACATGAATAAGACCCCTAAAATTAATGAAGACATTAAGTAGCTAATGATTTCTTTCTCAAGTAAGCAACAGAAATATATATATTTATTTTCACTTCATTATTCAACTATACACAAAAATATTATAATTACATATTTAACATACTTTACAACATAACTGGAATGTGTTAACTAGTATTTACAATATAGTAGCCCTGCTGTGTGCAAGTGTGACAAAATGCAGATTTCATTTTTAATTTAATAACAGGAAATTCTAAGGATGCCCACGTGGCCAAGTGCGACATAATGTATATCACATGCAAGTTCACTGTCATTCAAGTATGCCCATTGAATCCCTTGCAGAAGCACGATTGATCTGGAGAGAGACAGATAGAAAGAGAAAGAGAAATAGAGAGAAACTATGATTCTCTTTAGCGATACGGTATATTTCGGTTCAAGTGAGAGCAAGGCTTCAGTGGTATGCTTAAAAATAAATTCGCCTCTAGTTATTAGAAAAATAGCTTTACTTATTTAGACGAAGTTGCCTGACCATCATTCGATATTTTTTTTCTTTTTTTTTTCTCTAACCACCCTTTGTACTGTTTTCAAGGCATCTTGCTTACTGTTTCCCTGCGCTTGGGCCCGCAAACGCGGGCAATTCATCACGGATACATCTCTAAAACTTCAACATCGAATATAGAAAATATATGTCATTGTGTTTATATATTTAGATACACTTTATAATACATATATCTGCATATATATATATATATATATATATATATATATATATACATATATACATACATATATATATATATATACACACACGTAAGGTATGTACTTGATGTTTAAACTTGATTTGTATGCACAGGTATTCCTTGAACCAGAGCCCCCCCCCCCTTACTTGGTCCGATACCTTAGCAGTGTTTAGCTTTTAATAGGTACTTTGAGGTTCATTCTGTCTCATGATTAGGGGCGCTAACAACTTTCGATATACATATACATCAACAGACTATTCGATGGCAAAGATTATCAAGAAAAACCAAACCGTATGCAAATCGTTTCATTTTCTCTTGGCATGCAACATCTCCATGAGAAGTGTCTGCGTTGGTGCACTTCCATTACAGTGTTTCTGATAAAGATGCTCTTCACCCCTTGTCGCCACCTCATGAATGTCCGGTAATACTGCCAACAGTTTGTTAAATTTGTCCTGCGTAAAGCGAATAAAGGACACAATTAAATGTCTGTCGTCCGGTAACCTACTTTGGATAAATATATGAGGGAACTTGTTTCGCAAGAGAAACATACCGGTATAGATGGGTAACAAGCTAGAGTGTAATCCATGAGCGACTGTTGAACTGTCTCATGACCCTCTTGCACATGCTTCTTGTTCACCAATCCACGGACATCTAAAGCACATACGTAAATATGTACATTTTTGTGAAGAAACGTGTTGTTGTTGTTGTGTATTAATGTTGTCATCATTCACATATATACACGTGTTCACGTATTCACATATATACATATATACACGTGTATGAATGTTGTACAACGTCTTTCTTAAATACTAAAATACTATAAAAGAATTGATTGCGTTACAACATCTCATAATAGATTATTCAGTTCAGTCGTTAATACAAAAGATTTGCGTGACCTCATTTTAGTGGAAACGGCAACTATAAATACTGCATGTTATTATGCTTAATAAAAGAAAAGTGCGATGCGAGTCGAAAGTTAAGAGAATCATCGAGTTTTAATCAAGTCTGACATCCCGCTTTTCGATATTCGCCTCTTACGGGAGGAACAAACTCGGGAATAGGATTTTACTCACCGTGATTCAGCAGCATCAAAAATTTCATGCAAATGTAATCGGAGGGGTCGAACTTTAATTCCTGAAGTTTTTTAGATAAATCTTTGAAGAGATCCGCCAAAGCGGGAACTCCGAGTAGGCCGAGGCAAAGGAGATCAAACTTTTGGCCATTATGAAGTGTCGTCTCGTCAGGTAAATTATTGTGTATCCTTTGATGAAGATGATCCAGTACCAACATATCCGACCAAGAATGTTGCAGTAACTTCATTTGATCGTCAACCTGAATAAATCATGCGAACGTCAGATGCCGTGACCACGTAATTGTGTTGAAAAATTACACTCTAGTAAAAAAATGCTATAAATACGCAATTATAAGTACAACTCATAAATACATTAGCGTCAGGTATCAGGTTATATATAGATATATTACAAATGCTTTTTCAAACTCGACGATACTTTCATGAAAAAGATGTAATACGAACATCTGCGTAACATGTATGTTAATTTATGTTTTTACCCGATATTCTGTAAAATCTATTTACATGCCCATAACGCAGGTTCGTAATAAGAACATAGGTGAAAAGTTCAGCAGCGGCTGCACAATCTACCATATTGCCGACAAGAAGTGCAGCCTCGTTCGACTTTGTATCGTCATTAACGAATTTGCGGCGTTGAAACAAAAATAAAAAGTCATTACAAAACCGGCCGCGCGCGGTCGAAGCGTATGCAATTTATAATTAACGCGGGCCCCGCTTTGGGGCAACTGCCATAACCCAGAAACGTATCTTGTTATGACCTAGATATGAGGCGATGCTTGAAATCATTCAGCGATTGTGCAACGCCGCCGGTGGTTACCTCACGTCCCTCCCGCTCTGCTCGTGCCGCGCGAGCAGCCTGGGCGACGGAGTTATTTATCGGTAAGAACAAACTTATCCAGCCGGTGGATGAGAGGTGATCCTCGCAATACAAACGCCTGCACAATTACGATCTCTTGTTGACGCGCGCGTGACCGTGTCGTTACATCGGCGCGTTTCCGTCAAAAGGTTTCCACGTGACATTTGGAATTTAACGGGAAAGGAGAAATTACAAATGACGGAGCACCCCAATCCGGAATGGGATCAAGATCAACGGATAGATTGGGGGTAGCGATGAACGATCGGAGAACGATCATCAGGAATACCATTTCGTGTACCGACTCATTTCGAGTCAGTGACGATAAACTGACGATAAAAAAAAAATGATAGCCCCCCTAGATATCGCCTTACCGCTCTCTATCCTTCTCTCTCCTTCACCACGACTCACCTTGAGATCCTTGAAGAAGGTAGAATTTCTAGCCCAATCCACCTGAGAGAACAGATTCTGATCGAGCACTTTGCACATTAACTCGAACAAGTCCACTTCACACTGATTGTACGTTTGACTCTGCAACAGCCCGAACAGAGACGATTGCCACTCGCGATCGTCGATCGACGCCAAGAAGTCTCTGATCATTGGACTGCTCTTCAGAACAGCGGCAGGGGTAGGCGTGTAACCCGCCGCGTTGCCTCCGCCGTGAGGTTGTCCCGACTGTTCGCCAAAGCCGAATGTTTTCGTACCCGGAGTGGTAGTAGAGTTCGCAGCCCAGAGTTTGCTCTCCAGGCCGGGGTTGAGGTTGTGCAGGTTGTGATTGCCGGTACCGCCGCCGCCACTACCGCCGCTAGTACCGATGCCTGGCTGGTTGGACGGCGCGATCAGCTGGTGTTGGCCGGCGGCGGCGGCGCCGGCCTGCGTCGTCACCAGGCCGGCGGCCACGGTCGCCGGGGACGGGCTTGAATCCGGTGACGAGGTCAGACTCGACACCTGAGGTATCTGAATTTCCTGCTTGATGTGCAACAACGGCGCGACCGTCGATGAATAGCAAGGATCACCGAGATTACCCCGTATCGTCTGCAATGCAAGTTGTCGCTGCCGCATCAATTGCAGCTTCCGTGCTCGGTCCCTCTTGTACATGGGCCCGAATTTATTTCGTCCGCCACGCATCCTGTCAGCACGGACAGCTGAAACGGAAATGCACAAGGGATTTTTATTACCGATCGATCTCCATCCCCCGTTCGGCAAACGAGATTGCAGCTTTTAATGTATAGAGCCAATGTTCAATCATATCCGTTCACCCGTTGCCGTTGATCGCGGCATTTTTCTTCCGGATATATCTCGAATTCGGAACAGATCCTCGCGATTTCCTTGTTGAAACGCTCGTTATCATCCCCCATAGCCGGGGATAACATAAGTGGGCTACTCTCTCTCTCTCTCTCTACTACTCTAGTTTTTTCGGGCCAGTTATGCTATTATTTCAGTAGAAAAATTGTCCGGCTGAATGCAAGAGTGATTCCTGCAAATGCGGCAGGAACGCGGTCTGATGCCTGGGGAGGAGTGATGCCCCGAGCGATCTCCTGCGAAGTCTGCGAATTTGATGCCGGCATTTCTCCGGCATCATCTAGATTGGCGCGCGGCGACAAAATTCCTAAGAGTTACATCGAAAGGTAAAAGGTAGCTACTTTTAGAAACAATGGACGGCCCGAGGATTCTCCGATGCGAAGTTGGCCAAATCCGCGTTTCGAACTCGCAGATAGAGATACTCAAACAAGCAACAGTCGCGAGCAACATTAGCGATGTACGAGACTGTTCGCCGCTGAAAACGATCGTGTGTTCGTCGTCGCTTGAGAATCGGGGGAAATCTCGCGGGCGTGACTGTGCCGCGATCGGACGAAGCAACCTTGGGGAAGTGGTCTTCTGAGTCGGACGTCGACGAAAGCGGAAGTCACGGCTAATCGCCAGGTAAGTGGGACAAAAGCGTGAGAGAGCGTGAGCGTGCACCGTCGCTATTTCTGTTACATAGGCGGCCATGCTCGCTCGTTCGCTCGTGCTCGCAGCGCGATGAAAGTGCGTGCGCTCGCGCTACGCAAAATTACTACGCTCGATATACTCGCGCGCGGCGTTTCTGCTACGTCGTCCGCCGCAGGCGCGCGTCTAAAGTCGCGTGTACGCAGGCTACCTCGTCGAGCCACGCTCGCTGATAACGAGCCATCTGTCTCCTCGCGAGATCGATCGATCTAACGTTCGTGGAGAGTTCTGACGAACTCTCTTTCCCCGCGCGCGAGGAAATTAGAGGGGGAGCACAGTTCGGATTTTTCTCTAGGATTTTTAACCTTTTCTCTGAATTCGCGACCAACTTCGTTGACAGCAGCAACTGCTGACCGACTCCTGGTGATTTTTACGTCGGCAGTTTAACGAAGGTTAAACACTCCCGATGGATAGAGATTAGCAATTATCCATTTGCACCGTGTGCTTTGTCTGTAGAGGGAAACAACTCTGATACAGAGATTAATTTCACGGAAGTCTGAAGTCTGAAATCTGAAAAACTTTTACGTCAAAGGATCCAAATAGTTGGCGCGCGCGCGCGTAGAGTCTAGAGACTATTGAGTTGATCAAAAAGTTCGACCGTTTTTTCCCTAGATGGCTCTTACAGTAACTAGCAACTGTTAACTTTGATATTTCACTAACAGTGACAGCGACTATACTTTTTTTTTTYTTTCTTTTTTTTTTTTTTGACGGAACAAATCATCGACAGTAACATATCATCTAATATTTCTGGAAGCACGTTTATTCCCTAAATAATTTCGTCGGTCAAAGAAATCGCAGTTTCATGTGCAGATATCATGTTCATCAAGCGCGGGTTATTTCGTTATCGAGAAAGGCTCAAAATCCACTTGAAATAACTCAAGTACGCAACTGTACGCGTATGCCTGCGTATTTCCTCGGATATATAATCCGAAAAGATCGCGAATCCTTTTTCTTTTTCATGCTATGAAAATGCTATGAAAATGCGACGAATTCGTCAATATTATCGGGCGTGATGAATTTCGAGCGCGCGTAATTTCGAAAAGCCCGCGAGAAGCCGCGAAATGTATACATACGACTCAACACAACATCCAGCCGGCCGATAATCGGCGATGGCGCTCGCTGGCGGTTGCGGCGACTCGTGGAATAGGCGCCGTAATAATGGTCACTCTCATAATCTGTAATCGCCGATTAACAGCATGAGAGCTCACCTGCTGCTTCATGTACGGACTTTATGCTTTTTACTCGCGCCGAACGTTCTCCGCCATGCAAGCGATACTCGAGTCCCGTCGCGAGCCATAAACGCAGGAAAAACAGAATATTTACGATGAGGAGCGATAGAGCAATTTCGAGTTTTTTATGAAGGAAATTTTATAAGTTATAAAAACATGAGGAATTTTTCAGGCGAATACGCGGCGTAGCGCTACGCGAGGCTAAGCGTAGCCTCTCGATATTAAAGCTCGTCTCCCGTCAGCTTCTTCTAGCTCTCATCTCTTCTGCAGTGACAATATTGTGAATCTAATAAAGCTTAGCCGGGCCAGCACATCCCGCTATTCAAAAGCCTCTTCGCATGAATCGCGCGTTCATCTTATATACACGCTCCACCCGCCTCGTATGCCCGGCGGGGCAGCAGGGTCAAGAGGCATGACACGAAATGTCGCGTTAACCCCTTGGCCACCTCCACATCCCAGCAGCCTTACCGGTGGGGGGTTGGGGAGGTTTCGCTCGCGGGCCGCTCGTCGTCGCCTCTGAACTCTCTCGCGGGACAGCGAAAAAACGGCGGCGTTGCCTATTTTCGTACGCGGAGCGCTCGCCGTCGCTTGTACGAAACGAGCGAACAAGCGAATAAGCGAGCGAGCGCACGCGCTCGTTGAAAGTGAAAGGAGGTTGAATCGCTCTTGCCCGTCCACTTCTGCCTGCGCCGCCCCGCGCGCGCTCGCCGACACGGTCCCCCCTCCTCCGTTCCCCGTCCTCGCGCCTCCTCGACCTCACCGTCGCTGCGCGTAACCCTTCTACCCGCTCCACATTGCCGCCTTCGTCACCCCGTGAGTTCCCTCTCTCTCCCTCTTTTTCTCGGCTCTCGCTGTGCCCCTCATGCCTCCATCGTCCGTGCTGGGTCGGCATCGAGACTATCGATACTGTGTGGAATCGAGAGTGCGCGCAACGCAAACCTCAATACCATCATCCTGCGACTCCGTGATTTCTTTTCAATCGACCCAGGCAAAGGCGCGCCCCGCCACTCGCGCGCGTGTGTCGGTAATGTACGTACATATGTTACTGAACTGCTGCTCCCTTCTCGCGGTTTCGTTCACTCGTCTTTTTTCTCCACCCCACAGTTCGTGATTTCGTGACGCGGGGCCCCCGGACCTTCGTGACACGGCGACGGACCCGGTACGACATGGATCTCGATGCGAATCTAGCTTTTCATCCGGGAGTTTATTCCTCTGCCCTCTCTCATAGTAGACTGATGCGTGCTCGACTCGACTCGGAATTTACAACGCCGCGATTTCTCATTGAAATTCCAGACATCATGTGTTAAATAAATATGTTTTTTATAGATTCCTATCTGAGCACTGTATTTATTCAGTGAATAAACAAATGATGGAACAAGTGATGGAAAATTATCGTCTCCTTCTATCGTTCGGATCTTTCTTTCGGATTTCCGCAATCTTGATGTAGATATGAGCAAAGAATAGCCGAATATCTAACATCTCCGTGATTAATTTTACACGAGACAACTGGCCGTAACAGCCAGCCCTCCATCTTGCTTTCGCGCAAGATTAAATAATTTATGAAAAATTGTTTATGAAAAAGAGCACCATTCGTTCCGGACCCAGCGTTCTCCGTTGTGATACGTTTTATTAATATCTTCTTGATCCTTATCCTTATTAATATCTCTCTTCCTGTTGTTTATGTTCCAATGTTTACACGCTTTCGAAATAACCCAATTCGCAAATCGCGCATTCGCGATGCAATGTACTTTACATGCACGCGCGGCTTAGCACGCGAATCACGCCTGCGCACGTGCGTGCAACGTTCTTGTTTCCCTTTCAACCTTCTGCAATGTTCTTGCCTTCGAGCTTGGCAATCGCACGCGTCAGCCATCGTTCCCCAAAAATGACAAATCGCTTCTTTGTACTCCGTTCGGGCGCAAACGGAGCACGATACGTACGTATGCGAGAGCAGCAAAGATCGATTACGCAAAAATCAAATTCCCAAGTTTCGTACGAAAGATTCCGTTTTCATGCATTCGCCATTTTGAATTCATGGAGATTGATCATGAACTTTGCTGGAGGAACGAGATCGAAACATGGATGGATCGTGGTGTTTCTTCTAACGAAAATCCGAGCGACTCCTACCGATGATATTAATTAATCTAATATTTCACCATAAAATTAATTATTTAATTACAACATTATCACTTGCAATTAATCTTTTATTACGATATTAACAATTTAATTATTTTAATAGTTTAACCGCAATTGCTGGCATAAAATTAATTAAAACTAAAAAGAATTACTATTAATTAATAATAAAACATCAATGGAATTTTGGTCTTCCATGGAAGTTTCATACTGTGGAATTGTTGTTGAATTTGAATTTTACCTTTCTCGGTAAAATAATGCATTAATCTTCGTGTATTTACATGATAACGTAGATAAAGCGTTTGCAGGGATAACAGCATATAGTGACATCTCGATAGCTAACCGATAACTTCCTTCGCGGCATATAATTTTGCGCCAATTAAATTTTGGATAAAAAACTATCGAAACTAATGCGCAAAATGGAACAAATACTTGGTCTCATAATAGAGATATGCGAGCTGGATGTTATGCGGGTGCAAAAGAGAGACTGCGAGGGAAGAACTAAAGAATTCCGACAAAGGCGCCGGACAGACTTCAAGCTTTTATGTTTACGCTGCAATAAAGCTTCCAGGATCTTCTCACGCGATCATAATCATAATGATCAAATTCCGCTACTTTGAATAAATATTTATTACTTTGTCAGCTATTTACGTCTTTATCCCCTCCGTTGCTTTATTCCGGGACCGTGACCTCATTCGATCTTTCCCTTCCTCCCCGGAACTACGCCATTGGGTAAAGGGTTAGAAACGCGATACAACGCTTGGGATTCGACGACGATTCCCATTCGCATTTGCCGTTCGGTGGCCACTGAGTGGGTGGCAATGGATTTGCGTGGGCGGCGGGTCCTAACGTATCGATACGCGGTGCGATTCGATCGGGCGATCGTCGAATAACGAATACGCCGAACCGCGACATTGATGAAATTTACGTCGGCGGTGCCGGTTCATCGGGCGGGCGACAATTGTTACGACCATGTCGCGCGCAGCAACGACATCCTCCGCCCGTTTCGTGTCCGGAAGCTTTGATAAATGCAACAGTAACAAATGCTACGTTCTCCAACCTAAAAGATGGCGGTGGTCGAAAACTAGAACCAAGAGTTCCGGGCGGCCATTTTCCTTGCGGATTAAACGTAGTATTGCTATTCACGCTATTCACGCTATTCACGGGGGAAATAGCGTGTCATTTACTTATTTCATTCCCCCTTTCCTGCTCCCTCTCAAAGGGAGCGCACGGGAATGCGAGAATAATAATTCGATCGAATTTCAGAATCGATCTCGATGATGCGTTGCGACACACAACGAAAACCAGAAACAAATTTCGATCAACAAATGTGACATAACAGAAATATGACGAAAGAAATTGTTGAATTGTCGGTTACGCGCAAAGTGCGATACAAAGCAGACGCGTACTCATTGATTGTTGAGCATTGGAGAAACGACGTACCCGATTCCCTCGCAGTCTTGTTTATTATGCAACTTTGCAGCGCACGCCTACCGGTAAAGTTCCATTTTCGCAAAATTACTTATGTACGACTGTTCCCGGTCGGATTTTCTTTCTCGTGCGAATTAAAAAAAATGCGGAACAAATGAAGAAGAAATGCGAATAACCTTTCACAGATTTAATTTCTTTATCTCGGCATAAACACAAGTGCTCTGAATTTATTGCTGTACATTAACACCGTATATTTCTCAAACTCGTTTTCTTATATTTGTACCAAACATTGCGTTTCAAGCGAAACGTATACATATATGTGTGTATATATGTACATATATATATACATATATATTTAATTCATCTATCATATAATAAGAGGTTTTGAAGTAGAGCGCAAATGTTAAGTAAGACAATATCTCGTTATTAAGCTTTATCTCTCGCTCTAATTGTGTACATGTAACAGATAACATCGCTGATAGAGTATCGCGGGCTATTTACATTCGCCCATTCAAGTATTCGCAGATCGTTTGCGTCAAACGTTCGATTCGAGCGCGATCGCTAGCGAGACCAACGGTGCGCGCTGCGTGAACCTTCCGAAGAATGCGATCTATATCCGGTTTGCACCTAGATTGATAAGCCATTTTAGAGCGCCAAACCCGACAAGGGAGTTACAGACGCCCGTGCGCGCACACGTCGCTCGGAACGAAAAGGAAACTCATTCGCGGTGAATCTGGTCCACGATCCGGCCTGCGAGTGTGTAAGTGTCAGATTCTCCCCATAGAAATTAACGCGCGGCCACGTGACCGCGCTTGCCCACGGTCGGGCCAATCACGCAGCTCCTGGATAGCCCTCCCCCACCCCTCCGCGTGACACGTACATACTTAGCCGCGACGCGACACGCACGACGCGCCGTCAGCGAAGCCGTCCCGAGCGCATATATTGCGAAAGAGCGCGAAAAAAAAAAAAGAGGCATGTGCTCTCTGGCGTCGCCGACGGGAAAGATCCGTCGGAAATATTCCGCGCGAACAAAGAGACCGGTGACTTACACGGCGGGAGCGAGAGAGTACACGACAAATTCACTTTTACCTATACTTGAGAACTTTTTATATATATATATATATATATATATATATATATATATATATTTTTTTTTTCCCCCTCGCAAGATGTTTCGTGTTACACGAATATCATAAATTAATATACGATAAAACACGATGAAAATTAACTTTCCGTAATTTTAATTATAATGCCGATTCATAGAAACGGGTCGCGCACATATGCAAAGCGAAAATTCAAAAGCTCTCAGTCGCGACGCCAACGTGACGCGCCGCGCTGATGGCGCATGCGCGCACCTGTTCCCTCATCGTCTGGCAGGCATATTTCAATTAATAATACGCTAATTCGCGCCCAACGACGATCGCGACGAAATAACGCTTACGTAATACATAACAGAGCGCAGAGGGACGACTCTCGGTCGCGAATTCGCGCTGACGCGAGCGCACACGCATGCGATCGCCCGCGCAAGCCGCGAAAGAAGTAAAAGCTTCGGAGAAAAGAAGACGATGGGACTTCGCTCAACGAGCGGATTACACAATCCCCGCCTCAACCTAACCTTTCTCTCCCACCAGCGGCAGCACGAGCGCGCCCGCGCGCGAAGGTAGGAGTCGAGCAAGCGGGCAAAGCGGACAAGCGGGCGGGCGGGCGGATGGACGGACGGACGGACGGACGGACGGACGGACGGACGGACGGACGGACGGAGGGACGGATGGACGGATGGACGGACGAGGCATACAACAGGTATGGGGCACCGTCGTCTCTTGCGACATAATACAATAATTATGAAATTCGTGAGTTTCTAAACGAAGGCGCGCAATGCCGTGCGCGATTCCCGGTTATCTCGCGCTCGTTTCTTAGGATGACTAAGCAGCAACAGTGGCGACATCTCGCTAGCCGAATCTCGCTTTTCGGAGATCTTTTTGGATGGCTTCTCCAGACGTTCACGTCCGCTTCGCGAATTGATCATCGATCCGTCTCTTCGTGCCGATTTTTTCACGATACGGCGCAAAAGATCCAAGGATCGGGGATCCGTGCTCTTTTCGCTCTCGATTCGTCATCCGGTTCTTTCCCAATTATTCGCAGCCGTCGAGAAGGATTGCGCCAGTGATCGCTATCGTCCGGTGATTTTCACTTTGTGTGCCGTGCACAGGTTCCATTTCTATCATAGTTACCGATATCCAGTCGCGATTCGCGACTGGAAATCTATCGAGATACATATATTTTCACGCGTTTTAACAAGCGTCGTTATTTCGCCCACGTGGCCAACAGATGCAAGGGGGATATTACGAAGGCGTGAACGGCCTCGTTATTGCTCGAATATTTTGCTGTCGTACAACAAGCGAAAGCCGTACAGCCGTACAGCGAGTTTAGCTGTACAGAGATACAATGGACCGGAGAGACGTTCGATAAGTACCCGGCGCGGAAAAGCGCGCAAACGCAACTGCGCATTTCGGTTAAGGAAGCGGCTCGTCGCTCGGCCTGGGCGGAAACGAGCTGCTACTCCGAGCGGGAATCATGCTCAACAAATTGGAAAAGTAACTGATCGCGGAATACGCGAGGCGCACAACCGCGTCGTTGTTAAAGCGACCTTGAACGTGAATGGTTGCGCGGCCTTGAACACAGAAATATAGAAAGATATTCGCAGTTCGGTGATGAAAAAGAACCGTTTTTGTGTTCACCAAACTGGTTTCGATGCGCCAGCAGCGAGCGACCAGCGATCGTTTCGTTGCGAGGTGCGAGACCCGTTCGGTTATAAATAAAAGGCCGGTGCACCTATTCCATCTGATACGCGAAATTAGCGACGATGACGGCGACGGGGACGGCAAAACGGCGGCGCGAAAACGATTTTTCATGCGCTTCTTCTCCTGCGGAGCGCCGACTACGCGCGCACTCGTTTCTTCGTAACCCTCCGCGTACTTATTAACATTCATTAAGGCTCACCGGCTCTTTTAAAATGCCCTACCGTTACGCACGGTATCTTTCGCGAGGCGAAAAAAATTAATGGAGCGCGTCTAATTTAGCCCGAGCGCTTCGCGTCAAATTTTATCGGTTATAAGACGAAAAGTTTGGTGAATAGATTACATTTTAACAAGGATTCCTGCGTTTCATCGATCCTCCGTGACAGCCTGCGCGACAGACACAGGCACAGAGAAAGAGAAAGAGAGAGAGAGAGAGAGAGAGAGAGAGAGAGAGAGAGAGAGAAAAGTACAGCAAAAATGGGATAACGGTTTCTCTTTCGGTGCCGCATTCTTTATGTGACGTATGCATTTCCAGGTACGGAGCGTGGTTCCTTCGCTTTGAATTTGACAGAAAGCACAACGAAGAGACATGTCCATCAACGCGAATATCCAGACGACGGGGATTTCCAATATTTTCTTTTACATTCGAGGTCGCATTAAAACACTGCTTACAGTTGACGAACTTCCGCTAAATATAAACGGGCTCAACTTTCCTCGTAAAGGCCTCGTATGCCTCGGCACGCGTGTCTTTGTACATTCTAATTTCACCGGCGCCGTTGAAGATACATTTCGGCTGTCTAATAGAAACCGCCGTCGATCCAGGTCGAAAGGCTTTCACTCACGGGCATTACGTGAACGCGTAAGAAAGCGTAGTCCTACCTCAAATTTCTAGATTCCGGTTGCGCAATACGCAATCGCGGGACGGCCGGTTGCGGGCTCCAAATGTTACGTCCGTAAGACGAATTTGCCTTTGTCCGCGTAGGAGAGAGACTCCGCTAGGCACCGACCGTTTCTTTTCTATACTGAGACTAATGTATAATCGAGAAAGGCGGTGTTACGGCGAGCACCGGGGAAGGTTGGACAGCAAATACTAAGGATCGGCTTTCGCGGCGTTTATTCCCACAGAAAATATGGCCCGTTCGTGTTATCAAATAAGCCCACGCGACGGATAATTCCAAGCAGTCGCTGGCAAATGTATCGCGCCTACTACACCGAGATTCGTGATCAATCCATGTCGATTCTACATGTCCGCGTTACATTTCTACAAGCGCTTCGCTCATCGATGGAGTTACTCGCGGGGTTGGAAAAAGGCCCCACAAACGTGCGCTCAAGAGGGAAGAAAGTTCGCCCGCTCGCTATATATAGACACGATCGTACGAGTCGGGGAATAAAATTGCGTTGTACCACTGGGCGGAGGAATCGCGACGTGTTCTCTCGACGACGTCTCTCTCTTTCTCTYTCTCTCTCTCTCTCTCTCTCTCTCTCTCTCTCTCTCTCTCTCTCTCTCTCTCTCTCTGTCGCGTCTCGCATATGCACGTGCACTCGGGTGCCTCGAATCCACCCGATCCCCTTTGCACGCGACGGCCAATCGTAAACAAAGAACGTCTAGATTCGCGCGAGGGGTTCTCATTCTCCGTCGCGACGCTTCGTTGACAATCCGCGGCCAGCTGTTGACGGGACGCCTCCCGAGTTTCGGGAGTCCCCGCGCGTCGCGAGGAGAGCTAGGGGGCGCTGCGCGCGTCCCGCCCAGCGCGCGAATTTCATTGCGAGCGCGCAAGTCGCCAAATGTCCCTGCTGCAATCGATCCCGAGGCGAATTTAGCGTGCCGCGCGTACACGCGTGTGCGTTACGCCGCGAAACGATCAACGGGGCTCGCTCGGACACGTAACGCGCGTCTTACGAGAGGCCAGGCGTTCCCGTGGCCGCGAACGGCGATCGTGAAATACCATCTCGCTTTATAAGCAATCCTCCTCCCCGCTATCCCCGCCGATGAAAACGGCGTAATTTTTCGGCGCATGCGCGTGCGTGATGCCCTTACGCGCGGATCTAATCGCTTAAATATCGGTATCATTCGAGCCCGTTAAAGCGAATAATGAAAATACTGCCGGATAAACCGGAACGCAAAGCGCATCGCCGGCAGAAACGATCGGCGACCGTTAACGGGAGCGAGAGATAGGGGAGGGAGGGAGGGAGGGGAGGGGAGGGGAGGGAGGGGAATATTACTCTTTTGAAAGGCTTTTGCAGCCGAGCGAGGAGGAAAGATGCGGAGGCGACTCCGTACTAATTTTGTATCGCCATTATTTCTGTCTTGCATCAGACCGTCTCTTATTGTCTCTCTTGCATTATAATGTACCTGCATTATATTTGTATACTCGCACGGGGAGCGTTACTCTGTTGCGAGATTTGATCGCCTTTCCTCCACGATCGGAAAGGCCGCATTTCCCAAAACGCGCTCTCGGCGCTCTCTCTCTCTCTCTCTCTCTCTTCGAATTCGGAATCCCGCCGCTTGAAAATTCACCCGTCAACGAATGATAAACATATTTTATTCAGAATGGCAGCCACTCTGTGTCGAGTGACGGTATGGTTTTTTTTGTTTATCGCCGCTATTTGAACGTAATTTTGATAACAAGTGCCTGTCTGCATGACCATTCGCATAATCGCGCATTAAATTGGCGTTCTGCCGCGGCATTAGCTGAACCCACGCGTAAGAATATATTTAATCTCGCCCTCGAATTAATCCTGAAAGTACAAGCACTCCGGGAAGCCGAAACTGGGAGAGAGTCAATCTCGCGAGAGAAGTCCGCGAGATTTCTTGGGAATCGGCTACATTTCTTCCGCATTCCGTGCAAGTTGGCGTACTTTTCCAGAGGCGAGGCGTTTTTTCCTTCCATGCGGCCGACGAGGATCGATCATCCAGGACGGATTTAAGATGATTAAGTTTCGTCCGACCTGTCGCGAGTTTTCCCGAGACCATTCGCGCGCGAGCATCGCGGCAGCGAATGATCCAATGGTAAAGGAAATATTGTCTATCCGTGTGAAAATAGATAGGCTCATTTGCTTAACTCCCGCCGGGCGAACTATCCGCACCTGTAAAACTAAAACACGCTAGCGTCGACACTTTATTGCGGCCGTGCTTGCGCCGAGATTGCGCAAATGCGCGCAGTTTCGCGACGCGTTGGAGAGACAATGTCGAGGCATTCTTTCAGACTCCTCCACGTCGCGGCGCGACTTTAGATCAGACGAACGGGCAAAGTTCGTTTCTCCTATTGAGCGAACGCCGTGAGCAAATATTAAGAATCAATTAATCTCGTATTTCCTTTCCGCGTGAATTACTACAGGATCGATCGTATACGATTTAACGATATTAATTAACCGACGCTCCCCTCGCGCGCATATCGTGGTTTGCGCACGCGCGGGCATGCAGCCGAAAGGAAAAGGGGGAAAGAAAAAAAAGATAATGACTTTTCGCGAAATGGGGAAATGGAATTGCTTGGGGAAGAAGAGACGAAGGGATCGTTCGTTCGTGGAGTCAATTAATTTCCGCGATGCACCAATTGTATCGAGTTATTTTTGTGTTACTCCCACACACGCGTCTTAGAAAAGTCACGTCGCGCGAACGCGAACGCGCGCCTTCGGCGACGAATGATTTCCGAATCGCTTATAAAAGCACAAGGCGAACCACCGTTCGTTCTCCGAACCGAACGAGCTGCTCGTTGAAAACGGCAGCTTTACCGCGGATCTCTCACAGCTGTTATTATACGATTACCACAAATGTGTTCTCCTGCCAGCTCGCTTCGCGCGTCATCGCGTTTCTTTTGCACGAATGGCGATGATTTTAGTCTTACGAACTCTTCTCCTTACGAAGGAGAAAGTAAAATCGATCCGATGAAATTACAGATGTCACGATTAATCCGGCATCGATCAGTGGCGATTTCGGGGAAACACACGGATGCAGCTTCGTCATCGCCGAGCGATAGCCCGTGATGAACAACGCACGAACGGGAATTTCGAAACTATCCGGACACATTAATGACAACCGTAAATAGTAAAAGGGAAAGTCAGACGACGATTTTTATTCTGCCCGCCTTACATTGTACACCAACGAAATTGCGGCATCCGACGACAGGCATTATTATTGCCTTAACGTTACTCCATAGCGAAGCTGCTATCGAACGATCGATCTTATTAATGCCCCCCCCCCTTTTTCTCCGTCTCCGTCTCTCGCGTCGATCGCATCAATTGGCGTTCGATTCGTGTTCTCACGAAGAGAACAAGAAACCTTGCTTCCCGAAAACGACGCATCGAAGAGGATCGCAAGAATGAGCGCGCTCTCTCTCTCTCTGTCTCTCTGTCTCTCGATGGCGCTTTCGTGCGGTGCGGATCTTTCTCCCACGTAACTAAACGGTTAACGTAGATAGGTAAGAAACCGCTTCTCCTTTCGTAAACGCTCGCAAGCACTCTGGAAACTTTCCGCGTTGAGCAATCTCCCCCGCCGTTAGGAACGCCATGGAAAACGGTGTGCAAAGGCGGCGATTGCGACAGAGCCTCGTGTTTCGAGATTCGCTTAATCGTCGGGCCTTGAGGGCCTAGACCCAGTTAGACTCGGATTGCATTAGATGTTACGGCTAAACTGTGCTTCCAGTTACGAGTGCTGAAGCTCCGCTCGTTTTACGGAACGCGACGCAATCGTGCGCGCGGCGCAACAGAAGCGTCGAAATTGGAGCATCGATCGGATGCGCGTGTATTTAATCTCTCCTTAAACGTACTTCACACGTACCCCCACCCCCGCGACTCGCTCCTCGAATCGAGATTGTGAAATGAATAAACAGGCCCTTCCCGTTCGACGGTTTCAATACGCGGGGAGGATACTCCCCCTCCTCTCCGATTAGAGAGGCCCTGCCTTACGGCAGGTAATGATTAACGTGCAATAATTAACGCATGTCCGAAAGTTTACGGAGCCGCCCGTTAATTAAACAGAAATCGTTGACGCGAAAGTGAAACGAGGCCGAAACGTAAAAGCGCATGGATAATGGCACGTAATTGTGTTACTAGTAGCAGCAGTGACGTAATTTCGTTTGTCCGACACGCGTGTGTAGTAACCGCGCGCCGTGTGGCTCGCCGCTGACTCAAATATATATATATATATATATATATCGCGAGGAAGAGGCGCGCACGATCGATTCGCGGCTATAAGAGATATGTGCCATATCGAGCGCGCGCGTCCCCGAGCTTTAAAACGGCGAAAGAGAGCACGCGGTGAGAGACTCGCCGTTAATCCGCACTCCTCCGCGGCTCCGTAATAATAAGGTTAAGTTCGTACGAGCGTGGCGCGGAAACGCCCGAGCGGCAGCCGAGCGACGACGACGACGACGACGACGACGGCGGCGGCGGCGGCGGCGGCGGCGAGACGATAAAGGCGCTTTCGGTGCGCGAAAACGACGTTTTTAACGAGCGCGAGAGCTCTCGTATTCCCCCGAGGAAATATTCGACGAGTGGATAATGCAAAACTTGATAGCAATCGCGGTGACAACGAACGCGCCGTTAACGGTAAACATAGGAGGTTAAAGCGCGAAATTATTAAAATGACCGACGCGACGCGCACATGTCGATCGATCGACGATGCGCGAATTTGCAGGCGATTGACATGCATACCGCAGCCGGATGCGCGGCTGCGGATAATCGTACAACTTTTCGCCCTCTTTGCGCGATAACGTCCACGAATTTTCCTTTCGGATGCCCAAGAGACCGTCCGACGCGTCCACGGCGGCATAAATGTATGCGAATTGATATTCGGTGTAAAAAGCTCGTTCGCGCTTCGCAGGAATTTTATGAAGGAATGACCTGCATTTTCTTATCACGAGCATGCTTCGAGAGAGATATATGCAAAAGGCATTAACAGCTATTCTCGAATTATGCCATTATCGAACGCCGTGATTCAAACGATAACGGTTATCATATAATTTATCAGTCGGAAATAATATCGTCACTTTTTCTGACGCGTATTTTTTACCCGGGCGTTATATCGAATTAGGAGTTTTTCCAACCCGATGTCGGCTTTTTGCGTCATATTTCATGTCTCCACCGCGATTGAAATTCTCAAAGTGCGTGTGCATATAAACATTATTTTTCACGTGCTGCAGTGTGAGTATCCGCGATAAAATCTTCTGGCGAGAGATTTTATCATCTAGAATCAGATTTATCATTTATGTTCCGATTCGGTGAGTCAATGACGCTTCAACAGATTTTTCATTTATTTCTTATATACATATATATATATATATATATATATATATATATATATAGATATGTATATATTTATGCGTGTGTATATATATCCTTTATAGAGATTTCTTTATTTACATAATCGTAAATAAAGTCGTAAATAAGATAATGTCGCAGAATGATTAGCAGATATAGTTCAACCTTATCTGCTATAACCAACATCGTTATTAACCGTTACACTTCCTCGCCATTAAAATTGCTTTAAAAGAGAATATCGGCAAGCCAGTCCATTTATGAAACTCATCATCAATCTCGCGTTGATACAATCGTACTACGTTCTCTGAAAATTCGGGGGCTTCATTAGTACAATCCGAGTTAAATCCGAGATATCTGGAATACGTACATTGTTCCCATGACGATCGAATGTACGAATGTACGCGCGGATAGCTTATATTAGAAATGCAAAATTACGTAAACGCTATAAATATCCGTCCTTTTACGATACGGTTTGATTTTAGCGCTGTTATTCATTTTCTCGGAGAAGAACACGACGACCACGACTGCTGCCAGTAATTTACCTCCGACTGCGCGAAAGTACGTTTGCAATGCATTTCCCGTATTTTCCCTCGTTTGCCATGATACAGCCAATAATGTTGATTCTCGACTTGCTCTCGCATCACGTTGTCAACGACAACGACAACGGCAACGACAACGACGACAGTCGTCGAGGGTGTTCTCTCTCCCGTTTTCGTAAAACGGGCATCGAAATTCGAAATTCGAAATTACGTGGAAAATGTCTGATGACACGCGCGCGGGTCACGGATTTCGTAGCGCAGATCGTGGATCAATATTCAAGAATATTCAATAGAGAGAGAGGACTCACCTTCGAGCTTCATGCCGACTTCGAGGCACTTCTGAAAGCGGCAGTACGGGCAACGCTTCCTCTGTGTTTTGTCAATGTGACAGGATCTCTCGGCGACGCACGTGTAGACCTTCTTGTTTTGGACGGTGCGCTTGAAGAAACCCTTGCAGGACTCACACGTGAGCAAACCGTAGTGATAGCCCGACACTTTGTCGCCACATACCGGACACAGCTCCTCGATGACGATGTCCTTCGTGTCGGGGAAATCGGATGGACAAGGTATCGAGCCGGTTACTACGCCTACCTGACCCAAACCAGGATGGCACAGGGCACTGCCGCCGCCCGGAACCGCACCTGCTGCGATGCTGCCGCTTGCCGCGGCCCCGCCACCCCCGCCGCCACCGCCGGCATTCGTCGCGGCTGGACCAGCGGCAGTTGTTCCACCGACGCCGTTGCCGTTGTAACCGCTGCCGCCGCCACCGCCGCCGCCGTTGCCTCCTTCGAGACCAGCGGAAGTACCACCAGCGCCACAGGTTGCTCCATTCCCGCTTCCGGCTCCTGTAGGCGGGAACAAACACGTATACACCTTCTTGTTGGCGCAGTTGTCGAGTGCTGAGGACGCGCCGCAGACGCCGCCGTCGCCGTTACCACCGCCGCCGCCGCCGCCACCGCCGCCGCCGCCGCCGCCGCCGCCGCCGCCGCCACCGTTACCCCCGTTACCCCCGTTACCGCCACCACCGCCACCGCCGCCGCCCCCCGTAGGGGGAAATAAACACGTGTAGACCTTCTTGTTGCACGGCGAGTTGTTGCGCTTGAAGAAACCTTTGCAGTTTTCGCACGTAAACAGACTGTACTGATAACCAGACATGTTCTTGTGCCCGCACATGGGACACCGATCGTCCAGGGGGGCAACGGAGTCGAAGAAGGCGGCCTCGAAACCGGACATGCCGCCCTGTGGCTGAGCATGAGCCGACATTTGCTGCTGTTGCTGCTGCTGCTGCTGCTGCTGCTGCTGCTGATGCTGTTGTTGTTGTTGCTGCGACTGCGACTGGTGGCACATGGACGGCGAGCTCTGCGCGCAATTGCCATAAGGCGAGCCATAATGTGGCTGTTGCGGATGTTGTTGCTGCGGGGGTTGTTGGCCCGCTGTGGCCTGCGGGCTGCCTTGCGGACTCAGATGGAATGGCGACATGTTCAACATCAGGCCCGAATGCTGCTCCATCTCCAATAACATCACCCTTGCGCGAGGTGTACCGCACGACGGACGGACGTGCTCTCTCTTGTTCGACGCATATATAAAACCGTTATCGGTCCTCCCTCTCGAATGCAGCCGCTATAATCGACCGCTATAATACGTACGATACGTACTATACGTACGTATGTTTGTTTGTTTGTCCGTTGTCGGTTCGGTTGTTGTCGTCGTTGTCGTCGTCGTCGTCGTCGTCGTCCTCGTCCAGTTTCCTTCCGTTCTACCTAGCTTCTAGTTTCCCGCCGAGCCCTTATCTCTTACTGCCCTATTAACGATCGGATGACAAGTCCGATTTGTTCCGTCCTTCGAGTCTCCGAGATGATGTTTACAGATTCGTCACTCGCTCTGACGAGCCAACCAACCGGCGAGTGAACACGGCAACGACGCGCGACTCGGGACACGCGATCTGGCACACCTGCTGACGTCGCCGTCGACGAGGATGACGATGACAGTGATATCGATGACGCCAGATGGACGTCGTCGCACCGATCTTAATGAGGGAACAATTTCCCTGCGGAAGAGCAAACGGGCACACTTTCGATTCCCTCGTGCGACACGTACATGCGATATCGATCACCAGTCACGCTCGTTCTCTCGTTCTCTCTCTCTCTCTCTCTCTCTCTCTCTCTCTCTCAATCGTGCACACGTTTACTGCCTAGAAACGCCAAACGCATCACCAAACGTTAACGTTTCCTTCCACATGCGTCTCCTCCTGTCTACCGGGACCTACGTCCGAGACATTTCTACGTCACTGTTGAACTACCGGCCACAAGCAAGAGGTAACAACAACACCAGAGGTCTCGTTTTCGCGGCGGTGGCTTCAACGAAAACCACCTGTTCTCCAGCCGTCCGCACTGCAATCCAACTTGACGCACAGTGTCGCGAGCGGGTAGTTCTTGTCAATGACGATTAACGCGTCGCGTTGGTCCGGGATACGATCAGCGGTATCCGAAGTGGTGCGGACACAACACACGACGGAAAACACGACGACGTCGGTCGTGGCAGGAGCCGCGTATGGGACGCGGACGCCGACTGTCAACAACAACGCGCGCGCCGCGTTAACTTGGGCTCTTGACGTAATCGCGTGCGAGCGCGTGCACGAAGCCAGTCGAATGAGAGTGAGCGCGCAAGTATTGCTCGATGTAGTAGCGCACCGCACTGCGAGCTGGTGATCCGGACGATTAGCGTGCTGGGCAAAGAGGCAGGAGCGAGCGAGCGAACGGACGTGAACGAGGAATCGGGAGCCGGACGTACGACCCGACACGCCGGCTATCTCCGTACGACTAGTTGTCTTCTCGGCTCGTTGCCTTCCCGAAGGGCCTACCCCCTCCTTCTCTACCGTCCTACCGCTCTCGGCACATGGAGTAGGTAGATAGAGACCGCCCGGGAGGCCGCCTTTACGAGACACGGCATACGTGACGTATCGGCGGCCGCGCGCGACGGCGGCAACGACGTCGTCAATGCGGCGACGACGACGACGACGACGAGGACGACGAGGACGACGAGGACGACGACGACGACAACGACGATGGCGACGACAGCGACGACGGCGACGATGACGATGACGATGACGATGATGATGATAATGATGATTACTATGATCCACGGCGGCGTCCGCGTATGCGTTCGTTTGCGCGAATCGTCGTCGCGGCGACGATAACCGCAACGCTGTTGCGTTCACGCGCCTCCTCGCGCACTCCCGGTTTCGCGATAACGCGCGGCCCGCCGAGGCGCCGAACGCCGCGCGAGCCCGCGCGCCCGCCTTTCCGAAAGCCGCTACGAGGACCCACGTACGTACGTACACCTAAGTACGTACGTATTTACGTGCGTGCGTAATTTACACGCGCGCGCGCGCGCGCGCGAGATGTCGGCGATGAAAATTCGGCGAAACCGTGCGCGGAGAACGGTGCCGAGGCGCGCGCACTACTGTCAGGCTCCTTCGGCGGTTTCGGTGGGTATAGAGAGAAGGCGCGCATGTCCCTTTACCGACGGGCAACGAGAGCCGAATGGCGAAAAAGAGAGACAGAGAGAGAGAAAGAGAGACGCACAGAAGGAGAACACAGAACGGAGGAAGGAAGAGAGAGAGAGAGAGAGAGAGAGAGAGAAAGAGAGGAGCACCAGCGCCACGAGTTGTGCGAGCGAGATGGTGAAACGCGCGCGCGGATTATAACCAACACAGCGCACGGCATAAGTGAAAGTGATTCAGCAGCGCATGCCACCGCGCGCGGCCAGGTACCCGACGCGGAGTGGAGGTGCCCGCCCGAGTGGTCCGCCGAGGGGGACGGGGCGAGTAACACGCGGTCGCGGCGGCGAGAGGGCGGACGGGCGGGCGGTATTGCCGCGGTCGAAGGTACCGGTGGAGGGGTCGGCGAGAAGGAGGTTGCGCGACCAGTGTGGCGGGGGATGACCTACTTACGGAACCAGGTCTATGTCGGCCGGAGAAATATTGTCCGCGCGAGCGTCGGTCCGTCGGATTCCCTTCGCGCGCCTCGTCCCTTCCACGCGCCCGTCGATTTTCGTTGATCGAAAATCGTTGCGAGCCATTTTCGTCGCTCGCTCGGCATCGCGTAATCCTCGCGATGATAAAAGAAAAATTCTCTCGGTCAGCGAAGCACCATCTCACCGGTGCGACTCGCAGTCGAGAAAGCGACCGGTTTCGAACGAATGACGTAAGACGCATTCCGCGAATGTACCGGGTAGGACCGAATTCTTTTTTCGATTCTTCGCGCGCGTGCGCGCTCGTATCGGAGGAGAATTGGACAAGACATCGCGCGCGTCGAAAGAGACGACTCTCGCTGCCTTCCAAGCGCGCGGGACAGCTAAACAGACATAATCGTCAGGTAGATAGCGACAGCGACGGGTAAGCGTCGCACGGGCCACGTACAACAGACCGCGGCTGGGTCAACAGTAACGCCGTTGGCACTCCCCGACAGGCACCAGCGTCCGCGCCTGTGTGTACACGAGCAGTAGATGTGCGACGCGACGCGTGGTGGGGAGACCTACTGACCCAGTTCGTTGAGAACATGACGCAGCCCCGCGCGACTCACTCCTCGTTATGTACACCTCTTCTTCTCTCTCTCTCCCTCTCCCTCTCTCTTTCTCTCTCGCTCGCTCTCGTTGCCCGCACCTCGCCTCCTTCGACCCGTCCCGTGCATCCATCTTCGCTCGCGCACGTCGCCGCCGTCTTTATTTCTCTCTCTCTCTCTCCCTCTCTTTCTCTCTATGTGGCAGACCCTGTCCTTACCTCCGTTCTGTTCGTCTCTCTCGCCGACGGTGCGTGCGTCTTTCTCCTTTTCTCTTTCACGTTTCCTCCTTTTACCCTCCCGCAACCTCCGCGCCGCCCGGTCCCTCCCATACATACCTCGCGAAAAGTCGCCGCCGATGCCTCCTCTTTCTCTCTTTCACGCCGATCCATCCCCCCGTTGCCGTTCCTCTCGCCTTCGCTCGCTCACTCTCACTTTCTCTCTTCCTCGCACGCTCCTCCTCCTCCTCCTACACTACTACTACTACCTACTACTACTGCTGCTGCTGCCGCTGGTGCTGCTGCTGCTGCTGCTGCTGCTGGTGCTGCTGTCGCTGCTGCTGCTGCTACATTACTACTACTACTACTACTAGCACACTCCGCCGACTCATTTACTCATACTCATCGACTCTCGCACTCTTTCCCGCGCATCAAGCGACCGAACGAGCGTTCCTGTTGTAATACACGCCTAACACATTTACGCGCGTCGAAGCGTGCTCTCGCGCGCGCATCGATGAATGTGCATTGTATATAGCGCTGCTGTCATCGTCGTTGTCACCGAGTGCACCAGATTTTCGAGATTACCCGGCGTACAATGACGCTAGAAATTATGCGAGCCAGAACCGTCAGCGATCGGCCGAGAAAATACGTTCGCCAAAGGAACGAACGCCGCACCCGGGGTCGTTGCTTTCGGCTGCATCCGAGAATACATAATAATAACGCAACTGACGGCGCTGCATCGAGAAAACGGAGAAACGTCTCTCGGTGCCGCAATATACGCTCATTTTTATGCAAACTGACAAAACGTTTGGAAAAAGAAGAACTGCCTGTATCGGCGGTTCATGCGTATCCGTACACACACACACACCAAAGCCGCAAAACCAAAGCGAGGATAATGATGGCTGCATGCGTGGATTGCTGACGAGCACTTGGACGATTGAAAAGCGACAGAGAGCGAGAGAGAGAGAGAGAGAGAGAGAGAGAGAGAGAGAGAGAGAAATGAGTAAAAGACATAGCGTAAACGTAAAGCGCGTTGATTTCAAAAACTCAGCAGCCGCCATTGCGAGATACGCATCATGGCTCACACTCATGAGGATACACCGCCGAATATTGGATTTCCCAATGGGAGATCTTGGAGTCGTCGAAAGAACGGGATGCACGATGCAATATTCACGCGTTGCTCGGACTGTCGCGTTCTACTTTTGTAGAACCGAATAATCGCGCAAAGTTTTTCATCTTGGCGTCTTGGTAACGATTCCGAGTTAACATTCGCGACATTTGACACGCCAAGCTTCAAAGCGCAATGGATTGCGACGATTTGAATAAAGTAGAATGCAAATCGTAGCCCGTGGTCGCTCGAACTCTATTGAAAAAAAGATATATGCACGATCGATTCGACTTCCGTTGCTCATTGTGCATCGCGCTTCTAAAGAACGGTGCGCGCCTTTTGTTCAGGTGGATCGGAAGTGCGTATCTACGTCCGAACGAACGGGCAAGCATGTGTGCGTGCACGCACGCATGCACGCACGCATTATTTCCAGTGGATAGACGAATCACATAGATAGGAGTCTCGGTGGCGCATGCGCGCAGACGTCACGCGAGTGGAATGAGAATTGTCGCTCGGCTGCGAAACAGGGTCGGAAAAGGGTCAAACGAAAGCGAAAAGGGCCGCCGTCGCATGGAGAACGGAAGAAGGAACGGGAAAGAGAAAGTGAAAGCCCCGACACGCCGGCTCGGTAACTTTCGAACTCGATGTAAATCGACAACGCGCCGCATTTGGTAGGCATCATGTACGCGTCTTAGGCGGATCCCGATTTTCATGACGACCGGTGTGATCGATTGCGATAGGATCGATCGCGCGCGCATACATCCCGTTCGCATCGCGTTAAAGCCGCGATGCCGTTCGCTTCGAGATCGCATCGCCCGCGAATGTATCACTTCGTTTTCGGTGATTTGCGCGATTGCATCGCGTTACGCAATGCAATCGCGCATGCGCGCGTTACGGCACCACCGAAAGTGGACGATTTCGTCGGCATCGCACGCTGATAAAGGCCGAGGAGGAGGGGTGGGGAGGGAGCAAGGGCGGAGGAGCAGGAGGAGGGGAGCGGAGGGGGAGAGAGGGAGAAGAAAGAGAAGGAGCAGAAAAAGAAACATCTCATTTCGGCTCGTTGCTCAAGTTCGAGCCGCGAGTCTCGTCGGGGAGGGGGAGGGGGAGGGGGGAGGGKGGGGCAAAAAGAAGAAAAAAAAATATTGCGCTTCCACGCGTTACCGCGTTGCGTAACGCGGTCCAATTGCACGCTCCAATTAACGATAATATCGTTTAGCGTACCGGCGACGGCGGGAGAGCCGAGCTCGCTGCCATCGCCAACGCGAATTGCCCGTCAACGTGAAGTTTCGCGCTCGCCGCGTTATCGCGAATAGATTAATGGCACACGGAAAAGAGAGAATAATTATAGTCACGGGTCAGCGTGTGAGAAAAAGAGCGAGCGAGCGAGCGAGGGAGGGAAGGGGGGAGGGGGCGGGGGAGGGGGAGCATCAATCGCGCGAGAGGATCGTCGCCCCGCCGACGCACTTTTCCGCCTTTTTATTTTTTTTTTTTTTCTTCTTTTTCTTCTTTCGCGTTCGCGCTTCGCTTGCGTTCCGCGTAAAACTCGTTTCCACGACGGTGGAAACGCTCGCGAGCGTGACGATAACGACAACAGCCCCGGCGCAAGGCTGCGACGTGCGCGCGCGAGTCCTTTACCCGTATAGGCTTGAAATTATACGGCCATTATCGGCATTACCCTATTTCTGGGTCAATTAGCATAGCGGCGATCCTTTGAGCGCCCCACGCGCCGACTTGGATGTCAGCGGGCGAGTCGCGGCCGGCGATCATCGCGATCAGCGGATCCCACGAATCTCACGAAAAGCAGTCGCGAATAGCAGTCGCGCGGCAAGTCTCGACGGGCTAAATAACGGAGGCTCAAAATTGGCCAGCCAGCACGCACCGAGAGCCGCCGGGACGATCTTGACCCAGTTATCGGCAGCGACGAAATAAAAGTACGCGTTAGCCCACGAAAAGACCACGTAAGACCCACGGCGAGCGATGACACGATACGGCCGCCCTCGGCAAGATCACGATATCCAATAATCGGCCGAACATTAAAAAGATACGCCATTTATCTTTCATCGAGAGAAGATCGTAAATAATATAGCGATAATGGAACAGTTCAATACATAGATTCGATAAGTTCGCGAGTAGGCTTCTCTTCAACTCGAGTATCGAGTCACGGCCCCAAGTAGGCCATCGAAATACACATTGCGATACACATTGGGACAACGCAAACCGCGCTCAAAGGATCAAAGGAGAGTCAATTCCGGATTCGGAATCTCTTCTTTCCTCCCGAGTACTTTCGATTTATCTCGGACTCGGATTCGAGTCATGAAGAATATCGGCAGATTATCGAGTTTCGGCAGATTCGTGCATGCTCCTCCTCCTCACTCTCTCTCTCTCTCTCTGCACGATGCGCTTTTTCAGTGGCGACAACCTGCCGCTCGGAGCGGAGATGATACGCGCGATTTGCAACGCGGGCGAACGGCAACAGCGTCTGCTTCTCAGACGATCGGATCGTGAATCGCGCCGACAGGGCGATTATTTTCGAATACCACATGCATGTGTCGGGAATCACAACTCGTAATATTCGAGTCGCGGCTGTACACGAGTGCGTAGCCGCGAGTGCGTCTCTCCTCCTCCTCCTCCTCCCCTCCCCCCCTCTCTCTCTCTGTCTCTCTGTCTCTCTGTCTCTCTTTCTCTCATCACCGACAACGTGTCTCGGTGTGTGAAGTGTGCCAAGGCCCGACCCCACTCCGCAATCCCATTTTCGAAACTAAAAGTAAAATCTAACCGATTGTGTTGTATTGTACCGCGCCGTATTACCGTAATGCATATTTCTGTCGCAGCGGCGGCGGGTGGAGGRGGGGGGRGGGGGRGGGGAGGGAGAGAAACTCCGAGCGCGCATACCGTTTACGCAAATCCGGATTAGCGGACGATTCGTTCTACGATTCGTTCCGCGGAGCATTCCGATCCGATATTGCAAAGAGACCGACAGAGAAGCAATAAACGACGTATGCGCGCGCGCGCGCGCGCGCAACGCCGCTTTGTTCTCGCTTCTTTTATTGTCCCGATCGTCGGTCATTTTAGCGTGACGCTGTTGCGCGCAGTGTCGTCGCGGCCCGCGGGATCCCCCGTATTCGTCTGACCCACATATCCCACGGGTTTCTCGATATTCGGGGGAGACGGGGATCCCCCGCCGCCCTGATTCGAGCGCTATAATAATGGAACGTCGGGAAACGACGATTCGGGCACAGATCCCAGTCCCGGGGCCGCTCGTCGAACGTTCGACGAATAAGTTGGACTTTGCCGCCGCTCCGCCTCGCGCGTTTCCGAAAAAAGCTTGGCCGCCCCGGCGCGACTGACCCATTTCCCGAGTCGCGTCGCCGCGCGACCGCGGCTCTCGCAATGGAGATTTCGCAAAAATCCGCTGCTCCGCTCTCCTTGTTCCGCCGATGGCGAGCAGATAACGGGCGCGGGAGGGTGAGAAAAGCATTAGAGCAACGAGGAAAGAGGAAAGACGAATAAAGAAAAGAGAGAGGGAGAGGGAGAGGGAGAGGGAGTGTTTCGTACACGAAACCACGAACCGCCGCCGTTTTGCAGGCCAGTTCGCACGTCCTTGACACATTTACCCACATGGAGTACCACGAGACCGTCCGCTAGTGTGACGGCGCTATATCTATGACCTGTAGGCGCCTCTCCACATGTGAACGCACCCATCCATGTGTGGATGTATGCGTTGCGTGGCGTGGCGTGGCGTCGCGCGCGCGTTTGTCGCATCAGCGTTCCGTTGCAAGGAATATACGCGAATATATGCTACCGCCAGGGAGAGAGAGAGAGAGAGAGAGAGAGAGAGAGAGAGAGAGAGAGAGATGATGCAAGTATGCGGAGATCACTTAAGAATTGCATCGCTGTTCTTTTCGAGCTGCCCCGCCGACAAAGGGACGTCGCGTATTTGTCTTCAGCCGATCGTCCGTGATTCGCTAAAAGTGCGTCTGCGTTTTATTCTCTTTCCCAAATGCGAATTCCGAGCCAATCCTCGTGTCGCTGCATGCAAAAACTATTTCGATGTAGAATTTCCCTAGGATTTCCCTCACGGCGAGCGAGCAGTAAATTCGTCCGCGCATGTCGATGCAGCGACACGTAATGTCGCGGAATTTTAACAACGCTTTCCTCAGAGCGAAAATAAAAGCTTCGACTTAATGTCGCTTAGAAAAAATGGTCTCCTTTCGTATTCGTTAAATTCCGTAAATAAGAATTTTATGACGGGGATGCATAAAGGAGAAAGATAAAGAGAGAAGAATAGGCGGGAAGGAGCAGGCAACATATGGCAGACAAACGTGTTTGGTCCCGCATTTAGTCGCGCAGGACGAAACAGCAGAATGGATTTTATTAGTTTATGGCTACTGTGAGGCGTATTCGGAATAACGAGAATGAAACGGGGACGTTAAGTCGGGGAAGATAATTTGTTACTTGATGGGGAAGCGATTTCTTTGGATCGCGATTCGAAATTCTCAGCGAATCTTCACCAAATATTCTCCGCCATCTTTATCTTTCATTCCGGGAACGCGGAATAGCCTGCGAAAGCGATCTACGAAGGATTATGCTCGATAACTGCTTCTAATTGCGATTCTTTCTCGCAAGACTGCGAGGGTGATCGATGTGATCATCAAATCAGCAGCGCGATTAATTCGTGAAATAGACTTCCGGATCACAAACATCGAGCGCGAATTCATCCGTCACGAATGAAATTCATTCATCTATCGATTATACGAGGAGCTGATCGTTTCTGATTAGGAGGCTCGCATCTCGAGCGTGAAAATGGCAAAAATATTAGCTCATTCGTCGGATGATCGTCTAAAGTTAAAATGAAACGGGACAAGGAAGACAATCTCGAGCCGATGTGCCGTGTAAGATGCACGACACAATGATCTTCCTAAACGGATAATTACACGGTCTGTCCTTGAGCTTAAAGGAATTCTAAACGTTTACGGACGGATTCGGATTTCATACAAAATTCAGAAATGTCATCGTCGCAAGCTTGCGCGGGTAAAACGAAAGTTTCGAGATTCGGAGAATTTTATCCGCTTTCCTACGTGGAGAAAATTCTGGGGAAGCTTCTCTCGAGCGTGTCAAATTATGCCAGATATATTTCTGGATCTTTGATGCTTCGACCGCATTGTACCATCGTTGCAGCGTTTTCATCATTCGGACACTTATCGGCGAACTGATTAGTTGCCTCGAATCTCTCTCTCTCTCTCTCTCTCTCTTCATCGTCCAGACTTTGAAATTCTGAGGACAGGACAGCAAATTCGCAAATGTAAATTGTTCTCAAGCGAGAAGAGCGCTGTGCATTTTACAGCAACGCCAATGCAATGAAATTATGATAATAACTTAAATAATTCATAAGCTTATTCGCGCGTGAAAATACCTCCGGGCGTACGGGTCCAGATTTACATCTGGACAAATAATTCGCGTAAAACGCGTTAAAGCGTTATAATTCTGGCATCGTCGCTGCATTTGTCCAGTTCATTCATCCCGCTCGCTGATGTGGAAATCGCTCTTACGACGTCATGATGCATCGCAAGCGAAACACGTTTGTCGCTATTGAAGGAACGACCAAGAAGCCGCCGCGCGTGAAAGAAGAAGCGACACGTAGCAGAGATCTTGCCATCGACGCGAATTTATCTCCTGCTATTGTTCGACAGAGGAAGCTACAGGCACCGACCTGCCAATGATAGATCTCGCCATTTAACTTGCTAGCGGGACGCTACTGCCAGGTCTGACTTTTCGGCTTAAAAATGCTAGAAAGCTGTCAGGGATAGGGTGCAGATGACTACCGGACTTGTGGACGGTGAAAGATTATGGGCGATTGTTAGCGGAAAATACCAGGAAGAGCAGCCTGACCTGTCGAGACTGACAAGTCAATAACTCCCAAGCGCTTTATGCTCCCGCTTGGATCTTCCCTGGCAAGATGCAACTCCTCTCTTTTCCGCGAATCCATCCCCAATCGCGACGATCCACGCAACTCGGCCATCAAGTATTTATTGCGTGCCTCGTAACTCGTTCCTTTTCATATTCCTTATCAATTGTCGTGTCGACTAAAAGAAAAGCGAGGTAGCCTCGACCTTGACCGAAAAATTATTTAGATACGATACGACGCACGCGCAAAGTCGACGATCCGCTCGAGAGGGATGTCCACTTTGGACATCTGACTGGAATGCGACTCGTTTCTCCGTCATCAACGCGACAGCGCGAAATGAGAGAAACAGAGAGAGAGAGAGGGAGAGAGAGAGGGGGGGGGAAGGAGTGAGAAGAAAAGAGAAAGCATCATCGCGTCCCGCGCGGGAGATAATCATCAAGGCTGAAGAGAGAGGTCCGATAACGCGCGGAGATTGAGCGCCGCGGAAAAGTAAGGCCGACAATAATGATCGGCGATCATAATGACCGGCAATTTTCCTGAGAAGTAATTCCGGTCGGAGACGCGCAATGAGCACACGCAGCGCGCGGGGCGGACAAGCGCCGCGTATGGAAATTTCATTGGCGCGCCGCAGGACTGATAACCTAAAAAGTCTAGAGGAATGGAAATTCCCTAGAGGGGAGATCGCCTCGTTCTCGGAGTTCTCTCCGGCTTCCCCCCGGCTTCACTCGAAGCGGCTTATCGATATTCAGCGGGAATATTCGAATTCGCAACGAGTTCAAACGTCGTCGCAGCAGTCCCGACAACCGCCGCGATGAATGAGCGAAAGTCTTTCGCGCTCTCTCTCTCTCTCTCTCTCTCTCTCTCTCTCTCTCTCTCTCTCTCTCTCTCGTTCGCTTTCCTTCTCGTTTCTCGACTCTGGCCGGCAGAGTCAGCTCGCGCGCGCGCACGGAAAGTGGCTCATCCGCTTTTACTTTCTGCGGTGACGGCGGCTGCTTTCGTTGGCAATGGTACTAGTTACGGCCGTTACGTCGGAGCGATTACGCGGACGAGATGCAAGCGCTCTCGCTCTCGACTCGACCCGCTCGCAACTCGAGTGTGAGGTAAACCGCGGGACTCTCTCCCTCTCGCGCGGTCGCGATTACCGACACTCTCGCTTGCACTTTCGCCTGCGGGGAACGGCGCGTCACGCTGCACAATGCATCGTTTCACTCTCCTTCTCGTCGCTTGGTCAATACGCCTCGACAAAATTGCGCGTGACGTCGACTGCGGCGCTCAGAGTTACTTTTCCTCTGTCGGGGACAGAGACGGACAGACAGGGAGAGAGAGAGAGAGAGAGGGGGGGGGAGATGTCGAGTGCTAATAATAACTCGATATCTTCCGAATTAATCGGAAAAAAAAAGAGAGCGCGAGAGAGAGAGAGAGATTTATCGAGAATTTCGGTGAGATCGGACGGGAAGACGGAGGGATGTCTATTTCGAGGCGCGCCGGGGTGTAAATTGCTCCCACCGCGGCCATTTCCGGGTCACGTGCGTTTATTAGCGGGACCTCCAGGCCGGAATCGGCCGAGTTTCGAGACCCTTTCCCCCCTGCCGCACTCCCCCCCCCCYCSCYCCSCCCCCYCCCCCGCCGGTGCGAATTCGAATTTCGAGATGGGATTCCCGGTTCGAGCGCGAGTCAGCGCGGACGCGGATGACATCCGCGCGTCGAATCGTAGCGAAGAATCGTAATTCGTCGGCTAAAACAGAAACGCCACCGCCAGTCCGAAGCTAGACGTTACGTAATAATTGCGTTACCGAGGTGGCAGTAAAAAAGAAAAGCGCATAACATCGCGCTGAGTCACGGAAATGCGGCAAACGAAGATTCGATCTCGGAAATGATCGTCGATCATTATTCAAGCGCGCTATTATTAGCGCGGTAACGTATGCTCGCGCGCTCAGCTTCAACTCTCGGGATTGCCATTTAATTGCGTGCAATAAAAGAAGATCGTTATTCGACGATAAAGATCGACGCGTTGCGCGCATTGCGTATCGACGCATTGCCATTGAAATTTCCTTCCCGTTGTCGCGGCATGCCCACGTGGCGTGGCTATAACGAGCAACGTATCGAGGGTCGATCTCAGGCATCCGCGCGATCTCCGCGCTGAGAAGTTCGCAAGGGCGGACATGCAACTGCATCAAACCGACGAGTTTGGGGCATCGAGGAAGGACGCTGGCCACGACGAGGTCGGCCGCATCGTGTATTGCTCGTTATTTTTAGCGCGACGTTGGATAAGAGAGACTGAGAAGGGAGAGAGAGAGAGAGAGAGAGAGAGAGAGAGAGAAGGCGTTTTTACCCTGGATTATTATTACCATCCTGGCCATCAGAGCGAAGGCGGGTGAAGGATAAGTAAAAAGGTATCGAATCGATGGGCCGAGTAATTCGACGTTGGAACTGCAAGCGAGGAACGCCGCTGCGAGCGCAGCCTGCGATGCAAATGCCGGAGAAACGAGAGCGAGAGAGGGACAAAATCGAGAAACAAAAATAAAAGAGCCATGAACGTGTCTCGTCGTCGTCGTCGTCGTCGTCGCCGCCGCCGCAGGAACAGACATCCTTCAAACGCGATTACGAAGATCGCGAGGGACAGCTAAGCGCGGTAACGCGACACTGAACTTCGACGCGACCGCGGCTTCGAGATGAAGTTTGAATCCGGCGAGGGGAAAGAAACAGGAAGAGAGAATAAGAGAGAGACAGAGAGAGAGAAAGAATGAGTTGTCCGTTACGGATCTCTCAGCGACATAATCGCGCGGCTAATAAATGCTTTATCAAAGACGATAATACGAATGATAACGGTATGTAGGTCAGTTTGATACAAGTGACCTGATTTCTGGCTGGCACCAATGTTACAGATCCGCCGCCGCCGCCGCCGCCGCATGCGTATCGCCGACGTCGACGTCGGCGTGTTACGCGCGTCTCTCTCCTCGCCCCCSCSCCCCCYCCCCCSCCCCSCCCCGCTGCCTCTTCCTCCCAATAAGCGCGCGTCCAAGCACGTACGTAGATGCACACGCCGCGCGCGCGCAACGTCGTTTCGTCGAGTGCGCAGGTCCGTCCGTCTGTGCGAGTGCGAGTGCGTGTGTGTTCGCACCGTGCACGGCACCTGTAATAATTCCGAGGCCGGAATTCGTGGACGGTTTCCGGGTCCCTGGCAGACACGCTGTCGCCGCGGGTTGTCCCCCGCTGAAAAATGCTCTCTCGATTTTTCTTCTTCCGGGTCAGCCGGGGGAGAGGGAGGTCCTTTCGCAAATAATTGGCCGACAGCAGCGGCAGCTTTGCGGAACGAATCGCGCGCGCCTTGCCGCGCTTCCGTTTCCCCGAACCGCCGGGCAAGGGGGGCGAGAGGCGGCGGGGGAGGGGGAGGGGGGRGGGGGAAGGTTGCGGGGTTACGTCCTGCCGTGTATCGCAGCGTTCGTGTGTGCTCCGCGCAAATGAAGCCCGCACAAATCACACGCCGTTGATTGCGATGCGCGCTACGCGCGCGCGCGCGCATTACGCGAAAGTCCCGGCACCGTGATTCTCCCACGAGGAGAGCCGCCCGATACGACATGATTACGACATGAATTTGGTAATTCGTAATAAATACGTGCCCCTATAGAGCGCTGTCGCGCGCGGCATTGCGAATATAGCATTTGCCCTGGGGCGATAAGGCAATCACGCGCGCGCGCGCGTGCGAGTTTCCGCCGGCTCTGGCCGGAAGAGGTTTTGAGAGGCATCGATGATAAGCAAGCGACGCCTATGATAACGCGCGTTCGTAATGCTAGATACATGCGATACGAGCGAAGACGTAACGCTGACTGCCGAGAGCGATAACGCTTCCGTAAAAGCCGCGAGGCATAAAAATATCACCGCTCGTTTCGCGGTTATTCATCATATTGTCGTCCCATTGTTATTGACGTTGCTGTTGATTCTCAGAGATCGATGTTATCGGTAATGCGTCGACGTGTCGACGAGGTTAGCTCGGAAAGAAAAATTCCCAGTGCCGTACGTGCCGTAAATAGCCGTCGTAAGAGGGGAAACAAATTCCCCAGGCCGAAAATTCCCCGCGGATGGCTCCGGAGGATTCGATGGAAACGAACTCGACGCGCGGCAAAACGCGCACGCGGCATTCCGGCAAAAGAATGCACGAATGCGCGATCAATCGCGCCGCGACGCGATTTCGCAAGAGACCGCGTATTCTCGCGACAGAAGAAATCCCGATTAACATAACGCGGTTAATGCGGTTTCCATGTTCCGGCGCGTTTTCCGCGAGCCGCGCCGCGCCGCGCGTAACGAAACGCGGCTCGCCAGCCGGCATGAATTAATTCGCTTGACCCATTTACCCGATGCACTTGGACCACCTTGTACCGCCGTCGCTCGTGTGGGATCCCCCCCCCCCCTCCCCCCGCCCGTTCTCTGTGTGCGCGTACGTACGTACCACACTTGTGCGGGCGAGATTGGCGCGTGCGCGAACGCGCATGCGCGCATCCCGACGTAGCTCCGTCGTTGTTATTCGGAGCGGCGGCATCTCAGATGCCACGACGATCAAAGGGGGTTGTTGTGTCGGCGCTGTCGGGGGCCGGGAGACGGAGGTGGACGCCGGGCGCAATTTCAGGGGGAATATTGCACCTCGGATCGGCAACGGGAAAAATGCCGATGTAACGAATGCGCGATGACAACGGTAACGCTCGGACGACGCTGTCGTCGCGATGAGCGAATCGGTTTATCGTTCGACGCGATTAGTATTAGCGATAACGTTCGCCACGAGGTAAACTGCAACCGCGGCATTAGCGAGGCATTTAGCGGCGCAAACATTCGCGCATTATTCATACTCTCGTCGAAACAATCTAACGTATGTATCTCATGATCGATACCTCGCGTACGCGTTGCCATGGGACCGGCTTGAACAAAATGAAGTCGAGCTGTGTGATCCCGCTGGTTCCTTCATGAGCATGACAGGAGGCGGGRGGGGRGGGGGRGSGGGGGGRGGGGGGGATCAGAATACTTTCTGGATCGACGAAAGTGCCGCGCCGAGTCAGATCTCCTCATCGTGTGAAACGCGATCGAGTTCACTACGCGCGAATCGCGTAAAGCCGCCGGGGGGAGGATCACCCCCGTTGGAGCGGCTCCAGCGGTAGAGAGGCCACCCTCGTTTTTCACCCTTGCTGCTCCTTTTTCTTTTTTTTCTTTTCTTTTCCTTTCCTTTCTTCTCTCCTCCTGGAGACAAGGCTCTCCCCGGCCTGGGAAATTCGGCGCTCGATCTCTCCCTCGGGGGTTTCATCCCCCGGAATTTCTACTCTCTCTACGTTCGCGTAAACAACGGCAGGTACATTCTAGGGGTAGGTATCTTTTAGGGTATTTCAATCCTCCACCAGAGGAGGGGAGAGGAAATGAATGATTCAGCCGGGGTCGCCTGTAATGCGAGGATTTAAATTATTCCGCGGACAACAGGGCACAGATATCGCAGACGGGGATGGGGGGCGGGGGAGTGGGGAGGTGGGGGAGGGAGAAGAGTTTTGGCGAAAAGGCGGAGGGAGGTGGATTGCTCACCGCCGCCGCGCGGTGACGATCGGCGCTTGCGCTCCCTTAACGCAACGCCTGGCCTTCTCTCTTTCTCCCCTTCCCTCCCCCCCTTCTCTCTCGCTCTCTCGATTCTCTCATTGACCCAGTTACCTAGTACACTTGACCGCGCTCCGTCGTGTCCCCTTTTCCCCGTCGCGCCGCCCTTCTGTGGCTACCCTGGTCTACCCCCGTCCCCTCCCCCGACCCCCGTCCCACACTCTTGTCCTTTCGCTTTTTCTCTCTCTCTCTCTCTCTCTATTCCTCTCGCTTGCTCTCGTTTGCCTGTCCTTCCGCAGCGCTCTCATCCGAACGCAACACCACCGTCGTGGTCGCGCTATCGATACGATTGTGCTCATCCTTCCATCCCCTTGCAACCCTTCCGTGCACGGGGAGCTGCGCTAGTTCCTCGTCGCCGCCCGGTTTATCCGCGTTGCGTCGTTAACGCTTTATCTATAAAGCGATGAGTTCCATGGGGAAGCAATCGACGTTTGCGGATTGATCGGATGGTTTAAGCGCAGCCGGACAGCGGATCAATGTCCGAGCAGCTCTGTCATCTTTCAAGTCATTTCGGAAAATAAATCAATTCTCGAGAGATCCCCGAGCGATTGATTTAACGAGGAATTTTATCAAGCGGACGACGCGTACAACCGCGATCGCATCCGACCGATCACCGCGCCCTGGATCGCTCCTATTGGACGGCTTTGACGGCTTCTTCGTCCACTCGAGCCAATCCGTTTCCCCGAATTATATCTAGATTGATGCGATTCGCGGCGTCGTTGGGACCCGCGATATTTCAGCCGTAACTTGGCGCAAGCTTGGCGCGAGCGGGAACTCCCCTTTTCCACGACGACGACGTCGCGAAATCTCCCCCGCTCGTACGAGATTTTCTACGCGCGATGTTTACCGCGCGGACCTTCCTTCCCCCAGCCCCGCTCTCGTCCGATTACGTAAACACGGGGGATGGGCCGGCGCGCGGATACGAGACGGCTATAAATAAATAATCGGGCACGAATTCGATGCGATCCTCCGCGATCTCGCGCAGCGTAAAGTCGTCCGCTCGCGATGATGGCGCGCGAAATGTAATCGAGGATACAGCGAGGGCTGATACCCGAGCTCGTACCGGCGTACCGGCGCTACGTGGAAAACATTCGGAAGGGTTAAACCGGCAATCGTACGGTTACTAGACTGGAATTCCGCTCGCGCGGGAAACGCGCTCGGTCTTGCCGGCAAATTAATGCACGCCGAATGGCAGCCAGGAGGCGTAGAGCATCCCGAGCACGGAAACGCGCGAGCGCGCGCTCCGGCGGATAAAAATTCGCACGCGCCTATAAATAGCCCGGCAGATATTATCGGCATCGTTCGGCACACGCGCCACGCGCTCCTATCTGTTGTCTCTCTAGTTGTTATTTCGCGCCATTACGATCGAAACAGCTATAAACCGCACGCGCGGATCAAGGTTTATTCCCTGAGGTCGTGCGCGCGATCGTTACGCTCCTTCGCGGAGGGAAAAAAGGAAAGAAAAGAAAGACAGAGAGAGAGAGAGAGAGAGAGAGAGAGAGAGAGAAAAAGGAGAACAAAAAAGTAACACGGCGCGAAAACGAAGCGCGCATCGCGCGCGCGATCGCGACGACAGCGCCACTCGGCGGCCGGTCGATGGGCCAGTCGTGATCGCGAGAGATTGCGGTAATCTCGCGTGAGTCACTTGGCTGATTTGATCGTCGAATGCGGGTGCGCGCACGCGTGTGCGTACGGCTGCGAAAAGGCCTTCTCCGTTTCTCGAGAAGCGCCGAGGAGGTTTAAACCGCGCGCGCGTGCGCGCGCACGCCCCCGTCCGTGCGATATTGAGACATCGGAGCGTGTACAGCTGCGGACGGTCGAAGGTGGCTCGCCCGTGATCCGCTTTCCGTGTTTAACTAGCGCGCGTATCGCGCGTAAGCGCGCGTACTACAAAGCGCCGCGGCGCGTACAAGGCGCTCGCCGTATTGCGCAAGGAAGATCCTAATGATGATTCATACTCGGCACGTATAGCACGCGATGCTCTCCGACGCCAGGGAGGAAAAGTAAAAGCCGCGCTAGAAGGAAAATTATTCCGAACGAGACGTCGATAAGGTGGCGGCTGCTGCTGGCCGATTGCTGGCGGTCATTTTTCGTCCTCGGCCAAGGAATTCTCTCGCGAGATTCATCATCGACCGTCTCGCTTTCGTTTCGCGGACTCCTCAGCGAGTCAGAGCTCTCTCTCTCTCTCTCTCTCTCTCTCTCTCTCTCAGCGCGAGTATCAATCGGCAAGGCGAACATTGCCGCGATTTTAATGCGTTTACGTTAAACGCGAGCCGAGAAAACACGATCGCGATCGCGCATTTCCAATCGCGCCAACTAATAATAATTAATTTCCGACCGAGCGGCCGAGCCGGTCGATACGTCGTCCCGGCCGCTTCGCGTCGAAGGGAAATTAAAATTACCATGACTAATAATCGGGCCGCGCCGCGTAATTCCCACCGACCGAGATGCCCTCGCGGGATGACCTCTCACTCTCCCCCTCCTCCCCCTCCCCCCCTCTCTCTCTCTTGCCGCACGCGGGAATCATCGTCGAGGACGAGAAACCGGCCGGTTCCCGGTTCCGCGCGGGCGCCTCCCTCCCCTCCCGCGGACGAGTCCTCGATCCCGGCGGACCTGACCGATCGGTCGATCGGTCGATCGACCGATCGATCGATCGATGCCGCCGTTCGCGGGAGCGCAAGTAGCCGGCCCGTGCGTACCGGCAGTAAGCGCAACGGAGACGCAACAGCGTCGCAAGTGCTGTACGTGCTGCACTCTCGGTCTCTCCACGCGCTGCAGCCTTGAGCCTATTCCACGCACGAGAGCCCCCGCGCCGCACGCCTGGCTGCGCGCTGCACCTCGCGCTCGCCGTTGTCGAGATCCCCGCAGACCGGCTAGGAAAAAAAATACCGCGCGCTCGCGCGCACGAGCGAGCGAGCGAGCGAGCGAGCGAGCGCGTTGTCTGTCCGCGGGCGACGTATTATGCGATGTAAGCTGGATTTCGCGGACGCGTTTCCGGCCGCGCGAATCCAGGGATTCCCCGTGACCTGGAATCGTTAATCCACGGGCGGAAGCCCGTTTGGGCTTGATCGTCGATTCTTGCACGTGCCGTGGCGCACTTGCGTGATTCTGTACTACTGAAAACGTGACAGCGACTCTCGTCGATTGCGCTTTCGTCGGAATTTCGGAAGCGAAAGTTTTGGATGTCGAATAGCGGTAGGCTATTTACTCAGCCTATTCGTTTAGCGGTTGCTGTGAGAGATATCGGAACGATGGAATGGCTCGGTCAGAGAGGTATCTTTGTTTGCGAACGAATGACGGTCAAAGAGATCAATGCCATCAATTTTGCGTTCCGGAAGAAATCTCTAAAGCACGTTACGTGTTTGAATACTTTGACTAGCCGTAATTTGATTTATCGTCATTCAGTAGTATCATGATCCTCGCGTATCATCAACTCAAACTCAACGGCTCAATTATTCAACGATCGCAAACTGTGGAGTGCCGCTCCTCTCACCCCGTCCGCCTCCCTGTTGATCGTGGTGATAGAGTCATCTAGCATCCCCGACGCTCTCGGGGCTCGTAGGCGAACGGCGAACTCCGTTCAGCCGTTCAGCCGTTCAGCCCTTGATGGCCATCCGTCCGCCGCCGCCCCTCCCCCCTCCCTTTCTCCCCGCATGCTCTTCGAAATGCTGCCGGAGCGAGAGAATCACGAGGCGACGCGATCGCAGTCGCCGCTGTCAACGTTCTCCCGGCGCGATTCACGTGGAATCCGCGAGGGCGAATTCGTCGGCCAGGTGCCAAGTATGCCGACCCGCCGCGCGACCGATGCTGACAGCGCCGACAGCGGCACGCGGGCGAAGCGGACACGTCGGACGGATCCGATCGCCGGCGAAGCGGAATCGGACACGCGGCACGCGCGTCCGGCGTTTTCGGGCACGCGAGGCATCCCACGAGGCGGACGGGGACGCGTCAACTCTCGCTGTCCACCATCACCCCCCCCCCCTATCCCGGTGAATCGGCGGACGGCCCGCGAGACTGCAGAGCGACGGGGGGAGGGGGAGGAGGAGGCGGCGGCGGGGCGGGGCGCCCGTGTAAACTCGCTCTCGATTTAGAGCTCCCGAGCCCTTTTCTCACACGGCGCCAACTAGGCCGCCACAATGTGGCGAAGGATGCCGCCGCGCGGCAAGCCTGTCTTCCTCCTCCTCCTCCTCCCCTGCCCCCTCCCCCCGCCGCCGCCGCCAGCGCCGCTCGGAGAGCGAGAGTCCGCAGCGGGAGGAACGCGGCGGCGTGCCGATACCAGGAAATCGCGGCCGCGCCGGGGGAGGGGACAGCCAGAGCGATCGTTATCGCTCTCTTAAATGCTTCCCCTCCCCCGTCCCCCCCACGGTATCACGCCGCTGGTATCACGCGCGCGCGTGAGGCGCGCGCGGTCGCATACGACGATCATACACGTGGCTGTTGCGACGCCACGACTATCGCCTCGACTATGAGCTTCAAGCTACAAGTGTCACGTGTCGGAACAGGATGTCCTAAGCTCATTGTCGCACGCATCGGGAGGGAAAAGAGAGAACAAAGGGCAAGGGCAACGAACCGGTCCCGAGACTGAGTCGCGGGTCTTGGAAATGTTGCAAGCGCGGACGAAAATGTCGTCGTTTCGGGAATGCTCCCGCGAGCCGAAAATTTCGACAAATCGGAATCATCCGATGATTACGGCGCGTAGCCTATGACTGTCCACGGCGTAGACAGTCGCAGCGTTCTTTGTCGAATGACCTCGCTGCTCTCGATCGATCGATTTTGATTTTGAGTGCATACCGTCCGGAAGATCGGAGCTGAAGATCGGCTCGTGAACTCGTAAAGGCGCGCCCCGGAGCGGATTCCGCAGTTTCGCGAGAATAATAATCCGCGCGCGCTCGTCGTTCCTTGGGGCGCGCGCGTATACCTGTGGCTCGCGATGTAAAAGCGGAATCTAGGCCGATATAAATAGGCTGACACGCCACGGAATATAACAGGTAGAGTGCCTTAAACACCGCGGCTCGCCGCGAACGCGCGAGCGGGAAGCGTGGAACGCGATCCCTCACCCTCGCGTCGCGCTTCCTTCCTCTCGCTCCTCCCTCGGGGGAAGTCGGCTCCCTCGCGTGGAAAGGAAAGGAAAGGAAAAAGGGTGGAATATTCCCCGCAACGCGCGGAGCGAGCGGGACGCTCGCTGAGACGGGTACGGCGAATCGCGCGAATACATAAAGCGCAGAAGGCGGATTTTCGGCAGATATTTATAGAGCAGACGCAGCAGTCTCAGCGCCGACGAGCATTTCGCCGGCGCGACGAAACATCCGCATCTGTTTACCCGCTCGTCCCCCCGAGTGCGGCCACGTGGTCGCGCATGAATTAAAAAGAGAGCTGGCGGATTAAGGCTGCCCGCGCGATCATTCCCCATTTCCACGAACGCGCGCGCATGCGCGCGAGATTCAACGCAGGGAAGCGAGCAACGCGAGACGAAAACGCCGAAGCGCGAATAGGAAGCATTTCCGTTTCGATCGCCCACTTCCGCTCCAATCGTGTCTCATCGTCGTGTCCCCYCCCCCCCCCCCTTCCCCAGGTTTTCAATTTTCCTTCCCTGGACATTTCCGACTGAACTTTCGAGAGCTCCCCCCCCCCTCACCCCCTCGAAACGAGCTGTGTCACATTCCTGAAATTGCGCCCCCACATCGGAGGACGGCGGTCCGCTTTAACGTCGGGGAAAGGAAAATACACGCGTCGCCACATGGAGAGGCATATAATAATTGTGTGATATATAATAATTCAATTGTCAGGTTGAAGGCTCGCTCGCCGGATCGGCACAATGGACGGCGGCGCAACGAGGGGCAAAAAAAAAAAAAAGAAAAGAGAAAAAGGGCACAACTGCAATAACCGGGATTTAGTGCACGGCATTGAGACGCACGCGAGAGATTCGTCTTCTCTCCTTTTCTCGCGCGTATGCAGACGACGCGTACGCGGACCCGCACGTAAGCACGCCGGGAACACCGAGAGACCGAGGGAGCGAGCGAGCGAGAGAGAGAGAGAGAGAGAGAGAGAGAGAGACGCGAGTGCGTTCCAGTCCGATGCGCTCCTTCGCGTTCCCGCGGCACGCCAAAGGAAGCAAAAAGCCACACCGAGAGGGGCCGCCCCTCGGGTAATATAATTGCGCGCGCCGCGTCCTAATTCCGGCTCGACTTTGCGACACACAAAGGGCGAGAGAGCAGGCCGAAAGTCCGGCCGGTGTCGGATCAGTCGACGACCCACCGTTCGATTTCCGGTTAAGTGGAAATTCCCCCGCCCCTCCGCCGCCCTCCTCGTTTTATCGTCATCAACGTTGCTGCGTCGCGCAACGCAGATGCGGGCGCTGCGGCGCTTTCCGGCCGAGGCCCGAAGAGCGGGCTTGCTTCTCTGCCGGCGATTGCGCGTGCAATCTCCATGCAAGATCCGAGTTTGCAATTTCGATGCTGAAGAGCTGCCGACCGAGCAGCACCCTCGGAGAAGAGGAAAATCCCGGCCGAGCGGCAACGTCCTCGAGAGATCGAACGGAGACTTTCGCACGTTGAAAAACGACGGATGACTCACGTCATCACGACGCATTGTTCCAACGCGAATATCCCCTCCCCCCCCCCCGCCGCTGGCGGGGGATTCCGGAGCCTTTTCGCCTCTTTGCGATCTTAACGCGCCGCGGGAGCGCGCTCGCGCCCTTATCGGCTTCCCGCGGAAGCGCGCTCGCGTGGGATCCGCGGTCCCACGCCGAGTACTCGAAGAAGAAGAGTCCAAGAGTCGCGACGAAACGCGCGCGTTTCGCTTCGATGCACCCGGAGCCCACCTTTGTGTCCGCTTCTCCTCCCGCGGCCGAGAGCCGAGACCGCCTCGCTCCGCGGTGCTCGCCGAGCGAAAAAAGACCGCGCCGCAACGGTGAACCGCTCTCCCCGCTCCCGCGTATCGCCGCTGTATCCCAATTCCGCGGGCTATTGTGTCACTTGTGATTTCGAGTTACTTTGTCACGCGCGCGGCTCGCAACGAGCGTCAACGAGATCGCGCCCGATCAAGGTATCTCGTCGCCATCTCTGCGTAGTTATCATTCCGCGGCTGTCCGTGCGCAATTAATAACGATGATAACAGCGCGGTAATGACGGAGCGGGCGAGGGCGTTAATAACGAGTACCGCGCGTGTCGCCAGACCGGTTGGGCGGTTCTCTTTGATGCCTTGTTGACGACGAGGAAAGCACGAGGAGCGTATTCGGCATGTTGCCGCGGTTAGATTTAGCCTGGCCGAAAAGCACAGGCAGGCTCCATGCACGAGCCGAATCCGTGAGCACTTCAGCAACTCGGGCGGACTCCACGCTTTCTCCCCATTACCCTTAAAATCCCATTAAGGGGCCTAATTAGCGCGGGAATCTCTCCCGGGGAGATGTTGCGAGCGATCGGACTCGCCGCGGCGCCCTGCTCGTCGGGATCGAGCCGTGCCGTGTGCGAGCACCATAAAGGCGTCACGCTAGCTGAACAAGAGCCCTCCTTGATCCAAATTCCAGCCCGCGGGGTCGGAGGTCGAACCGCGGCTCGATCTGGCTCTGACAAACGAGCGTGCTCTCGCGGATCGTCGAGCGCCTCGCGCGATTAAGCGCGATTCGATGCCGTTCGCGGTCGTTATTATTATTATTATATACGTAGCGAAGCTGAGGACGTAAGCTGGGTGTAATTTTAAGATTACGCGCAACTTTGAGAATACAATTACGATCGACCGCGAATAGGCAGAAATTTTGCGCGTTCGCGCGTCTCAACGAAGTTACACACGTGTGTTGCGATTGTATTTCGTTAAAGTGTCGTCGCCGATATAATATTATATCGTTGATGAACAATGAAACATGCGTGGCCGTGATTCAATGATAAATTCAATAGCCGAGCTCAACTCACTTCTGAGCAGCTTCTGCTGCCAGGTCGTCGCGTAGCGACGAATACTTCCTTCGATCCTTCCACGAATACTGCGTGCCTGTTTCCCCCTCCCCACCCCGCGAGAGAGATCGACGATACTAATCACTCGCGTGATTAGTAATATTCACTGTTCTCTCCGATGAAAAAAGTTTCCCCGGCGCATGCGCGCGCGCTGACGAAATCAGCGAGATGGAGAAGGAAGAAGCCTTTTGCTGCCCTCAGGGCAAGGTGGGGGGCTACGGGGATTTCGGAATTCGCGTCGCGAATGCGGACCGATAGTGGAAGAACCGGCGCGGAGGAGGAGCGGCGGGGGAAGTACAGGTACAGAGAATTTCTCTCGCGCGTTTCATTTCATCTCGTTTCAGGCTGCCGTCACGGACTGCCGACCCCGCCGCCTCTGTGCCCTTGACACAGTTCCCGGCGTACGCGCGCTCCTCGCTGTTGCATGAACTCGAAGAGCGAGCCGGGAGGAGCGCCTTTCCCTGTGTGCCCGCGTACGCGCGTGCATCCGTCGATTCCGCGCATGCGTACGTGCGCGCGGGTTGCGCGAGTCCCGACAGCTTTCGCCGAAGGGCCGGCGGCTCGTAATGGCACATAAAGGCGGACGCACAATTGCGGGATGAGCGCGCGCGTTTCCCAGCGGCCCGCTCGCCCGGTGCTCGCCTTTAGATGGCGAGAACGAGACTTCCGTAGGGAGTAAAATGGTCTTGTTACGGTCTTGTCTTGCGCGATATCCATCTAAGCCGCTGATGCGCGGCTTTCGCGAGTTAAATGTCGAGTGGATCCCCTTCCATTCGAATTTCCCCGAAATTGAATTCAGTCGTCGGATGACGGGAGAATCGGACGAATATAGATGCAGGGGATGCAGGGGGCATGGAGCGTTCGATTGGAGCATCGGCAATCATGCGGGACGTTCCGTTCCCCCCGTTCCCCTTGCAAAGGCTCTCTCTCTCTCGGTCAAACGCCGGAGCCGCCATTGAAACGTCGACTGAATGCTCCGAAGGGAAGCTTTCCACGCTTATCCCTTTTATTATTCACCTGCCTTCCTTCTAAGCTGCCGGCAGCGGACCGTTACTCTCGCAGATTCGTCCGGCAGGTCGCGCCCCGCCTTCGACCCCTAACCCGCGCGGTTGGTGCGCGGCACACACAAGCCGTGAAATTATTCAGAACGAGTCGGGTAACGCGTAGCAACTACTCGCGGGCGGGTGTTTCCCATCGGAGTAGATAACTATTGCACATCCAAGGTCAGGCTTTAGCGCAGCCGAGCGTTTCGCCGTGGGGAGGACGTCGCGCGACCGGTGGTTGCTTGCGTGCGTGCGTTAGCTATCGTCCTGACCGAGAAAATCGACCGCGTTTCACGTTCGCGGCCGCTTATCGCGTAATATCTGCCTGCCACCACCACCTCTCGCTCCGCCAGATCTGCGAACGAATTTCCCCGCGCGGGGGACAGCGGGACCGAGGAGGGGGGGGGAGGTGTATCTCCCGCGACGACGATGTCGGGAGGGGGCGGGAATAAGATTAACACCTTTCTCGGAATCGGGAAAGCGCATGCGCGTTACACCCGCTCATTGCTCATTGCGGAGGGCTTTAAATCGTGTCACGGATTTAAAGGTCAGACTCTTTCCACGTAGCGTACGATCGAAGATCTCCTGCGCGCTATCCGCGCACAACTAATAACAGAGTCTCTCCTTTAACCCGGCGATCTGCAAGAGAGAGAGAGAGAGAGAGAGAGAGAGAGAGAGAGAGAGAGAGAGAGAGAGCGCAGATAATATTTTTTCGTTCCTGGCTGGCGCACCGGCGAAAATCCGCGGCGCATAAATCGCGGGGCGCGGAGCCGGCTTTTCGTAATTATAACCTAGCAGGCTTTTTAGGTCAACGCGTATGAACTTCGCTTACTATATCCCCCTCTATCTTTTCGGTGTATAAATAGCGCCGTGAAACTCCCGCCGTCCCCTCGCCCCTACCCCCCCCCCGCCCCGCCCCCCCCCCCTCTCTCTCTCTAGCGCTCCATAGAATAGAGAAGATAAAAGAAAGGATACACATTGATAAACGCGCGTGCAAGTCAGCGAGTTATCGCGAGTTCCTGAACGCGCGATACGGGTGCGCATCTGTCGTGCGTAATTCGCGGGCCAGGACGCGATCCTCGGCTCGCTCGGAGCGAACGTATCCGCGCCGCGGTGCGGTGAAATCGATTATCCGCCGTCCATTAATCTCGATCGGCCGCGATCTACGAACGCGATCCGGAATTAATCCCTTACACGCTCTCTCGATCGATTATCCCTCGTCTTAAACGCCTGAAACGCTCGCAGCTCTCTTATCGCACGCAGCTGGATTGCACACCGCCGCCCGGCCGGCCGTACGCGCCTGTGGGAAAACGCTGAGCACGCGACTCGCGTGCTGACCTGAAAAACCTGAGCAATCACACGTCGGCTTACGTCGGCGCGTGACGTAACGGAAATAACGCGATCGAAGCTTTCGGATTGATCCGACCGCGCGCGATCCGGCTCGCGCGCCGCTCCGCGCCGCATCGACGGCGACGCTCAGCCGAAGATTCACGGGAGCGTGCGGGGTAAGAGGGGAGGGGAGGGGGAGGGGGAGGGGGGGGACGTGGACGCGAGGAAGCGGCGAGCGAGAGAAGAGGCGAGCGCGCGATCGAGCCGGGGTCGAAGCGGAGGGCGGGCGAGAGGGCGGCCAGCGGGAGCTCAGCGACGGTGGAGGAGGAGGAGGAGGAGGGGGACGAGGAGGAGGAATGATGGAATGAAGTCGCGCTGAAACTGGGCCAGGTTTACTCGGTAAGTGTGTCACCGCTTATTGATCCACCATCCACCCACAACCCCCTGCGGCAGCACTTATCGCTGGCCGAATGGAACGTCGGCGGTGGCGTCGGCGCGGGSGGAAGAGAGGRGGRGGGSGGRGGGGGRGGSGGGGGKGGGGGGGGGGGGGGGGTGACGGGGCGGCGGACGAACTGTTGCAACGCGGTTTATTTTCATTTGCCATCCCCCGCCTCCCTCGTCCCGGTTCGCCCCTTCGCCCCACCCCGGCGCGCGCGACGCGAGCAATTCCGTCTTTCTCTCTGGCTATCTCTCTCTCTCCCTCATTCTCCTCGCTTCCTCCTCTCTATTAAGCCACGAAATTACGAACGACCGATATGGCCTGGGAGAGAACCGCGGCGCATTCTCCGTTCGTCCTCTCTCTCCCTCTCTTTTCCCCTTTGCGTCATCCTTGACGCGTTTTTCTCAAAGTACTCATCCTCGGACTGCCGCCGAGCGTGAATTCAATTCTCAACCGAGTGACCCAGATAGCCGAGATGTGTCGGTCGATTCTCATGTTGCAGCATTCCTCGAGCATTTCCCTTGTGTCGTCTGTGTCTTTCTTTTCTTTTTTCTTTTTCCTGAGCCTACCTGGAGCCTTACCTACTAATGCTGAGAAACACGCGCGCGCGCGCGCGCGCGCGCTATCCTCGAGTCCCTTCGGAAACTTTCTCGCGTAACGAAAACAGCATCTCTCTCTTCCTCTTTTCCATTACGGATAATACGACTGGGGAATCTAATATAGCACGTGACGTCAATGGGTCAATGGGTTCTCTTCGATTCCACGTTTCCGGTTACGTAACGGGCTGCGCAAGGCCGATCTCACTATTTCGGTTTCGGCGAACGGAAATAGTACCGATCCGATCGGCACTATTTCGCGCGCGGACGATCGAATCGATCGTGAGATCCGAGATCGAGAAATTGAGCAGCGCGCGCGCCAGTGCGTTATCGCGTTTATTAATGATGTCCAGCTCTCGCCGCCCGTATGGCGAGATAACACACTCGGCGTTGCTCGCTTGCTCGTTGCGCGCTTTCGGCGCGCTCGCGTAATAGGTACAACACGCGGATCGGCGATTAGCAAATAGTTTCGTTGATGATTTACGGCGTTACAGCTAGCAGCACAGTGTCAATTTATTTACGCATGTTGGCATCATGCGAGATTAGCCGGTGCGTGCGATCGCGTGCGTGCGAACCGGTTCCTTTCGGTGTCAAATACATTTCCATAGCGAATAATCGAGGAGCGATTACGAAACCGGCGGCGCGGAATAGCTTCTGCGATTGACATTTTATTTTTCGCACGGAAATCGACAGCGTCGATGGTGAGAAAAGGAACGCCAAGGAGCGCCAAGCCGGGGAAAGAAGTCGAAGCGAGCCGGCTATCTTCCGAGACGAAGAAATGGTCGCTTTTCCAAGAAGCGTTCTCACTTTCAATTTTCGCCACTGATGCGAAAGCAGTTCTTTTCCCCGCGCTTGGCGCCTTTCCCGCCGCTTTTTCATTAATACCGTTAATCAACGCTATTAATTGGACCACGCCGAATGTTCTGAACGCGACAGGCTTGCAATCTGCTTCCCCCTCCTCCCTTTGTTATCTCGATATCTCGCGATATCTCGCGCGAGGTCCGACTTTCTCGGGCGCGGATCGAAGATCCAGAGCGGGGAATCCCACGGACGACTGTCCCCTCTTCCGCCCCCCTCCCCCTCCTCCCGACCGCCGGGGAAATCTCGAGTCGCCCGACTGCGACGTCATCCGCGCCCCGAGCGCGTCCTTGCTCGCGGATAACGGCGCCGAGATAATCGCGCGAGCGTTTTGAGGCAGGTCGGTAATATCAGCGAGGGAAGGCGCGAGACGCGGCCTCGTATCGCGCGACCTGCATTACCTTCCTCGTCGTCGGTCCGGCTGCTTGGATAAGACAGCGAGCACGGGCCGATGACGAGCGTAGTCGCCGGCGGATACGCCGCCAATGGTGGGGGCGGGGGAGGCAGCGGCGTCGAGAAACAGGTTTGGATGAGTGCGGCCGGACGGACGGAGCGCCGCTCGCGAAAGAATCGAAAGTAAGTGGCGGTGCCGAAAGCCAGAAATAGCTGCGCGCGCGCGCGCGCACGCACGTGGCGGCGGTTCCAATCCGAAATCGCTTAAAATTTCGTAACCGGCGCGTTTACGTTACGTCACATCACGTCACATCACGTCACGTCGCCGTGGAATAAAAAGGGCGCGGGAGAACGGCCGGCTTCCTCCCGCTCGCGGGATTCCCCTGTCGGTCGATCGATCGACGATCGCGCGTGGGTACTATCGATACGGAACGAGAGCACGCTAGGGCGCGCTACGTCGTTTGCCACGTTTGCGACAGAACAAATGGACAACAAAACGGTCGCGCCCAGCGCGGCGTAGATGCGGCAGGCTGCTCTTATCGCGTACCCTCGATTTGCACGTCATCGCGCATAACGGCGCGACGTGAAGGAGGTCGCACGCGTCCTTACATGAAATTATTCGCGATACCGCTAATTGCTAATTACGCGTCCTCGAAGCGCCGCGCAAAGTCTCGTCCGCGCACGCTGCGCGCATGTGTGTCAGGGAAAGAAATCTCGCTCGGGAATAACGATCGTGATTATCGATCTTGCTTAAAGGCAGCAAGGTGATTCTCGATCTCTCTCGTCGTCATCTCGCCACGCGCGTTGCCGCGGAGAGATCGACACACGGCGAGTGTAACACACTCGGAAAGCTCCGGAAACGTTCTCGAGATCGATCTCGAGTCTGTTTCGATCCGAGGAGTGCAGCTCTCGTCCGTTCGCGCTTGGCCGCCGAATTTCTCTCTCTCTCTCTCTCTCTCTCTCTCTCTCTCTTCTTTCTCAGGACGTTCCGCCGACAGCGCGTAAGGCGCTGTTACGCGCTCGCGATCAAGGGCTTCAAGGCGAGCGAGTGTATCGCGCTATCGCGATCTCGCGTGGAAAACACGTGGCCCGTTCAGGTTTACGCGCGATCGCGCGCACTTGAATGCGAGAGATCGTTTCCCATCCACGTGCTGGATCTTCTCACTCGCGAGGTTTTGCCTTCCCGTTCCCGTTCCCGTCCCCTCCCCCCCCCACACCCCCGCGAATTCCACGGAATACGGAACTCCCATTGTCAGGGGAGGAAGGCGAGAGAGATAGGGGGTGTGAATACATCATATCTCTCGTTTCGTCGTTTTCGACGTGCACGTTCAGGTTCGGCGTCGATTGAGCAAAAGTCCGACCGGGCTTTACGCAACCGTCGCCTTCGATACATCGCCCTCGATCGAGGTGACGCTCCGGCCGCGCGACCGATTATGCGGCGATCAAAGTACCCGGGAAAGCGGGCGACGGCGGCGGCGGGGGGGGGGGGGGGGGGGGGCGAGAGAGAGAGAGAGAGAGRGGGGGGGAGAGAGGGGGGGGGGGGGGGGGGGGGGGGGGGGGGGGGGGGGGGGGGGGGCGGAGTGTTTCTCCCGACGCGAGATGGCCGCGGAGGGGTGTACAGGGGACAACGTGCGCGCTCGCTTTGATCGCCGCGCCGAGATATTTTTTTTTACCGAATCGGGACGACGAATCGCGCCGAGAATCGGCACTCGCCGATTATGAGGAAATGATTCATCATTTTCGAGGATCGCTCGAGGAGCATCGATCCGCACGACGACGATCGTGCGAGCCTACGGAAGGCGATCGGCAGAGAGAGAGAGAGAGAGAGAGAGAGAGAGAGAGAGAGAGAGAGAGAGAGAGAGAGAGAGAGAGAAGCAGGGATAAAAGAAAAATCTCGGGCCAATCCCCGCGCGCGCGCTCGCTCGCATCTGCGATTGCCAAACGCGACGTGTCTAATTACTCTCGCCATTCGTACGAATGCTCGCGCGTAAGCTAACGGGCGCGCGGCTGCCTCCGCGCCGCGAAGCGATGGCGAACCGCGGCGCGGAGCGCGGCGGTGGCCGCCGCCTGGCGGCGAGCGCTCGGCTTTCGTTTTCACCCGGCTTGTTAATCCGGTGAGTCAATAGTTGTATAACACTGGAGCTGCGTTGCGTAACCCACGCGCCGTCGTCGGTTTCCCTCGCGACCTACTTGCCCACTAAACTAGACACACATTTCTTATCCGCCGGTAATCCCCTCCCCCTTCGCCCCGTCCCCTCGCTCTTCCCTCATGAGCTGTTCCGCTGCTCGAATTATTCGCTCCATCGCCGGGCCGACTTTCCCGAAATAGTCCCCGACACTATTGAGCATGATCGCGCGTTTTTGCATATCCTCCCGATTTTCGCGAGAGATTCGAGAGACTCCATCGAAGCTTCGTCTCTCCCGGAGACTTCCCTTTCTCTCTCTCTCTTTCTGTTTTTTTCCTGGAGGAACAGCGTGTACATTTTCAGTCGAGGCTGTCGTAATCGTCTCTTTGTCATTCCGACGCAATCGACGCGAATTATTACACGCACGGTTCTCCTGGAAGAGACGGCACAGCAAGCCGCGGAGCGCTGAGGATCGATCTCCGAGATCGGCGATACAGATTTACCGCGGAACGTTAAAAGGGAAAGGCCCGAGGACTCGCGTGATAATTTCACTCGCCGACACGGCGAGGAGGATTCCTGCCGGAAGCGAGAGTTCCGCGATCACGCAGCTCATTTGTCGCAGCTGATTTCCGCGGAGCCTTGAAGAGCCAAACGGCGCGAAGCAAGTTCCTCGCTACTCTCGATTCGCCGGAGGGATGACCGGCCACGCTGACTGGTCGACTCTCGATAATCGAATTTCGAGAAGACGATCTATCGCAGCTCATTGGCCCGCGAATGCGCGAATGAAATCTTGCCAGATTTTCCCCCAGAACGGAATAATTCGTCTCTTCTCGGCGGGATCGATCGAGATCGGACATCGATTAGCGCGGAAAAGCGCGCGCCGACTCGAGCGAGTCGATTTCTACTTTTTTCTACTCGCATCTTCATCCGATCGCGATACACTCGGAGCTAGGAGATCACGTAGGCTCGCGACTTGTTGCGTACCGCGATCGGACGCGCAACGTAACGCTGCTGAAACAGATCGAAGCGATCCGGCTCAAGGTCGCGCCTGCCTTCGAAATATCACGAAGGATTCCGTGGCGAGTGAAATCTCCCTGGCCATTTCTCTCGCTCTCTGCCTCTCTCGCTCTCTTCCCTCATCTCATTCGAGAGTTTGGTCGACTCGTGAACGACGAAGGCTGCCAGGCTGCCGCGCACGTAGCTCTTTAGGGATAATTTTTCTTCCTTGCCCCGGGTCGTGGTTCTCGAAGGCGAAACCGGCGCTTACGATCGTTAACGCGTTTCGGCGCGGGCGTCATGTCTATTATTAATCCCGCGGAGACGTCCTCGCGAGTAGAAGCCGAGTTTAATATTCCGTATTTTACGTGCAGCATTCGTAAATTGGAACGTAAGGAAACGTAGCGTAAAGGAAGCCCTGAATTCATCATCGAGCGAGTCGATGAGGAAGAAGGTTCCGTGCTCACGATTCGATCTTGACATCAAATTAATCTCAGTCTGTGCAAAGACAATCGTGACGACTCGATAGCTCTATCCCCGCAGTCGGAGTCATCGCGCATTTGCCCGAATGCTCGATTTAAGGCGGGGGAGAGTCGATGAAGGCGCGTTCGTCTCGCCAGAAGCGAAATCAACCCCAAGGAGACACGCGCCGCGCTCGCACCGCTAAATATATCCGCCGCTGATGCGGCGTTATATTCCGTGCGCCAGGATTCGCGCCGCGCTCCGCCGCGCGTAATGATAAAATGATCGTCGCGGTTGCGACATGAAACGGCTCGTGAAATGAAGTTGCGATCGTAAGGGAGGCTGCTTGCGGACGCAACACGCGAATCGATCGCATCGCGGGCATCGCGAAATCGGGGTCACCGGGGTGAACGGGGACGCGAGATCGGGTGGATGGGATAAGGCGATAAGAGGTGCGAAGCGGGTTTGAATTTCATGAGCGCCGAATAAATAGAATTTGCGAAATGCGAGTCCCGCGGATCGCTCGGCCGGCTGCTGCTGATGCAACCGCGATGATGCTAATGCGCTTCAAACGCGTCTCCGATGTACGGTCGTCTCCGTCGTTTTTAATGCACGGCTACTCGCGCGTGACTGACTCGTGCATAACATAATTAATCGCGTGGGACTGCCGAGGCCTCATTGTCTTCGTTTATCGCGTCGCGGATGCAGCAACGCTCTCGTTTCAGCTTTTCAGGCGACGAAGAAATCGACATTGTTTGTAAATCAATTTCGCTTATTTACTCTTCGCCGAGCTCGCCCGCTGCTCGGAGCAGGGGTATGCAGACAGACAGAGAGAGAAGATAAACGAGCGATCGCCCGTTGCGTGTTCGGATCGCATTATTACGGGAGCGTGAAGAAGTTTAATTCGTGACGGAGCGGCTCAGGATATACGAACGTTAAGGAGCCTTGCGTGTCGCGAATAAGAAACGGGGACCAACCGGCCTCGATACATTGTGCAAGGGTAGTAGCTTTTCCTTCCTTTTTTCTTAAAATCGTTTACAACTTATCGCCAGTCCTGACGACGCAAAACAAGGAGAAAAGAAACGGCATAACGGGCTGATCGCATCTTCATCTTTCTCTACGTGTGTGCTCGTCGGCTTATAGTTTCTCCATTCCGGCCGATTCTCGTCCGGCGAAAAGCCCGGATGATTATTGTTCTCACCCTGGTGATCTCTGACATTAAGCATACTTTGGCGGTAGCTTCCCATTAAATTCCGATAAGTCTTAGCTTAGATTTCACCGAGAGTGCGCGAGAGGGGGAGAAAAACAGCTTGCGCTTATATTATTTAGCATTTAACTTTCCGATTATTTTATTACACGTTCCCCGCAGAACAGAAGCGGAAGATGAGAAATCGAACGGCACACACACGCACGCGGAACGCGCAATCCGCTCGAATCCGCCGTCCGATCCGCAGAATCCGTGGGCAATCCGTTGCGTTTTATTTTCGGAACGCCCGATCAAGCCCGAGCGGAAAGGATTAACGCGAAATTGCAGCGTGGGATCTTAAACAAACCGTCGCGAATCCGCCCCGCCGCTAAAATAATCCGTCATCCACCCCCGGCCCCGTCAAAAATACCGCGCGCGTGGAACGAGGAGCGGGCGGGGAGGGGGGCGGGGCGGCGGGCGCGCGGCTGTCGGATCGCCGGGAGTCCAGAGACGCGGCAACGCGTGAGAAAAAAAGGGCCGCGGAGTTGGCGCATGCGCGCACGCGCGCGCGCGCGAACCTGTCGCGACCGGCTTATTAATGGCGGTATTGAGATTAAGTTTATTCAGCAACGAGTACACCGTGACACACTAACCAAGTGGTCGAGACCCACTTAGCTCACCGGGTGACCTCGGCCATCGAAACGGCACGGATGGGATGATAGCGCGCATGGCGTACTCCCTTTCCCCCTCCAGCCCCGCCGCCGCCACTGCTTCCTCGTTTCGCTCTTCCCCCACCCCTCCCTCTCGTTTATGCCGCGAGCGCGGAAAACGCGCGAACCGCGCCGCACGCCCTTCGACTTTCGCATAGGGCGGACACCACTTTGTCCACGCGAATCCGGCATTTTCTCGAATTTTACGCATGCCCGCCGCAAGGCCGCGACGCGACGAGCTCGCGATAACGCGATGAGGGCGACGTCATCGTCTGCGGGCGATGATCGATGCGAGAGTGTGGGGGAGAGCTCTTCTTCTGCCAGCGATCATTCTCGGTTTCCATCACGATGTTACATACACAGCGATCGATTACGTGCGATCCGTACGGCGATGTAAATTGCTCGCTTCGGCAGGCGAAAGTGTACACAATTTCACTCTCGTTCGTAGAATGTGCCCAAGTATCAGGCGGCACATGGGCCTCGCCGCGGCAGCGAGAAAGTTTCCTCGAAACTTGCACGGTTTCGCCATCCGGGCGGCTCGGCAGGTACGATGATGCGCGGACAACACGAGAGTAGTCCCGGAATAATGAAGCCGAGCGCAGAAACTCGAATTAACGGCAACGTCGCGCGGATTCGCGCCCTTCGGCGGAAATCCAAGAAAGAAGGGAAAAGGGATAAAGGTAAGAAACTGCGGGAGGAAATTGATTGTCGTTCGCCGGGCGCGATTGACTTACGACTTCTCCTCTCCTCTCCTCTCTCTCTCTCTCTCTCTCTCTCTCTCTGTCCCTTTTTTTCTTCCTTTTCAATCGTGCCAGCGTTTCTTACGCAAACTAGCGAAAGTAGGCGGACGCGTAGAGCCGCCTCGGTCACGCAGCATCGGCGATGACGACGACGCGGAGATGACGATGACGACGACAGCGACGATGACGACTACGACACGATTGCGTTTCCCAGGCGACACCGTAGCGATCGTGAGAGGAGAGCCCGGCCACGCGCGCGCACGTGCGAGAGAGAGAGAGAGAGAGAGAGAGAGATTCCACGGCGTGTTGGAGGATTGCGAAATGCTGAAAGCGCCTTCCTCGCGTCGAAAGCGAGAGCGAGGAGGAATCGTCGCCGACTCCAGCTCTGGACCCGATCGCGCACCGAATCCGAAGGCAGAAGAAGAAACCGCTCGTGAAACGATTACGTAATTCGATCCGTCCCGAATTCGTCCAGCCTGCAAGAAAGCGCCGCGTCCGTTAGAATTCACCGCCTCGCGTTCTCTCTCTCTCTCTCTCTCTCTCTCTCTCTCTCTCTCTCTCTCTCTCTCTCTCTCTCTCTTTTTCTCTCTTCGTGTTGAATCGCCTTGGTCCCGGTTGGTTTCGTCGATCGGTTTCGCTCTCGAGATTCAACGCGATGATCGCGCAGTGGCCGCTCGCTTAATCGTTACCGGGAATTCCCCGCGCATTATGCATTCCCGCAATCAGATCGTTAACATCGTTCGCGGATGGGCTTATCGGATCGATCTCGTCGATAGGATTCATTACTGTCATTGAGCGGTGACTTGTCGCGACATTCGCTCTACTCAGCGAATCGATTATCGCTCGAGTATCCTCGACAGCGTGCGCTTCGCCATCGCGTGGTAAACCGCGCGAATCCAAATCCATCCATTCCCGTTTGAAATGAAAGAGCGCATCCGTCTGCACTCGCTCTGTTCGTAACTCGTCCGTCCCAGCGCGCGAGACTGAATCGCCATTTTTCAAGGCGAATAATACGCTTATTAACGTCAATAATAGGACAGATGCACGCAAATGTCGAACTGTCCTACCGAAAGTGGGACACGCGGTGATCCTTGATCGTCGGTTACTCAAGGTTCTATCATTGACGAATCCGCGCAAATTCGCGAGGGTTGCACGGAGCTGCGAGGTTCGCTCTCCCCCTGTCCACCCCACCCCACCCCCCACCCCTGTCCGTCCCAATTATCTCATTCGATCGCCGGATTCTGAAGCGGTGCGCGATTCAATCGCGAGAGTTCGATCGCTTCAGGGCCGCACGCGCGGCATCCGTAAACGGTCGCGTCCCCGTTTTTCTCTTTTTCTCTTCTTTTTTTTTTTTCGGCTGACCTCTTTCCCTCGCCGCACACGTCATCTCGGAAATGCACTTGTTGCACCCTTCCCGCCACCGGCGCCGCCGTCGGCATAGCGACCGTCGTTCGCGGGTCCGGCTGTGCAGCTCGATGCTCGTGCAGATAAAAAAAAAAAACCCCGTAATACACGTCGATGTGGACGACGCCTGCGTCATCGTCGTCGGGGCGAGATAGACGCGAGGAGGCGCCGCGCGTCCACGTACGCGGCGCGGGAAAGGACGCCGGTCGCGAGAGGGGGCGGCAGGGCGGGAGGGCGCGCGCGCGCGCAAGAGAAAGAGAGAGAGAGTGCGGTGGGAGGCAAGGATTCGTGTCATTGTCAGTGGGTAATCAGGTCAGTGGGCCAGTGGGACGAGAGACCACTTTCAATTTCAGTCCTTCTAGCCATATATAACGTGCTGCGCGCGCGTCGTTATCTCGCGTTCCTCTCCCTGGCCTCTCTCTCTCTCTCTCTCTCTCTCTCCCTCTCTATCTCTCTGTCCAGCTGCCGGCAGTCAATCCGCTACTACATGCGCGCGACGCTCTTTTCCCTGCTCTCTACCTGATGCTTCTTTTTCTCTTTTCTCGATCTATCTATCTCAATCGCTACCGGCGAATGCGAACGCGCGTGTATGATAAACAGAGAGAGAGAGAGAGAGAGAGAGAGAGAGAGAGAGAGAGAGAGAGAGAGAGAGAGAGAGAGGGAGAAAGGGATGGATAAATAAATATATGTACATATATATATATATATATATATATCTGGCGAGAGAGAGGGAGACAGAGAGGGGCGTGTGAAGTCACACCGGAATGGTAGATGGATAGAGGCCGAGCTACCGACACGCGCCAATCGCGTCACGCTTCTTCACGCGCGAGCGTAACTAGCGAGCCCGCGCGCGCGCGCGCGGGGCGAGCGGCGGCGGGGCGCGCGAGAAGGGGGAGGGGGAGCGAGGCGATACCTCGCTGATTCGCTTGCTCGTTCGCTCGATCCGGCCGGTCGGTCCCGCGTCTTGCCGCGCCGTGCCGTGCCGTGCGCGCGGTGGAGAGATAGCGAAAAGTAGGACGCGTATTAAAGACCACAAACCGTGTCCCGTGGCGTCACTTCTTGTGCCTCGGCGCGGTACGCCGGTATTACCCAATCGAATTCATCATAACTGGCACGAGAAAACGTGTGCATGTACGAGCGGAGACTGCGGAACGGACGGCGGATGGAGAGGGAGGGAGAGAGAGGGCGACGGAGCGGAGCGGCAGAGACGGAGGGCCAGCGTTTCGACGCGGAGCGGCGTTCAGCGCCTTGGCGCGGAGAACAGCGGAAACTTTGAAATTTAACGCGCGCGCACTTTCGCGAGGAGGAAGTTTAACGATTTTTATGAATATGAAATTAATGGTTTTCCGATTAATGGGGAGAATCCTTTTTCTACCAAAACTATGACAGGAGCCTCTGCATTTAATCTGCATTTCTTAAGCTCTTGCTTGAGCTTTTACTGAAAACTCATGATGAAAATTTGAAATGGACACAAGTCGTTTGCAACACCGCCTGCGAGCAGGCGCGTTTTATGATTCGGGGATTTCGTTACACGAGCGATCTGTCATCTGTTAAACCGACATGAACGATTACATGAGCAATGAAAAGCTCGATCGAATGATTATCAACAAATTAAGCTTAATTAAGATATCAAGAAACGATTATCTTCAATAAATGAGCGTTTAAATGAGTGAAAGATGACTGTTAAGGAGGATACATAAACGACGAGCGAATCCCGAGAAAGTCTTATTATTGAACATTAGGACACAAAGACGAGCACGTTATCGCTGTCGTGCGATAATCAAAGCATCGAGAGGTGCGCGCGCCAATCAATCAGGACTTTTCAAAATCTTCGACGACACGCCGGATGACAGAAGTCCGTGATGAATTTTCGCGAAAATCTGGGACGCAACCTTGGCTTCTCGGCTGCGGCAAGGCCGATCGAGCGTTGTATTTAGAAACGCCCGCGAAATGTAACGAACTGCATATACACCGTCCTGCGACAACGTGGAAAATCGCAAACGGCATAGAATTGCGTCGAGGGAACAAAAATGCTTTTCCCTCCAAGCATTTCCCACAAATATTTCGCGGACGGCAGAGGGGCGGGGAGGGGGAGGGACCACGCCGCGGCGCGCGATTACAGCGCAGGCGCGATTTCATGCGCAAGAGCGATACGAGAGCGATATCGCACGCGTAGTCTCTCTCTCTCTCTCTCTCTCTCTCTCTTTCCCGGTTATCATACAGATTATACATGAAATGTACATATATGCGGGCAGAAAACAAAAATTGGAACATGCAAATTGGGCGTCGAATGCAACCGCAGTCAATTACTGCATTCTCATTGTGTTCTGCCGCTGTTGGCCGGCGTGTTTCCAACACGCACGCACGCACGTACGCACGCACGCACGCACGGCTGGACGAATCGAATGTTATTGTCGTGCCGAGCTTTTTAATACTCTGATTGTTTTGCGCGTCGCATCTTCGTGTTTCTTTACGAATGCGGCACACGTGATCGAGCGCATCTGCAAAATGGACGACCGCAAGGCAGTGCTTCGAAAACGCGTTTACGTCGAGGCATCGGGCATGCTCAAATCCGTTGGAAACCGTCTTTGTTGGGACGGCCGATCGAGTCGAATCGAGTCGAATCGAATCGAATCGAATCGAATCGGATCGAATCGAATCGAATATATTCTTACAAATTCATTACAGCGCGTGCGTTTGCGACACGCGCGTTCGTGTCGACCCGCCGGAATATTGGCTCCGCGGCGGAGATATCAACGAAATGTTAGTTATTGATAAGAACGTGGGGGCGCCACGCGACGGCGGACAGAATTTCGGTCACGTGACGCACAGCCGACAGCGAGATTTCGCGATATCGCGAATCGCGCAAGACCGAAACGCCCGTGCGGAAGCCTCCCGCGCGGATCCTGTTGTTCCTTTCGATACGCGGAGGGAATATCGGCCAACATCGCGTAAAACGCCGCCATGCTGTCGGCGTAATGCGCGAGATTCGAATCGTCGCCGCGTCGGCGCGACCGCCGACGCGGCAATCCCGCCGATTCCTCCGCCTCCGGCATCGAATAAGTGCACGAGTGCACTTATTTTGGATAAATTGGAGCACGCGTCTGTTACCCCCACATACGCGCGACATACGCGTGCACGCGCGCGCGCTGGAAACGTCGAATAATAATTACCGTTGTTGGCTCGACATGGCGTTATTGAGTTATTCCGATGCGAGTTTATCAAAGTGGGTCAAGCGATTCAATAGCGACCGCCGCGGTGGAGAAACGGGCTCCCCCCTAACCTCTCTCTCTCTCTCTCTCTCTCTCTCTCTCTCTCTCTCTCTCTCTCTCTCTTTGCTCTGGTACCCCCCTCTGGTCCTCCCCCACCCCCTACGTCTCCGTCTCCACCTAGCCCGTCTCTGTCCCGTCGTCTTCAACGCGCGAGCGTGGGAGGTGGCGGACGTGTATGCGCGGTGCAATAAAAACCGCACACGTAAGGGAAAAAGAGAGGGACGCGCGTTTACGCATTACCGGCATTACCCGTAGATTCGCGAGGGGAGGAGGAAGAGGAGGAGAAGAAGGAGGAGGAGGAGAGGAGGGTTGGTCGGAGGGGAAAGGAAGACAGCGGGTATCACGCCGGAGGGAGGAGGATCGATGATCCCCCTCGGCGAGCCGAAAGCGACCGCGAGAGTATCCTGCGCCGCGATGACGTGGCAGGCGTTAACCCATTTCTCTTAATCATACGTGGAAGCGAATTGAGAGGCGGCTGATTCACCCCCCTCCCCCGCGCAATTAGACGGCTACTCCGTCTACGGCGCGAGAACGAGGAGGAGAAGGAGGAGGAGGAGGAGGAGAAGGAGGATGGCGATGGCCTGAAATTAACCGCGAGTCTTGTCGGCTCGCTCTCGCGATCGGATCTCTCGTCGATCGAGACATCGATCAGGGAATTCACGGAACACGGCGAGCTCGCCGTGAACGTGAGACTAGCTCGATTGCTGAAAATCACTAGCATCGCTGACCGGGAAGCCACGGCGTCCACGCGCCAACGAAGGGAGCTTCAAGGACGAATACGGGCAGCGATACGAGAAAGGGAAGAGCCGAGGAACTAAAAAGATAAAATTTGCGCTTTAATCTTTGTCGTCCACGCTCTGTGAATCGATTGTCGCTGAGGCTGCAACGCGGGCCCGATTAGCGGAATAAGCAATATCGATTCTCGCTCGAATCGGAATGATCATCACGTCAAGAGCATGGACAATTGCCCAACAGGCCTGTTTCGCGGAAGAGAACGGAATGGCAATTTTTCATTCTGCGACTGCGACTCTCGCGCAGCTTTCAATAATTAGTTCACCGGTGTGCGACCGTGTAACGGAAGTGTTGTACCTGTTGCAGGCTCCGTCATAAATTCTCGCGGTGTATCCGCCCCGAATTCTCCTCCCTGCTGGAACAACAGTGTCAGTTGCACAATGGCAGTATAACGGAAAGGGCCGAAATTCCGAAAGTTATTTCTCGCACTTTATCTTCCTTTTTCTTCTTCGCACGTGATGCTGTCTGACTGGGACATTATTACGTTGAAGCGGGCGGCCGGGCGGGCTCTTCGACAATAAGCGAAATGACCAAAGGGCTTAAGAAAACGGGCTGTAAAAAATCGAAAAATCGACGGGGGGAGGGAGGGAGGGCTCGGACACTGTAGGGAGATAAAGGGCGGGAAGGGTCGCGTGCCCCATTGTTGCGCGACTACTTCCGAAGTCGTTGAGCGAGATTGGGAAAAGAAAGCGCCGTAGCACGCGCGTCCCACCCGTTGATGATGTTTCGTGAATTATTAGTCGTTACGGGTATTGCCCCATCGTGGACGACGCGTGTCCAAGACTCACGACGTCATCGACATTCTCCGACGAGGATGATTTTTTTCACGGGTCGCGCATCACGAGTCGCGACATGGAAGAGGCGGGAGAATCTCGGAATCGATAAAACCTCTCCATCGGGGAAACTGAAGGGGTGGGTGGGGGGGGGGCGAGGAGCTTCTCGCTTCACGTGAAATGCCGATTGTCCGGAGACTCGGCCGTTAAAAATCGACCGGCTCCGTTAAAATATCGGAGCTCGCTCCGATAAGTCCAACTTGAGCAAGTCGAGCTTGATGTATAGGGGAAAAAAAAATGGTGAATAATGGCCGCTGAGTAACTCGGCCTTGACGTTTACCTTGACGTTTTCAACGTCGACTTCAATTAATCTCCGTTAATCCTCCAAATGAGGATTGTTAATCCGACAGGGCATGTGCGTTGATTATCCTTTTTGGACAAAGCCGCTGAACGGCTATCGCTCGCCCAAGAGGAAGGAAGCAAAGACTCTCTTCCGTTGTCGCCTCGCGTTTACGTGAACAAGCGGACGAAGCAGCTCTTCCCGAATGGAACTCATCAGAAATTAATGTTTCAAGAACAAACGAACAAGCGACGACGGACGGAAGAATTAAACAAAGGAATTTCTGATGTCGCCGATGTCGATGAACGGGCGAACGGACTTTCTTGCTGGAAGCTCCGTGGTGCTCTCAGTCAGTTCCTGACGTGGGATAAAATCCCACGGGACGTTTGTCCCGTTGTGCCCCGCCGTTGTGCGCGCTTCTCACGTGATCTAGCGTAATAATGAAAAAGTAGGAGGAAAAAAAAGAAGAAAGGAAAAGGAAAGAAAAGAAAAGAAAAGAAAAGGGAAAAGATAGAGGGAAAGAAAAGAAAAGAATCGCTATCATCGAGCGATCTGCCTGGAACGAAACGAGAAATCCGAGAGTGACACAATTGGGCAATCTGTCGTCGTTAACGTGGCCGTAACCAAATCTTTCCCTGCAGTTTCGCAACTGCAGCAAAGTGAAAGCGCGCCACCATCGTCACCTTGTTGTTAAAACATCCGATTTCCACGCCACGTCCGTTTTACGATTATCCCAGCAGGATCGTAAAAGCTTCTTCATCCTCGGCAGCAGCCCTTCGGCGCGACTCGCCGCTTCCACATCACCCCTGCTCGCTCTTCGCCACCGACCGAGCGCGTAATTGCATTGTGTGTCACTCATTGATGATCGGGGAGGTGGGGCGGAGGGGGGGGGCTGAGGTGCGCGGCGAACAAGTGCGGCTCGGCGCGACAGGTACAGTCACACCCCGGTGGTGACACCCCGTCGCACCCTTCTTTATATACGAGGGGAGTACCTGGCCATCGAGTCGTTCCTCGTCGCCCCACGACGCTGACGAAGGGTCGAATTTCTGTTGCCACGCGTCGACCGCGCTCGGCGAAAACACGGGGGAGATCCGGGGAATCCCGGGGCAGCCCTTTTTGTCGTGCGAGAACGCGGAACCGATATACATGCGACCGATGTTTCCTCCGGCATCACGAAACTGCGAAACGCTCGCGATGAGGTAACAGGGATAACGATGTCGTTTCTGTTACGGGTCCGTGAATGAACGGGAACGAAACGGGATCAATGGACGGTGCAACAGTGCACCGCACCAGCTTCACAGCCTGAGAGCCTGGGGACAAAAGTCACTTGGGAGACTTGACGGCCTCCTCCGAGATCTCATTCGCCCAGACGTCACATTTATCAAAGCTATGACGATAATCGCGTTCCGCGATAATCGCCCGACCGTAACGCTCGTCCTAATGAATTATCTGCCCTGCGTGTTCACTCGGATTCGCCCTTCAACTGCGTAGCGACACGCGCGCCCCGGAGACGCGCCGATCTGCACTCGCACTCGTTTCGATTCAATCTACGGAGGCATCTACGCATCTTTTACGCTAATCCATCCAGCATGGGACAGACGTGGCCACGTGCTCGTCATCGTCGCCCTGATGATCATCCAACATGCGCAACTGCGCGAACAATCGCACCGCATCGGCGCCTCGCATCTCATTAGCTTTAATTGTTTCCCATTTGGTCGACTTGGCACAGCGACCTCAATCGCCTCGAGGATAATCTTTTATTCAGTGCAGAGAGAGAGAGAGAGAGAGAGAGAGAAGCAGGGGGAGGGGGAGGGGGCGGGGGGACGGTATCATGGATTCGCGCGCTCTCCCTCGGCGCGGAGATGATATCGGAATCGAGGCGTTCCTCGACGACGCGTGTACCGACGACGACAATTGCGAAATTGCGCTCGACTTGCGCCCGTAGAATGTTTCCGATGGCGGGATCTCGCAGACGTCATTATCAAATTGGCAGGAGCGAAGCGGCGCGCGATACTTCCTGCTGATAACTCCGTGTCGTTTCCTACGTTATCTATCGCGATACCCATTTCGCAACACAGTGGTGCTCGTGCTGCTCATCGAGTGACTGACCATTGATTGCGCCTGCACGATGCGCTTCGGAAGGGCCGAAGGCCTTGGGGATCGGGATCGGGATCAGCGAGGCGAACGAAAGTGCGAGACGCGCGTCGTCTGCCTTCCAGCTTCCAGATAATATCGAATCGGATAACGAGAGGGAGGAGAGGGCCGCGGTGCAACCCTCCGTGAGATTGCTCCGTGTCGCGTGCGCGATCTTCCAGCCTTTTACCGCAGCGTCCCGATCCCGCGAGATCAGGATTATCTCGGGAACGTAAAGTCCCTTGCTAGTGACAAAGGATCGATCGATAGCTCCGCTCGGTCGATCGATCAGGCTTGCACGAGGCGTGCGTAAGGACAGCAGGTGAAGTTGGTTATCGAAATTCTGTAACAGCGAATGGAGGAAAGGCCGGCCAAGCGGACCGATGACCCGGATAGAGCAACGGAACGACGATTAAATCCGATAAATTTATTTCCAGCCAGCGAACACGAGCAGATTCAACGAGCCCGCTGCTTCGAGGAAAAGCTTCGATCCGTCCCGACTTGCGTTTATCGCTCTATCCTGCCTTTGAATTAATCGGCACGCTGCGGTCCCGATTCTACCTAAAAAAGGTAGAATTCCGTCTTCCGTCCCCGTGCTCGTCGCCCGCACTTTCGAGCGCACTTTTGCCAAGCTCGTTCGCAGAATTCGCCGCCGGCATTCGTCTCGGCGAAAGTCAACACAGAGGGAAGCGTAAAGGGCAACAGCAACGGAGAGAAGGAGGACAGGGAAGAAAGAGGCTCCACAAAGGTGGAGGGGGGATTGGCGGGGGGGGAGAAGAGGAGCCCGCCATAAATCGGTAATCGTATCGCCGATAGCGCGCTGAATAAAACTCATCTCGCGCGAGCCGCGACGAGAAAAGGAGCAACAGGGAGCTGCACGGGCAGCAAGCACGAGAGAGTGAGAGAGAGAGAGAGAGAGAGAGAGGGGCCAATGTCGACGTAAATAAAGGCGGCCGCGAATCTCGTTTCGGCGAACCGCTATTCTGCCCGCGAAGGGTCGGCGGCGAGCAGCAGCGGCGGCATTCATAAAGCGGGACGGTTTGAAGGCTGCTTGTTCTAAATCCGAGACGACGACGAACGAGGAGAACAGGATGCGCTTCGCGCGCGACTTTGGCAACGTGGCTTTGGAATCCGCGCCGAATCCGCCTGTTGCGCCACTGCGACCGCGCTCCAAGCAGAAACTCGGCCTGTGAATTACGAGATCACATTTTCTCTCTCTCTCTCTCTCTCTCTCTCTCTCTCTCTCTCTCTCTCTCTCTTTCTATGTAATACCCGCGAGCAAGCTCGCCACTAAGCGAATTACCCCCCTTTGTTTCCCCCGATTCGATTCATTTTCTTCAATCAGGTCCAACGTGCTCGACGAACAGGAAGAGCGCAAAATGTCACTCCGCGCAGCCAAAGGACGCACGCTCTCCTCACCGCGCGCGTTACGGGGCTAAATTGATTAAAACGGGCATGTTCCAGAAACTGGACCGCCGTTTTAACAATTTTCCGACATCCTCGGCGCAAAGGAGAGAGAGAGAGAGAGAGAGAGAGAGAGAGAGAGAAACTTCTCGCGTGTTTCGCGACTCGTGTACATTTCCGCGAGAATCGAATGGCTACAGGCGCGGCGCAAATTTTCTACCACCCGATCCGCATGAATCTATTTTCGAAGACGCTCCGAACGTATGAGCCTATAAGCTAGCTGGATGCGTCGAAACGTTTCCGCGAAACGAAAATTTGAAATGGGAATCGAGAAGAGGCCGCAGGATGCTTCTCGATGATCGGGAGTTCCCGGATTTCCCCATCCTCCTGCTTCCTTCGCGTCGCTCTCTTAATCTCCCCCCCCCCCCCCTCGAAAGTCCTCCTCCGCGTACGCGTGTCGCACGTGTGTGCGCGTAACACACGTGTGCGTGTGTTCTGCCCGGGCAGTCATCGGGACGGTACTCCGGTACGTCCGAGATGCGGACCGATGCGAGTACCCGCGTACTCGGAAGTGGACCACCGAGCATTCGTCGCAGCGCGCGGTGCAGCGTGACGACGGAGGCTCCAAGAGAGGAGAGAGGGGGGCGACCCGCAGACAGTGCGAGAGGAGGGAAGAGCGTCACGCCAGAGGAAGGATAAGCAGAGAGAAGGAGGAGGAGGGGGCAGGGGCAGGCGGTCGGCGGACGGGAAAGCGAGAAGGAAAGTGAAGAGGCCTCCTCCACCCCCCTCCCCACCACCCCACTCTCCCCGAAAGAGAAGGAGAAAGAGCGCAAAGGGAGGGAGGGGTTTGGCAAGCGTAACAACAAAGGCTCCACAAGCGCGTAAGGGGAGATTAATCATTGAGAGGTTACCTGCGACATCATTGGCGGCTACGTCAGCGATCAGGTTGATCCTCTGTCGCGATTGCTGCTGCTGCTGCTGCTGCTGCTGCTGCTGTTGCTGTTGCTGTTGCTGCTGTTGCTGTTGCTGTTGCTGTTGCGCACGATGGAGACCCTGTTGGGCTATCAAGGGCAGATTACCGGGGCTCGTAGCGGCGCCCTCCTCCGTCAGGATCACTGGCACTGTCGTGGAGGAGGAGGAGGACGTAGAGGAGGAGGAGGAGGAAGACGCCGCTACTGATGACGCCGACGTGGACGATTCTGTCGTCGTCGTCGCCGTCGTCGCCGTCGTCGGCGACGTCGTCGTCGCCGTTGTCGTCGCGACACGGCCGCTGCCGCCGTTGTCAAGGACCGTCGCGGGCTCAACCCCGCCACTCTCCCCCGTCCTCGTATTCTCCATTCGGCCCTCGTGTTCTCCGGCAGGCGGACAGCCGGCCGAGCGAGCGAGCGAGCGAGCGGGCAAGCAGACGGACAGACAGACGGACAGAGATCCCTCCCCCCTGCACGTTGTCGTCGTCTCTCGGCGCACACGCTTCTCTCTCTCTCTCTCTCTTTCACGCCGGAGGAACACCTACACTCTTTTTACGTGCTTCCTCTCGATTTCTTTCCTTCCGACGTGTTATCTCGCTCTCTTTCTCTCTCTCTCTCTCTCTCTCTCTCTCTCTCTCTCTCTCTCTCTCTCTGTGTGTGTGTGTGTGTGTGTGTGTGTGTGGGTGAGTGCGCGTCGCTGTCTCGCTCTCTTACTCTCGCTCTCTTTTCTGGCGATTCCGTCCCACGTTGGAGCGTACGCGCTCCGTTTCAGTACTCGTCGTACCTCCTTTTCTACACTCTCCCTCTCTCTTCTTCCCTTTCTCGCGTGACGTCTCGCTCTCGCTTTCCCTCTCACTTCCGCCAGCGGATCCACCGTCGCCGTCCCGCTCCCGCGTGTACATACACATGCACACACGGACTCTCTCTCTGTCCCTTTCCCTCCGTCGGTCTTCACTATCGCGCGTCCCGTGCGCCGGTCACAGCGCCGTGTCCGCGAGCGTACCAAAACTGCACCAACGCCTGGCTGGCTCGCTCGCTCGCTCGTTCGCACCGCCGCTTCCTCCGTCTCTCTCGCCCGCCGTCAGAGGAACAACGTCGGTGTATCACGACACGACGGCATTGCACGCGCGCACGGACGCACACGCCACGCCACGGCACGGCACGACACGACACGGCACGGCACGACGCGACACGACGCGACGCGACCACGCCACGCTCGCGGAAAATCAGAAGATCCGCGCGCGTATCCGCTAACCTCCTGTCCGTCGGCCCGTAAAAAAATGGAACGTTAGACAAATGTAGGTCTGTAGGCCACTTCACTTACACTTTGCATCGGCACGGGCACTCCCTTAGTCAAGCGAGCGTCCGGCGCACTGTCGCGCTCTGACAGCAAGAGCGATTCAGGGCCGTAACGGCCGCGTGCACGGCCACGCGTGCGTTCGCGACCCGCGTCATGCGTCCGCATAATCTCGCGCGCCGTCGGTCACTCTGTTAGGTTAGTTAGTTCTGGACATGTGTGGTTGCGGCTTTACGAGGCCTCCGACCTTACGCGCGACGACGACGAGGACGACGACAGTGCGACAGTGCGACAGTGCGTTAGCGGCAAGTACGCATTCGATAAAATCGAATTCCGCGCGCAGACGTCGGGTCGAACGATGCTTCGCGTAAGTCGCGACGATCCAATCTCGCGATCTCCAAGACCGGCCGGTCACGTGAGTGAATGTGTCGATCCTTCGTGCATGCGGAACTACGAGGATGCTCGCGCGCTACGCCAATCCGCGTATCCCTGCAGTTGGCAATCGCGGTTATCGCAGTCGCCGCGCCGCTCCGAGCCGCGCGAGTTTCGTGCGCGCAGTTTACGGCATTGGCTGACGAAAGGGAAAACTGTGTTGACCGGAAGAGCGAGCCATGAGATCTTTCGCTTTCTCGCTTGCTAGCGCGTGTCGCCGACACTCCCGTCGACACTCGTCGCGAGTAATCACGGAGAACCATAGACGCTGAGACGACAAGACGCAAACGACAGGAACGATGGGATACATGCATGCGTCATTTGAATCCGAAGCGGAAGCCGATAAGCGTTTCGGGTGCTATCGCGAACCGCGTACGGCACTGCTTGCCGTCGCAGTCGTCGACGAGCGGAAAGACGCAATTTCCAAAAGGTGTTGCTCGATTATCGGGTCGCGGTTTGCGCTCGCGAATCGATCCTCGAATCCTGTCTGCCGAGCGATCGGTCGAATCTCGTGTCGATATGGATGCCGCGACTTTACGACGGTCCCCTCGTCACGCGATCCATCACGAACTTCTCTATCTGTCTCTCTCTCTTTCTCTCTGACAGTGCCAGTCGATTCGCCGTCGGATACGACGATAGCCAAGCCCTAAGTAGGTCAACTGCCGCGGTGTCCGATCGCCCGGCACGGGCCGCCCTTTCGCGGCGCACGTTGCATAACTCGTCACGCGCGACTTCACCAAATATAACCGCGCGAAAAAACCGACAACCTGACGGACATAATGCGGCGTAATCCGTGTTCAGTGAACAATGCACTTGACTAACGCACTCGGCCGGTGCCACGAGCGCCGCCTGCTGCGATGCGCGCCCAATTTGAAACGGACACTCGCGCCACGTGAATAATCTGGATATGACATCAAATGATTGGCCAATTTCACGAGATATTGCTCGCAATGCGTGATCATTTCGTAAGTTCAGCGGCCTGAATTCGCTCGAAAAGAATTCTTAATTTTATTCACGCGATTGCTCGCGTGCCATCGCATAATTGCAAAGTGATAATAGCGATAACAGGCGATAATGTGTAATTATAATGTAATAATAATGTTATAATAATTAATATGTATTATTAATATGTAATATGTAATATGTAAGCGAAAGAGATACTGAAATAACGCATCGCTATTAAATGATTTTAGATACATTGCAATGCATCTAAATATGATATGACAATCGAATATTTCGTACGTATGATGAGAATGATTTTCAGAATTTAAAACTTTTCCTGCATTTTTATATTACACGATATAAATACATGTATACATACCTCTATATATCTCTATATATTTATATAAAATATATTATTGCGAAATCTGCCTATAAAACTAAAAAAATATTATATATAATTATACATACATTTTTCATTGTATAAATCGAATATAGTATAGGACTTATCAGAACTATTTGGAAAACAAAATCATTATATTGGAAGAAAAAAAAAGTCTAGTCGTACAATTCGATTGGAATCGTAATAGTTTGAACGGTCTTGAATCGGTTTTTGTATCATTGTAATTGGCCAGGAGCTTCCCTTTCTTTTTTTTTTTCTTTAATTTTTTTGTTTTGCTTCACTGAAAAGATGGCGCGATATGATCAACCTTTGTATTTGTGCAGTGCCTTCGTATATCTGGAATATTTTGGCATCGCGCATTAATTTTTCCACTGGATATTCTGCATTATAACCCGCGCCACCAAAGACCTGAAAAGAGAAAATCACCGCGTATGCAATCGTATTATAAGAGTAATAAAGAAAATGGATAACAATCTTTTATATAAATTGTCATTGCGCTCACTTGTACGGCATCCGTAGCGCATTTATTGGCTATATCTGCCGCATAACACTTGGCAATACTAGCGAGCATCGTAGCATTCGGCAATTCTTTGTCGGTAGCCCAAGCTGCTTTCATCCACGCTATTCTGGAGGTCTCGACACCGATACACATGTCAGATAACATGAATGCCACCGCTTGATGATCCGCGATTGCTCTATTAAACGTTTTGCGCTCCATCGCATACTTTGTCGCTTCGTCCAAAGCTCTCTGAGCTAAACCAACGGATGATGATGCAACCTGTTATTAATCTTAATGTCACATTTTCGTACTTTTAATTAGTGATTTTAAATAGTAAGCTTTCATTGATATGGTAAATAAATTTAATATCATAGAAACTCAGTAAGCTCGAATAAATTGTATGTTGAACGAATGCAACATCTGGTATCTTTAACGTACTGCTGGTCGTGTTCGATCAAAAGTTTTCATAGCTATTTTGAAACCTTGTCCTTCTGTGAGTAATACATTCTCTTCAGGAACGCGAACATCCTCAAATGTTATCATCCGTGTATCACTTGCTTTTTGTCCCATATTTAATTCCTTCATGTAGAAAGATAATCGAGATTAATAAAAATTTGAGTCGGTAAATAAGATAAAGTAACGAGGCAAACACATTGAGCACTACCTTACGGCCGGGAGTCAAACCATCGGTCTCACGTTCCACGATGAAGCCCGTGAAAGCTTTGTTGGCTGGGGCTTTCGGATCAGGATTTGTTCTCGCCAGAACAAAATACCTGTATGACAAGTGATTTTATTGTACGTTGCATAATCAACGGATTCTCCATAGAAGATGTAATGTTTGATATTAAAGAAATAGTACCAATTGGCAACACCGCCATTTGTGATCCACATCTTTGTGCCATTAATGATCCATTCTTTTCCTTTCTTCTCGGCTTTAGTCTTAACACCTGCCACGTCGGATCCTGCACCAGGTTCGGTAACGCAATATCCCTAAAAATAACATTTCGATTTACATTATATTAAATTCATGGCACGTAAATTCATTTTCAAACTTACAGCAACCAGTGGCTCCTCCAGGAGTCTTCCAAGATACTTTGTTTGTTGTTCTTTGTTACCGGCTACAATGACTGGTGTTTGCTGATAAATAAATAAGTTGGAATCTCAATATTTAACCTTTATTTAACAAATGAATTAATAATAATTGATAAAATAACTAATGTTAGATAATTAACAGATCTATCTATCTAACATTAATTTTATTTCTTCAAGAAGCATGCATTACTCATTTATAACGCTAAAAGTGTTACGTATAATTAAACTTACTCCAAGACTCGAGGCATCTATCGCAGTTGTTATTCCTGTACAACCATATCCCAACTCTTCTGTAACCAAACTGCTATCAAAAACGTTACTTCCCAAACCACCTGCAATAAGTTGTTATTATTATTGTCTTCCTTATATATTTGTATTCTCTCTGATATTTTTCTATTCTATGATGCATGTTCATATTCCTTTGTGATGCATATATTTAGATTTTTATTAGATGTTTATTACATAATACTAAATGTACCAATATCTTGTGGAATGGACTTGTTTATGAGACCAATGCTCCATGCTTTTTTTATTATGTCCCACGGATATGCTCCAGTTCTATCAAATTCTGCAGCTACTGGTATAATCTCCTCTCTAGTAAATTTCCGTGCTACATCTTGCATTTCCTTCTGAGTGTCAGATAATTCTGAAACAATTCAGCGAGATAACAACAGACGCCATGAAATTACATAACATGTACAACATCTAATACCTTTTTTGTACAATGTACAAAATATTTTATATAAATATTAACAGAGTAATCGTTAATCAAAGTAGTTAGTGATAAAAAATTTGTATACATGTATATGTTTGTATACATCTACATTTTTACAATGAATATTACATTTATAATTAAAGATTAAGAAAAATAAAATAAAAAATTAGATTTTTCATCTATTCTAAATATTATGTAATAGACTTAAAAGAATTTCAACTAGTTTTCACAATCTATAAAAATAAGCAAATAAAAATGCATATAAATATTCAAGAGCTTGTGCATATGCATATGCATAAAGATAAATGACAATTATTTACATGTACATATATGTAAACATGTACATAATGACATTACATCTATCCTCATTGTTTTACCTTAAATTAAATATTTGAATATTACATATGCGTTTATCTGATACCTTTTTCTTAAACTACAAATCCATTTCTTATTCATTCTTGCATGCAATTTGTACTGTATCGTATCAATGATATACAAATTTATTTACCAAAATTGTATCCTAAATCACTACCAGCGCTACAGAATGGGCGTGCCATTATTTGACACATTCTTGGATTAAGCACCTAAAAATTAATGTCGTATTAATCATCGTGCTAAAATTATCTCAAATTATTTCAACATCTCTTTCGGGAGGTATCAAACTTTCGCAAATCAAACTTTGAAAGATATAATGTGCGATCTTTTAGAAAAATGAACAATAATTTTTGTTTTCTTTTATTTGCTTACCTTGCTGAGCATCATCTTGTTCATGATTTATTACAGATTAAAAAACTGCATGTAATATATAAAATTTAGTTAATACGTTCAGCAGTACTCACACGTCGATACTAAACTAAAACTAAATACTAAGTACGTAACTAAATACACGTGACGTAAATCATGAGGTGGGGATATATTTTTCTTTAGAGTAAGCTCAGGTTAAAGTACAAGTTGCAAAAAAGTACAAAGTACAAGGTAATACAAGGAGTAGGTCGCTTTCTGGTATTACCAACCAGTTACTAAGATTATTAGGAATTAATAAGATTAATTACTAAAATTAGAGCCAGAAATAAGATTCTCATTGAATGAGATCTATGATACTTTAAGCATCGTTAAATTCGGTAAAAATTGAGAAATGGATATTTACTGATAGTGACAAATTTTGACGAGCGTTCATTTAGTGGTCAACTTGCTCGCGAGGGAAATTTGAATCTCGAGTTTTCGCGATGAGGATTAGAAACAAAAGTGGAGAAAACTTTGTTACACTTTCCTAACTTGTTTCGTATCTATATACGTATATATATGGATTCGTTTTTTAGGTTGTGCCCTTCAATATTTGCATTGTTTTGTGTACAATATGTACAATATGTAATTTGTCAAATATGGAGATCTCTATAAATCACCGTTATGAGGAAAAACTTCAATAAATAATTATCTTATAAATAACACGGTTCTGTAAATAACATCATTTTATAAGCTTCAAGATTCATACGTAACTTGATGAAAAAAATGCATGTATCAGGATTGGCGATGTAACATGTTATAATATGTTATAATATAATATGTTATAATGTAATATGTTATAATCTAGACGATCTAACTGAGAACGTATATATTTTATAATAATCATACTTTTTATTAATATAAATCTTAATTATCAATAATGATAATTATGATTAGGACATTTTAATTAGAAGAATTATGTATCTGTTGATCATGTAAATTATGTATGAGACGAGTGATGTGCAAAAATTATGTAATTTTAAAATATTAAAATGCGTTGCTGAAAATAGATCGATTACATTATATTTTGCAGTTTTACGTATAAATTAAAGCGCGTAAATATAAATAGCGTAACATAAACAAGAATCAGTTTCGCAGAATTTTTTCTTTGTCTAACGATCATGACCTGTTATAGCTTGAAATGCTTATGTATATTTTGATTATTTAACCCAGTTGTCTTAAATTGTTACGATGTGCCCATAATTTTCATATAATCAAAGATATTTTCTGCTAAAGTACTTGAAATTCTTGCGCGCACGCGTGCTAATCCAATTATTAAATATGCTAAATTGTTTACATTTTATGTTTAATTATTTATATTTACATAGCTAATAACTGGAATTTCAAATTTTTGCCGACATCTTGATGTAAACTCTCTGTGAGCTCACTTTTTAAATTTGTATGCGATTATCAAACATCAAGAAATATCAAATACAGATTTGAATTGGGATGCAAATATCTCCTGCATGATAATTTCATTACAGCTTTTCACAAAAAAGCAAAGATTTATGAGAAATATCATATAGAAACATCTTCCGAGAAACATGGAAGTTTGCACATTTCGATCTTATCGAAAAAGAAATCTATAGATAATTTAAAGATGGAAAGCGTGACGTGACCTATCGTCGGTTTGATTGCCTTGAAGTGTCTAGAATCATCTGTTTTACCAACCAAATGCTTTCAACTATCCGTCCTAATTATTTTATCAACTGTATTAGAAACTGTTTCCCAGAAATAAGAAGGAATAGTCCAGAGATGAGAGTGATTGCCTGGTAATCCGAGTTCGATTCCCAACCTTGACCCATTACGAAAACACACCTCTCCCCTTCTCGACTCTAACGATCGAACATACTCTCTTTCGGCCATGTAAATCGTATTGGGACATTGAGACTTTTTATTACAAGAGGAGAAATGAGAAATGATGGAGGAGTAGTAGTCAACAAGCTCTAATCGAAGTTTATCTGGTTGATAGCATCTTGTAAAGGCCCCTACCAGGGTACGGCAAAGCTGCTGTCTTGTAGCTAATAGATGTAAATAGATCAAAGACTACAGAATGTTATGAACAAATCTGGTCTTCCTGGTTGGGAGTTAAATATGCTATAAAATAGTTTCCCCTTAACACTGTAAAATCATACAGTACTAGGAAACTAGGTATCAGACAATGTCGTGAGATATATGTATGTTTATATGTATATATTTCCAGAATTAAAATTTAATGCTTGAATGCCATCGAATATGTCATTTATGTCGCAAAAAGAAAGAAGAAGAAAAAGAAAACATTTTAAAACTACATCTCAGTGAAGTCATTCTTAAATCAACGTTTGCGTCATAAAAGTTCTCTCGTTTTTATGAAAATTACGATAATCATACACCTACAATGTTTTATGTACATAGTTAATAGAACGCAGTTTCTATTAGTCAATCGAGAAGCGTAATATAAAAAGAGCATTTTCTAATTATGTTACATTATGCAAAAGCATCATTTAAATTATCGAATTGACATCGATATATCAGCATAATTAATTTTACTTTTGAACCTTATAATATACTCGAATAGATAGCAATTAGATGACAAATAGATTAGTCAAGTCGAAGATTTGACAGAAGACAGAAATATTCAAACAATAAGTAATAAAAAATATGCTAACTACAATATATACATTCAAAAAATAGAGAAAGAGAGAGAGAGAGAGAGAGAGAGAGAGAGAGAGAGAGACAGAGAGAGAGAGGGAATGTATACTTCAGAAATATATTTTTTTCTGATCCATGGCTCGATCTAATAATATGTTTTTTTAAAATTAAATTACTGGAATTCATGGAATTCATTATTTCTGGTGAGTGCGGCATGCATATTTTGTTGTCTAGATTATAATCTCCATATTATTACAATTTCAATCTGCAATCTATCTTTAAAATTGTAAATTAAAAAAATTGTAAACTAAGAGATGTAAGAAAATGCATTCTTCATGTATATGTGTGTAATTCCATGTAACTTTACATATAAACCGTAGTAACCGTATAACCGTATATAAACGAGTAATATAATAGCAATAATGTATTATAATACGTATTATACGCGTAGCAATTATATTGCTAAATAGAAAATTATAATATTGATACAAGATTGTAGCCAGTGTTTCTTAAAAAATGAAAAAATGATGAAGAGAATTTGGCTATAATTTTAGAATAGAATCTAAATTATGAAATAATTGAATTATGAGAAAAGATTCTCACAGATATTTTGTAATATGAATTTTATTATACTGATCCATTTTATTGTTTAACATTATGTTTAACATTTCCTAAATACAGATGGAATTACAGACTCGCGGAAGAAATAGCGAGATAAATTTCAAAATATTCCACATAAATTTTAATATGACTCTGTGACATAAAAATTACTCTGTGACATAAAAATGGAGCATAAATCAATATTTTTTAATAGCCTTATTGAAAAAAAATCTTTATCGCAAGAAACTTTAAGCTTCCTTAACATAAAGAATTTTGCGATGATATTTCTCGTTAATAATGTTTCTCACAATCTTTGATTATCTTATTCGAAGGATATCGATACACATTATGTTTTATTAATTTAACGATCTCGACATATTGCACTGTTTTTACTTTAGTTCTGCATGAGATCATCAGACATAAAAACATCTTATTCATCAGATATGAAAACATCAATTATCATTAATGAAAACATATGATAATTTATTATCTTTTTTCTATATAATGATACTGTTTTTTAGTCGGAGAATTTATTCATACGTGGGTCGAAGATTAAAATTGTTTCGCAAAAGTAATATATATATTATATATATATATATATTCTATTTCTCTGTTTCTTGTCTAGTTTCATAACAACATGGCTTTATGCAAGCAACTTGTCAGTCTATTATTTGATTGGAAGAGGAATTTTGACTTTTCCATTTTTTTTTCAATTTAGATAATTAGATTACTGTTCGGAACCATCGTTTTTCGACAAATTTCAAGAAAATTCTTTTCATAAGACAAGTAATATCTTAATATATATATATATATATATATATATATATATATATATATATATATATATATATTAAAATTATAATATTGACATAATATTGCAGCCAGTATTTCTTAGAGAGAAGAAAAAATGGGCCTTTCCTTAAAAATAACTATTTATATAGTATTACATTACATTACATTTAGTATTAATTATATTACATTTAATTTCCAATTAAAAAATTTAATTTATTTTAATATAAATAATATACACCATAATCATTATACTAAGAATAATTATTTTAATTCCCTTTTTAATATTTATTATTAATTGATTAATATAAAAAAAAATAATAAATTATGAAAAAATATCACCCTTTGAATGTGGATTTGACCCGCTCTCATACAGCCGTCTACCATTTAGTATTCAATTTTTTTTAATTAGGATTATTTTTTTAATCTTAAATAATAGAATTTATTATAGAATAAATAATAGAATTCTTAGAGTCCTCTTGTACCCACCACTCATAGTTACATAAAAAGTAAATTGTCAGGGTTAATTGGCGTATGTGACCTATTATTTATCTCGGGAATATAAATATGTGAATACGATGTAAAATGCATTAGTAGTATCGATTCTTTTTGCGGCTACAGAGTTGAAATAGAGAACGAAGAGAAATGACTCGATCAAGTTGCATCGTGTTGCTCGTCGCTTTCGCACTGGCGTGCGTCCTCGCGCAGGAGAAGTCGTCTGATCATTACAGCGATATCGACGTGAAAGGCATTCTCACTAACCCTAAATTGCGATCGCAATATTATCGGTGCATCGTTGATAAGGCACCTTGCAGCACGGCAAGTCAAAAATTCTTTAAAGGTAAAAGCTTTCACGCTAAGTATGGGGCGTTTTTATCATGTCGGTTTTTTACGTAGGGGACTTTTTGATTCATTAAATTTGTAATCGATCCTTCCTCCCTTTGTCTTCCGACAATATCGAGGCATATCGTAATCGAAATGATTAATTAATTGTCAATCATTAATTATGGTTTTCTTTATGTCCTGCATTCGTCTTTGTTCTCTATCCTGATTTGTTTCGTAAAAATAGAAATGTTCGATTATATAATCATCGTGCAATTTGGTGCAATTTGTGCATTGTCCTATTGCGTAAGAAATAGGATTTTTTGGATAGAAGCTGTTTTATATAATCGAACTTCTCTAGATACAATTAATGGTGTTGTTTGATATTTCAGATATCTTGATTAGCTCTCGAATTTTTGTTTTCCGAATTTTTAGATGCAATTTTTGTGTACATGCCTATTTTTATATAGGCCTATACATAGAAATTTCTTCAAAAAATATGGAAAAGACTAATAATAATAATAATTATAATGATAAACTATTAAATATTGCACAATATTTAATAAGCGGGGAGATTTTTTGGCGCGTCACGATATAATTACAAAAGAATTTTCTTGTTAGAAAATATGATTATCGCCATCTTTATATATGTAAAAATATTCAATACATACGAAGAATATCAATTAACATGAAATATAGAAAGTGACGCTGAAAATAAATAAGATTGATTTATGTGTATATATATACCTTATAATTTTTATACATATTTATATATATATTTATATATATATTTATAATTTATATATATATATATATATATGTATGTATGTATGTATGTATATATTACTCTTTTTATAAATATATTGCATATATGCGCCCTTTGCACTAATATTTTCTTGTTCGACGATTGGACCATCCAACTGAATATTGGAAACTCTAGCTAAGAGTTATATCACAATATGTGGCAATAAAAATGATGAAACTTAATTCTCGTCTGTCTCGAGTACCTAAATATATTCCAGTACGCATCTTCGATCTATTATCACGATTGAGTGTCATTGGACTGTCCATATTTGCATCCATACTTATTTATGATAATTTGTATATTTGCGAGTCACATAACTGGCATAACTTTTCTTTTTTTTTTTAACATCAGAAGCTATGAAATTCCTCCGTTTTGATTTCAGAGAGTTTCGGCAGTGCCCTTTCAAATCAATGCAAAAACTGCACGGAAAAGCAAAAAGAGCATTTCGAGTTCGTAATCGAATGGTATACAAAGAATGAGCCTGCCGAATGGGAAGAAATTATTACGAAGGTATTGGAAGACGCACGAAAAGCTAAGGCTTGATATATGAAATTACATAATATGGCATTTGTAAAATTGTTAAAATATTTTAACAATGATAGTTCATAATTTAGAAAGAAATTATAACTGATTAATACTTAGTAATTAATGTTATTATGATTGTTACGAATAATATTTATGTGGATAATGTGAAATTAAAGAAATTACATGCGGATATCATATCTTCTTCTCTTATTGACTCTTGGAGAGTCTTCCTTGATAATCCATCTCTTTACGCTCTTGTTAAGGTTTTGTATGAGTCATTTTTGGTTTTTAGAAAGTTTTCGGTGTAAACAAGCATATCGAATATGAGTCATAAAGCAAAGAGGTCCCAATTAGGTCGGAAACGAGAAAGAATCGCTATCGCTCGGCAGTTATCAAGCGGCGAAAAATGGTGTCTTCAAAAGCAACGGTCGCACATTTGTTACCTAATAAGAGCGAGTATCCAAATATATTTCAATCATAAGTTATTTGACGATTTAAGGAGCTTATTTTTTTTTTTCTACGATTCGTGTCTTTACTGAACACAGCAATAAATAAATATATAACGGTGTTACGCGAAACCGCGAAGGCGCGTGAACAATTCTTTTTCTTACAGCGTTTTCTCCCATTATTTCTTAAAGGCTTTCTTAAAGCTTTCTCTATCTGATAAGATTTCTTCTCTTTCACGTCTTTTGTTTTTCATGAAACAATTCAATTTTTTTCTCTTTCTTATCAATATGGCTTCGTGTCAATATGGTTCTACAAAGACAGCTTGTCAGTCTAAAATAGAAACTTTCTTTTTTATTCAGACAAGTAGGTAATTCAAACAAGGTAGATAAAGTAGGTAAAAGTAGGTAGGTGTTCTTTCGGAACTTTCTTCATTCTTTGAAGAAAATTCAAGAAAATTGTTTCCACGAGACGTTAGGTTCCCGTTGTTCCGCCATTGTTAGAATCGATATCTTCTTTCCTTTTGTCTGCCAGCGTTATATAACTAATGCAAATTTCTATTTTACACATGTGCAAAAAGATATGAATTTATATTTTATTTAAATAGATTTAAATAAAACATGCTTTTCTCAGCTATCCTACAGCTAGTTATCTACGCTTCTGTGGTTGGATACTAGAAGACTTCGAATTTATTTACTCATTGATAGGAAAATAAAAAATAATTTTTTATTTACCTAATGTTAACAAATATTACTTGTTCTTTAAGCGTTTCTTCAAATCTATAATATATTTATAATTTAAATATGTAATTTCCGTACTTGTGGTTTTCGAATTATTAAGCAAAGTTCTTGGAATTATACCTGCGAGCGAGTATTCGTTACACTACATTAACATCGTTACATCGTATCGCGACAAATTTAAATGGAGAAACCCTGCCAGACGTGACAATATTCGTTTCTTTCCGTTAATAAAAAACGGATAAGTAACAAAAGAACACGCAAAGAAAACAATTCAAAGTTCAATTGCGAAGCAATCTATGATTAATACTTATTCAGAATCCATTTCGGATAATAGATTCGCAAATGAATTTCCTTTCCAGCTTGCCTTTTCAAAGTGTGAATGTGCCTGCTCGATAAGTGTAAGGAGTGCAGTAGATAGTACTCAAAGATATGAATTGCGTACATAACGACCGGCTGCCACTAACTTGTTCAGCATGAAGATAGCTGTTCATCCGTTGACAGCGGATCCCACGGCAGCCTGGCGCGAGTTGTCTCAGACTCAAAAAGTCGTTAAAATAACCGCCAAATTGCCGACGACCGAAGCGGCGAGCGACAAAGTGCGTCCACTTGATTTATCTATCGTCCCGAATTTTCCCTGCGAGAAAACGCGCTTACGTTAACCTCAAAAAGCCGCTGTTACCGCTATTACCTCACACTATTCTGCTATTTAAGATAAACGCATGCATGTAGCTGCGCTACAGATGTCATAATTTTCCTTATCTTTTAAATCTCTAGTTACGTGTGGTATGTATGAGCGATACGCATTCCCTTACGCCTTTTATAAAATTTGATATACCCGCGGGCGACGTTTTCATCCATGCCGGAGATTTCACGAAATGTGGCAGTCTACAGGAAGTTATTGAATTCAATAACTGGATAGGTAATTAAGATCCTACTCGGTCGCATATCAAAGTAGTCGACCAGTAAATTGGCAGAATCAAAAACGGTATATTGTGTGATTCTAGGTGCTTTACCACACAAATACAAAATAGTTATAGCTGGAAATCATGAACTCAGTTTCGATCCAACGTTCACGCATCCCTTTTCTGTGCAAACCAGTGGAGATCATCAAAAACATACGGGAACCAGTATACTCGATGATATACCTACTTTGGGCATGTCAAAGGATACTCTTGCTGAAGCTATTAAAACTACTAATGTTAAGGATTATTTAACAAATTGTATATACTTAGAGGATTCTGAAATTATATTGAACGGAATCAAGATATATGGTACTCCATGGTAAACGTTACATTATTTTACTAGTTTAGTGATAAACATAGTTTGTATTTTGATTCTGGATTAGAAACTTGTGTCGATTGAAAAGTCAACTGAATATCTCTGTTAAATATTTTTGTGTCTTTTTTAAAATATTGTGGAATTTTGTTATTATATAGTAAATTTTATGTTCTGTTACAAACTTTATTATTTAGTAATTTATTATAATAATAAATATAAATGTATATAATAATTTATATATATATATATATATATATATATATATATATATATATATATATGTACTCTAGAATTAAATAAGTTTTTTATGATTTGTGCATACATGAATCATTGTATTATACGAAGGATAAAGTTAATCATTAATTTTAAGCATGTCATGGGGAAGATATATATGCATACATGCTTCAGAAGATATTATGAGAAATATTTGTAGAAAACAATTTCAGGTATAAGAGATTCTTGTTTCTGAGGGACATTTCGTTGAAACTTTAGGCAGCCAGAGTTTTGTAAGTGGGCCTTTAATGTGCCAAGAGGAGAAGCGTGTCTGTTAAAGTGGGAAATGATTCCATCGGATACCGACATTCTCGTAACGCACACACCTCCCATAGGCTATGGAGATCTGTGTTGTACTGGTGTGCGCGCCGGATGTGTCGAATTATTGTCGACAGTGCAAAATCGCGTGAAACCCAAGTACCATGTATTCGGTCACATACATGAAGGTACGAGAGAGCAAGCAATTTTGAAATTAAAACCCAAGATTTAATAAGAATATTCTACTCATATAACTTTATAATTTTATCTTGTAGGATATGGTATATCTTCAGATGGCAAGATAATATATATCAACGCGTCAACATGTGATTTGAATTATCTGCCGAATAATCCACCAATTGTATTTGATGTAACCTTACCATCTGGTGTTCAAAAATGTTAAATCATTGAACGAGATAACATATATATATATAATATATTCAATGCTACCATTTATACCTCATTGCACAATATTACATTAAAAAGTTCCAGATTTCACAAATTGAAAAAATCGGCCGATAAAAAATACGTACAGAAACTTCTTGTCTTAATATTAGCTTAACACACAATTTATGTATAAAATGTATCGTACAAGTATATTATCAATTTTCATTCAATTATCTTTCATTTTCACAAGATTTTGTAATAAAATTAAATAACATAATTCATAATATGTTATTCTTTAAATACAAATCCTGACATAAATTATGTATTATCTACTGTACTTTTTCCATGATACATTAAAATCATTGTGAATATTTGTTAAAGTAGTAGAGAATAAATTTTAATCGGTATTTGGTAAACGATGAAAATCGGATTTTCAAAATCGATTTTTTGATATTAAATAATGACGGTTTAATAAATAATAAATAGCATCATTTTATTTTTCATATATTTATTGCAATTTTGTAACAAATGACACTTTCTCGTTGAATAAGAAAAATTTCTTGTCATATTCATTGTCATATTCATATTAGGAAAAATTGATATATTGGTCCGAAATTATTTTACTTAATAAAAAGCAGAATTTGTATATTATTATTTCTATATCGTCAATAGTAACATATATATTGTAATCATCTCAGATATGGTCAATATCATTTTTCTATTGAAATAATTGCATTATAATAAACTTCTTTCTCTTTTTCTTGTGTTAGCATAATTATGAAAATTTTTCTTATTGATTTTCTTATGAAAACTTCATCTATGCATTACAGATCTTTGAAATATATTTAAATGTCGGGATGCCCATGTTAACAAATTATCTGATGCGCATCAATATTTTTCATAATGTTCAAATATTATGATTAATTAAATTACTATTCCATCAGTTGATAATTTTTCTTTCTTAATTGGAAAAATAAAGAAATACTATGACATTATGAGAATTGAACTTCTAATTTTAATCATTTTAATCATTTAAAAAACTTAAGGAATTTTTTCTATTATAGTAATTTTTCCATCTCAGAATATATTTAAACATTTTAAGAAAAAAATGTCATATATATACATATATATACCTTCACACATGTATATATACATATTTACTAATTTATCTAAGAATTTATTATAATTTCATTATATTTGTTATATTTGTCATTAGAAAAGAGAGCATCAACTATAACTCAATTTAGAATTAGAACACACAAAATTTATCTTTAACCTGATTATAATAGCATTTTAACTAACAATAACAATAAACAATGTAAAAAGAGTATTCATTCTTTTCACATAAGGTAAATTCCAGAGGATTTTTATCTAATACGGTACATTTGAAAACAGGTACGATACAGATTCACCATTATGAGTCCGCCTTACAGCTTCAGCAAACATCATTGAGACATCGATGCACTAAAAGATAAATATTTTGTGAATTATCTTAGTATTAGCCAGTCTTTTGATATTGAAATATTGAAATTAATTATTTGAAAATTAATCAATTTTATACGATTAAATTAATATCATCGCGATATCATCGCGATATACAAAATGTATATCGAAAAAATTTTGATATAAGACAATCACCTGAATCTTCGGGCAATCTTTCATGTGACCATCTTGAGGAATAGTGTTGGTCACTACTACAGCTTCGAAGCAGGCATTGTTAATCCTACTGATTGCTGGACCACTGAATATACCATGTGTAAGTATAGCGTAAACTTTTGTAGCACCAGCTTCCAATAGTTTCTCTGCTGCATGGCAGATAGTACCACAAGTGTCAGCCATGTCATCTACCAGGATCGCGACCCTGTCTTTAACATCACCAACTAATACCATACTGGCGACTTCGTTTGCTTTTTTCCTTTCTTTATGGATAAGAGCAAACTCGACATTTAATCGATCCGCAATAGAGGTAACCCTATAAAATAGCAAATGATTAATATGTCTTCAAAATCATTTTCTTTTCTCTTCGGATTTCATTTACCTTTTGGCACCACCTGCATCGGGGGAAACGATGATGCTGTTCCGCCATTCGATGATATTCTCCTTAATCCATTTGAGGACAGCTGGTTCGGCAAATAAATTATCTACGGGGATGTCAAAGAATCCTTGTATTTGACTAGCATGCAGATCCATAGTAATAATATGATCGGCGCCGGCAACGGAGAGCATATTCGCCACTAGCTTTGCGGAGATCGGTGCACGACTCTATAAAATACATTTTGACAGATAAGTTTTAAGAATTCAGATGAGCCTGAAGTCCATTTGCAACTGGAAATATCCTGCAATTTAAAGAAATTGCTATTAAAAATTTTCAAAAGCATGCCGAAAACATGTTATAAAAAAATGAGAAAGAAAATATTACAAGCTAGTCTGTTTACTACCTTTTTGGAGGTTCATTTTGGAAATGAAAATTCTTCTAAATACGATTATTTATCTTGATTGTCTGTCAAGTCTTTTTAGAATTCTTTTTAAAAGATACAAAATAATTTAAATATTATAAAAAGAAATTGTCAAAAGAAATCTTTTCCTAGAGGGGACAAAATATTAATATGATGGCTGTGTACTAGAGTTTCTCTTCTATAACTAATATATTCAGAAAATATATTTTTCACAGGGAAATGTTGCAAATGCACCCCAGTTAGACTCTGGCTAAGTAAGTGAAGCAAAATATCTAAAATTATGAACGCAAAACGAAACACAATGCATCTCAGTCCTTTGCCCTCGTGTAGCAAAGGATAATATGAGATGAACAAGAGGGCAAACACCGGACAATCAGCCATATAGAGGATATAATAAGTATCAAACAAACGTATCAATATCGCGGATGCGTTTCTAACGCTTCTAACTAAACTAATTTGTATGCAATTGTTTGCACAATTACATAAGAGAATTTACAGCACTATTGTAAACTCTCTTATGTAATTATTGAATTACTGATAAACCGAAGTAGACTAGTACACTGTTTTTGACATAGAGAAATGCATTGTGCAAAGATGATGAAATATTTTTAGTAAATCGATACTTGCTTTATGAGCGTAGAATTTACCAAAAGTTACTCATAACTGTTATAAGAGTATTCTCCCAGAAATCAGCACTATATCGATAAGGCAAGTCATTACTAGTATGACAACACTGACATTCTTATACCATTAAGCATTAATGGGATAGACAATTAGTACACTCGGACAATACATTGATTTAAGCTACGAAAATTAGTACCCAATGAGACATGTGCGTACCCCACTAAACTAATTACGAACAATGTATCGCTATTATATTAATATTTTGCCCTCTCATTCGAATATCAATGATGCTCTGACCAAAATGTTTCATTCATTCATTCATTCACGGGGATACCACTGCGCTGGTGTAGCAACGATATTATTATAAGTTTGGTTAGTCCTACAAAGAAAGTTCTTATCTCTTGAGTTGAAAAAAATAATATTACAAATCGAATGTGGTTCATCGATCATTGCAAACGCTGCACTCGACAATCTCGTTGCTATTATTATACTCACTGTAGACAGGTCAGGCAGAATATCCTGAAAATACCCAACTTTATTCAGAAACTTCGAAAAAAGTTGAAAAATTCTTTCTAATAAATATTACAGGCAATACATTATATATATATATATATATATATATATATATATATATATATGTATATAATTGTTTTGTATTCTCTTTGTATTCTCTTATGTTACCATATCATCTAGAAATAGACTAATGACAAATAATGACTATCTAATGACAGCTGGTTATTGTAATGGTTGTTTATCTTATATATCATGTTATTTTCATGCAATATGTAATTAATATTAAAGAGATGCCCATTTTTGTTGCATATAAATACATATATACATGCACGCACGCACGCACTCACGCACACACACGCGAGATATCATGCAGATAAATATTTTGTAAATTCTTTTTATTCAATGTACATGTGCCAATTGAACAACAATGGGAAACATAAACATATAAGATGGTAAATATAAAGAAAATATTTTTTGTTTAATTCAAATAAAATGCATTGAAAAATACATTCTATAATTATCGTCAACAACAAAAATGTATATGAGACCCCCTCGAAGAAATCTAACATGAGTTTTGCAACACTGATCTGTGTTATCTAAACTCCGATAACCCTATGTTATTATTGAACATGCTTGGAGGATATGCAATTGTAGCACTTGGAAGTTTAAAACATTTGCTATTTGTTTCGTTATAATTTCGTCACGATAGCACGGACGCGTTGATACTGATAAAATGTTAAAAGCAATGTTTATTTTAAAATAAGATTTTGATACGATACAAATCTAATTTACATAATTAATCTTATTAATGAGCCTAATATTCTTGCTCAGAAGGAAAAAATAAAATAAAGTATTCCGATATCTTTATGATTAATTAAATAAAATCATTTAGACATAATTAATGTAAGGGGTGAGATTAAAGTAATATTATGTCTGATAAAAGTGATAAATTTATCTAAGCTCAAATCTTGAATGAAATATAACATATCCAAATCATAGGTACGATGAAGTTCCTTCTATCTAATTTAATATGGCAGATTAACGCCATGGATTTGAACGCCATTTATAAAGCATGATACTTTTATTAAAAATTAATATATAAATATTAGGAACTCAAAACTAATCGATTCCTTTTTCACTTATCTAATTGAAATCACATTAACTGCAATACAATAAATTGTAAATTTATTTATGAAAATTAATTTATAATTCTAATAGTGTAAGAAGTGTTAATGTTTGAACGAGAATTAGATGATTATATAATGATGAAAGTTCACTTATAATCATGATTTCGATCTGTAAAATATGAAATGTTATTGCAAATTTCATTCGTTACTTATTTATTCATGCAGTCTTTTCGCAAATTCTATTAGCAATATGATCTCCGCATACATATTTAATTAATATTTAATAAAAAATACTATATCTCAATTTTACCATTTACTTTGTAATAAGAGATTCACATAAAAAATAATATATTTCAAGTATTTTTTGGTTAATTTTTTAAGTTATTTATATAAAAAAATATCTAATCTTATTCATGAAAGATATCTTCGTTAGTTATAATCTTATGCATCAACAGCAAAAAGATGCAAATATTCCCCTTCTCTCCTCAAGGAACATAATATAAGCTAAATATAATATAAATAATTATATCATTCGCTAAATATAAGCGAATGATGAAATTCCTGTAAACACATCAGTATATACTCGTATACAGCAGCCCAAAATGACAAATGACAAAAAGTTAATACAAGCACATTTTGTATGACGATGAGGGATTGAGTTTTGCGTTCCAAAAATGATATTGCTCCGCTGATTTGTTGCAAAAAGCTGAGAGATTAAATAATAAAACTGATAAAAGAACCGCCGCAAGTTACCCTGAATTTCCACTCGTTCGACTTCATGACAATCTGATTTTTAGAGTCTCCAACGTCACCACCCTGCGAAGATAGCATATAAAAAAAAAAGTATAGCTTCTTCCTCGAGACAATGCTTCCTTCCTTTTTACGCATGTTGTCTTTGCTATCAAAAGTTAGATTACAACATAATAATAAAAAATTGATTATAAAATATAAATGCATCGCTATTTATATCCACATTATTTTGATCTTACGAAATTAAAAATATTTATTAGAACATTTAATAAATTATTCATTACAAAATAATCAATTAAGCATTTTTAAGCAATAATATTCAGTTCATGATTCCAAAAATATTATGATATTGATCTATCTTTATATGATTCTAATGTTTTTTCTTTATCATCTATATCATATCTATATCTATATCTATATCTATATCTATATCTATATCGGCTACATTAATTATAGCAACTGAAATATTTCAAATTCTAGAATTCTAAATCTAGATTATATGATAAAACAAAAAGGAAAAGCATATATATATATATATATATATATATATATATATATATTACAACGATTATTTGTACTATCATCGCGTGCGTGCGCAGACATACACTCACACACATTTAAATTCTGTTTGAAAATTATTATAATTGTTATTTACACTTTTGAAAGTCATATATTATTATTATTTAGCTATTATGCGGAAACATTAATTCATTTATCTACAAGAATAGACTACCATTATGTTAATTGATAGATTAATCGAATGCATTATTGTACTGAATGTTACAGATATCATTGCAGCATACACATATAAATATGTATATATATTCTGCAATGATTATCTAAGCTGTGCAGGAATACAGTCGCAATTTAAAATGTATTTTTCTCAAATATTCCTGCTTACTTAGAATAGTTTTCGCATTATACAAAATAAAGAAGCATACGTAATGTTTTATATCTACATGTAAATATTTACATTATATGATATTATATGATCTTTTAATAAAATATAAAATAATTATCAGTTTATATAAATATACAATAAAGATAAAGGAAAATAAAGAAGAAAGCAGAAAGCAATCACGAATAAAATCACATAATTTTCAATGTATATGCCATGCGCTATATATTTTATATCGCGAAATTCAATTCACGAATAATTCAAATGATTTCTACATTGTTGAGAACTTTATGATAAGTTATAGGTATATGCATAAAGAAATATTCCAGAAAAGCAGATAATATAGCTGAACTTAAATTGTTTATATTTCAATGTCATTAATGTTCATGGATTATATGAGAGATATAAGATTTATAAAATCTTATAACTATAAATGTTATTTAACTCTATTATGTCTAGCCTATTAAATTACTTAAAACAAAACTCTGCTTAAATAATCACTATTTTATCTTTATTTTGACCTTTGTCCGTATTACCTTGTCTTTCTTATCTTGCCTGGCATAAGGAAAGCATGGAATGACTGCTGTAACTCTGGATGCAGAGGCAATTTTGCAGGCATTGATCATAATCAGCAACTCCATCAAATTATCATTGACTTCGCCGCTTCCACTTTGCACGATGTAAACATCTTCTCCACGGACAGACTCCCCTATCTCGACACTGAGCATCATTAAATTTTGCATAAATTTTTGTTATTTTAGAATTAACAGCAATATAAAACGAAATAAAATTTTACTAAATTAAATAAAATTTTAATACAAAATATAATAAAATTTTAATGAAATGGAATTTTCATTTTTACTAAGACTAGAGTTGCTTTTATACATCTTAAACACAAAAAGATAAAGTTATTCTCATAAAGCATAAACAAATAAAATCCGTTTCTAAAGTTAAATTTTTTTCAAATAAGTTAACGCTCGGAGACATCAACACAGATCATTCGATCAGTGGAAAAATAACAGAAAATGTGTGTCTTATTGACACATTTTTTTACACGTATATCTTATTACACGTGCGAGAGAGCGCATCTCATAAGCATAGAAAAATCTTCATGTCACACGCATTTTTTATATTATATTCGCAATGGTACGTATTATGGTACGAATCAACGAATATAACGCGTGATTTTTTAACTCATCATGTTTTGAATCATACACGTGACGATCCGAAGCTTTCCGGAATTCGTCCGAATTCGAGCATGTTCGTTCGCTTTTTCGCCGGTAGGAACTATTCAGTTCGGAAACGGGCGAAATACATTATAAAGTCATCGATAAAAAGAGGCGAAAGCCGAAGTTTTTATACATGACGACTTGTTGTACGCGGAAAACGGGATTCGTTCCGGATGACACGTGGTCGAAATCATGCAAAGATAGCTGTTTAATTGACAATAAAGCAGCGATATAACGAAGCGACCATTACCACGTCTCGAGGTTGCTGAATTTCTTTGTGACAACTTTGCCGATGTCAATCCCAAGACGATCCACGATCCGTTGAGCGAGATCTGGATGCGACGTTCCGCTGAAGACTTTGATGTTTGGCATTCTGCTCTGCAAAACACGTACACGAGAACTCTCCAAGTTTGCGCGTAACAAACTCTTGGCACGTACTGGCTGCGACACAGGCATCACTACAACAGAAACCACCGAAGCAGTTCGGCCGATCGTTGATTGGTGCCTCATACCGGACGTGACGTCGCCGGATTACGTTCCGCCTATGCGCGCGCAATCCCGGCGCGTATACATGTTTTCCTTATCGCATATACCCCTACTTTTCAGATTTTCTGCGTTACGGAAAGTAAAGCGACGCGATGTCCGATAGCGTGGCCAAGCTCGCAGCAAGGTTGCGTAAATCGTTAGCGATTGCGACAGCCGCGCGTCGTGCTTTGCTCCATCTCGCGCGCAATGACCGCGTTTCACTTAGTGATCGATACAGCGGCACGATTTGCCCGCGTGCGCGTCTCGCGCCACCAGTTTCTGCCCAACGGATTTTCTGAATTTCCGGCTCCACTGTACACGGCTCGGTTTTCTTGGCGCACAGCGCCGTAACGATGTTCCTCTATCTATCGTCGATTTGCCGACGAGCCGCCGTCGCGCGCACGCTCCTCCGCCCTTTACGCCGCTCTTTATCGCGATTATCCTGCGAACAATGGCGGGATCATTATCCAAATATCTTTCCGACCGATAATTCCCATGTCATGTTTCTCCCGCCAATCCCCGCAGCGGTTAAATCACGTTGTCAGTACACACGCGGTATTCAGCTGGCTGAATTGCCGTCGCGCGGTATGACGTGAAGCTAGGCGAAATTCGAACAGTGCAGATTTAGGGTGACAGTCAACTTTTGTCCATCAATGTGGCGCCGGCGGCGGCGCTGATCGAGTGATAGATCTTACGCGCGTACGTCTCGCGTGCATGGGTGTATGCGTGTCTATGTACGTGTATATGTACGCGGCGGCGTGAATCTCTGACACGACCACGAGTTAGGGACAACCGCGCGCACTGTCTACGAAGCCGCAAGGTGACGGGCGAAGTCGCTCTGGTCAAATACATCGAGCACGAGAGACGGCGGCGGCGTACAGAGACACGCCGTTTAACGTGTACTTTATTTCGCTCGGACGACACGATGACAACGTGCTGTTAACCGCTCTGACAACTCGGGAGCTATGGCGAACATCGCGGCGCAACGGATCAAAAGGGAGTTCAAAGAGGTTATAAAGAGCGAGGAGGTGAGTGAGAGCGACGGGACGGGACGCAGCGCCCGTGCTGCTTCCGCGCGCGCGCGCGCGCGCGCGTCTCGCGACGAGACGCGTTAGACGCGAGAGGCATCGCGTACGTTACGGTTATGCAATCTTCATGACGGAGTTTCGCATACGCTTTGACAGAGGCATCTTCGTGCGCGCTTGGATCACCGAGTGGATCCGCGCGAATGAAGCTCGATCATCTGTTTGCGTATCGCCCCATCAACTGTCATCCGCGTATCTCGTCTTTTTCTGCTTATCTGCTTCCTTGAGAGTAATGCGAATCGGCGTAACCTCAAACTATCATCTTTCGCTGAGAGACACGCTTTGTTGTGTTTTCGTCATTGATCGTTTCATAAATGGCAAATCAATTGTTTCTAATCGGATCGTTTTCTCTTCTACGTATCTCGCTTCTGCGAACGACCGATTACCGCGTGTTTGTGGACGATGTGCGTTAGCATGTAATGCAATACAATTACTTGGTCGTCTCTCCGTGTTGTATGTCAACAGACTGATCAAGCTGCATGAATATAGATGTTAAATGTTACTTACCGCAATGCCCGGGATCCGGACTGCAAAGAGATCCTTGAATAGATTTGTACTTCTTTAGATTACTCATTCTGTGCTTGCATTGACATCCGTTGTCACAAACATCCCTACATGCCTCTGAGTGGCTGAATCACAATCGAATCATTACGAGCGTCGTGATATGACGGTTTCGTAAATTATCACTTTAGAGTAACGGAAATCTTTTTTATCATGTCTAAGAGTCATAGGTTATTTCGATTATGCGTTTGTTTATTAAATTATTGCGAGGTGACGTAGTACCGCACACGAATTTTTACGACGGAACATAGTTTGGCAATATGTTTATTCGCTCCATAAGCTCGCCTATCCGCGATTGCGTAACTGGCGTGTTATTTGATTAGAAAACAGAAATAATTGGAAAACAAGTGTCGCACACATCGAAACTGTCGGAAACATTGCGTTGCCGCATTACTATGATTTGAGGCACTCTTAAACCTCAATTGTTTTCTTTTTTTTTTCCCCCCCCGATCTGTGTAAGAGATGACACAGATGAGAGATTTTCAGTCTTGTCTTCTTTTTAAATTGCAGCTATCTTCTTGAATATCTCTTGTGTTGTGTTTCTTCTATCAACACAAACGGATTATTTACTCCTATACTTTTGAACTAGTTATGACTATAACTCTTGTTTTTTTTAATGTGTTCCCAGCAATAAACGTGTATATAAAATTTTCGTAAAAATCCTTTTCGTTTTTAATGCCACTATTTAATGGATTTTTAAATCGTTATAAATTCAACCATATATATTTCCATGAGTATAGTTAGTTATTTATTCGTCTAGTTTTATCTCCTATATAATATATTTGAGAAGATCCTATAAATATGGCTATTTTATGACGATGATACGTCATAGATTTGTTTAAATTGTCATTATAATAAACTTGTAATAAATACTTATATATATAACATAAATTTCTTTATATATATTTCTCTTAATATTATATTTCTTTGTAATATAGATAGCAAAATGTGCAATCAAGGTTGAGTTGGTCAACGATAGTCTTACTGAATTAAAGGGTGAGATTGCTGGACCACCAGATACGCCATATGAAGGAGGTAATTTCGTGCTCGAAATTAAAGTACCAGAGACATATCCCTTTAATCCTCCTAAAGTAAGTTATTACTCTAAGAAAATGTAAAATAATATTTGTAGCATTATTTATTCCATTATTTCTGATTATAATATACAGCACAAGTAATGTCGGCACGATATTCATTACATTACATTACATTAGTGGAATTTATCTGATAAATTTTATATGTATTATTTTGTTAGTCTACTACAAATTCTATTTTGCAGGTACGTTTTATAACGAAGATATGGCATCCTAATATATCTTCCGTCACTGGTGCTATCTGTTTGGATATTTTGAAGGATCAGTGGTATGTATTTTCATTATCAGATTTATGTATTCATCAATTTTAAGAGATTAGTTTTTTTTTTATATTACTCATAGTCTTTTTAATTCAGTTGTTGCTGAATATGATTTTGTATTTATTTTTATTTCTCTTTTTATCATTTGTCACGTTCAGTGAAAAGTATGATCATTCTTTGTATATTTTCTAGCTTATCATTACTGTCATATATTCTTCTTCTTATAGTGCCGTATGTTCAATGTAGCGTGTCAGAGTTCATATGTTTATTACATAATGCGAATCGTATCCTTTTGCACATCTAAATTTTTTAATCTAAAAAATCTAAATAAAATATCTAAATAAAGTAACAGAATAAAGTTTATGAACACGTGATTGTCCTGGAGAATAAGAATTTCTTCTGTAGTCATTGTAGGTTCCCGTTACTTTCAATGACACTGAGAGATGCCGTTTCCTTTAGCCTCGATATTAAAGTTATATCGCTTATATTCGGTTGGATACAATATCCCAATATCACGATTTACGTGATAGAAGAGAAAAAATGAGTATGTTCGATCGTTATGGTCGAGGAGGGAGGGTTTCATATTGGGTCGATGCTGGGAATCGAACTCGGGTCTTCCGATTACGATCGCTCTCATCTCTGAATCATTTCTCTTCATCGTATATTAGAATATCAAATATATAAATAGATAAAAATATTTTTTACTTAAATTATTTATACAGTTAAGAACTTATTTCTTTTTTATTACATCATTACAGGGCTGCTGCCATGACTTTGCGTACAGTATTGCTATCGCTGCAAGCATTATTATCCGCAGCAGAACCAGACGATCCTCAAGATGCGGTAGTAGCTAAACAATATAAAGAACATCCTGAACTGTTTCGCCAAACTGCCACGCACTGGACATTTGTGTATGCTGGTGGTATGTATTTTCACGCAATATTCTGAGTTTATATGGGCACGCGCATGTATACGTACGTTATATCGAATATATATAACTTTATATATAATATTGACCTTTTAGGACCAGCGAAAATACCTGATTTAGATGACAAGATAAGACGATTAACAGACATGGGAATCGAGGAACACAATGCGAGAGTCGCTCTATCTTCATATAATTGGGATTTAGAACGCGCCACTGAACACTGCCTCTTCAGTTAGTGATAACTGCATAGCTAATCCGTCACATCTAAATACCAACTCATTTTATCATTGAGAATTTCTTTGTATAACTTATCGGAATATTGAATATCATTAACTGGTTTTACAATTGGAGAATTTTGCATCTATCTTTGCAATGACAATATCTGAACGATAAAAAGACATAATCAGAAAAGTTACTCAATCGTTAATAGTTATCTACTTAATTTGTAAAATAGACATGAGGGAAAAATAATAGAAAGAAAACAAATATCGGAATAATTAGTTACACTCTGATATATTTGAACAATATATTATTCTGTGACATTCTATTAAATATCCCACACTAAAAAAGCAAAATGTCGTTATCGTGACATCGTAATAACGTAATACAAAATTTAAGTTAATGTATTCTCAATTGCTTACTTCCTTCGTACTATAAGTAATGATTTAGTACATCGAAAATCTAACATGTACTTTTCCGTATTGTCGATTTTTTATTTCATCAGCTTCTCTCATCTGATGTTTTCTACATTATATAATATTGCAAATTTAAGATTGTATTGAAAATATTGAGTTTTCAGTAAAGTCTTATATATGTATTCTTGTGATACTGGCTACATTTCAAGTGTAATTAAATACCTCAATTACAATTTTTCTGTAATTTATGCTCTGTATCAGTAACACGCAAATTTTGCTGACCAGCTGTGTGTCTACATTTGCATTTATAATCTTAATCATTACATGTTATATAAAAATAATGTTGTTTAATAGAATATACATTTGAATATTCATTATAATTCATATTGTTAAATTCTTAAAAACAAGGAAAAATTAGGTTGTAAAGATTTAAGATTAAAGTATACGAGAAAGTTCTAAAACTTTTCATGTTACTTTGTCATATGTGTTACTTAAATTTATAATATATAATTATAATAATTATATTTTTGTTGCAAAAATATATAATTTTTCTTTTAAAATCAATCTTAAAGAAACATTTGGATAATTTGGTCAATAATTTATAATAAATATATATGGTATTGAAAATGATATGCATGCATGTAACGATCTATTGTTCGTTTATTACTTTCTTTTGTAGATTTGAAATAGAAAGACTTTAATCATTATTTGAGCAAATATGATTGTATATTGTCGAATATACATATGTAGTATATGTGGCCTTTAAAACAATTCGTGAACTTAATCGTTTCAGTATTAACATTTTACATTTGTATATTTGTGATGTTCTATATAAAATTATCTATCATAGAGATGTCTCTACACATTCTTTCATTTTTTTCGTATTATGTGACGTACATTCTAGATTCAGTACATAGCATTTATATAGCAGCCACTATTAAATTTAAATAAATTAAGATTTAAGAGAATGTTATTGGAAAAGAAAGAAAATCGTTGTTTTCGATTCTCATATCCAATGAAAAGCATATTCGAATAATTAAACCGTAAAATCGTGAAGGTGTTGATAAGATCAGATGGAAATGGATTAATTAATTCATTATTTGTATAATAATGTATATGGATGGAAAAACGCATAGGTTTTTGTACAATGTTAAGTCATGTGTGTGTTATGAAAATTTAATCATAGTTTCAGTTTGTTATTAATTTTTACATAGCTTAGAAATCACAGCTAATCATAGCTATTATAGTCACTTGTAAAAATTTTGTTTTGCTTTAGCACGAAATATGGATTTGTTTGATTTGATATGATTTGATACATCCTCTAATGTTTTAATCGCTGTAATGTTTAATATCATGAAAAAATAAATAATTCTTTTTTTCATTGTTCTAATCAAATTGATCATTTTATATAAATTTCCTTACTGTAACTTTAATAGCAAGAGTTCTCTTATATATGTTTTTTCTTTCTTTCTTGCTATCTTGTCATGATATTATATACAATTTTATTATATATAACAAACATATTATATGATATTACATGATATATAAATTTATATAATATATGTATATAAATTTAATACATATATACACACACACACACACACACACACACACACATACATACATACATACGTAAAAACATATATATATATATAAATTTTGGAATAATAAACAAAAGAATCAATTCTCCCTTTCTTAATATATTTTTGAGATTATAATATGTCTATTATATATTATTTTCCTTCTCTCAATCATTATCTCAATCATTAAAAAATTAAATATCACTTATATTAAAAAAGAGATAATAAAATTATATACGATTTGTAACTGCTTTAGGATAGGATTTCAAATGCAACAAGAAACGAAAACCCATTAGAAAAATAATAAAAAATTATTATTTTTGGTGAATTTTACATATATTCTTGTTTTTAACTAAAGCCTTTTCATCTGTATAACTTATTACTATAATACAAAAAAGATATAATAGAAAATATAATACAGTCATAATAATAAATTATCAAGATTATCTGATTCTTGCTAAATATCACAAATAGCATATAGTGAGATAAATCATATAATATTTGGTATATTCATATTTTATTATTTATACTACTACTTGTTCATAATTATATAGTCTCAGTCTCTTTTTAGAAAGGGTTGCTAGAACTAAATAATTGTTAATTTCGAATGAGCATAGATCCATAATAGGATCTGTTACCGGAAGACTGTGCAATTGTCTGCCACTCGCTACACTCCACAATGATATAGTACTATTTGATTCCATATGTGCTGCGACTAGCGTATCATTCTCCGCGTATAAATGACATGGCCGTGACAAAAGTTGCTGAGAGTTACCGGCTTGAAATGTATGCACAACGTTACACATAATTATGTCCTCGATAGATCTCTTTTCAATAGTACACACTATATGTCTCGCGTGTGATTGTCTGGCATTGGGACGAGAAGATATAAGATAATGATGATTTCTTTCATCATAGCGTACGGAGACAAAGGGGCCTTCCAAAAACACTTGTTTGGACGTATATCTGGAATCACTAATTTCGTACGTGTAACAGCTATTCAAATGGCATGCTATAAATCCACCTCTACTGATGCCACTGCCAGGATTTGGCGGTACTGTTGCCATTGACACAACTGGTGACCTGTCATGACCCTCTATTAAATTGATAGGCGTAGAAGTCTGTCTAATATCAAATTTCATGATGGAACCATTTTGTGTACCAGTTAGAAAAACGTACGGATTGTCACCCGACCAACAACAACTCCAGAGTGAACGTTCTGCATTGTACGTATGCACTGTTATATTAGTGCGGATATCCAGCAATTTTGCGCATTTGTCGAAACCAACACTGAGAAGAAGCTCTTGTTGCACGGAATGAAATGTCATATCCCTTATGGGCTGAGTATGCAAAAGGATGAATTGCTGTCGTAAATGAAAATATTCACAATCAATCTTCCTTATACCATATCCATTAAATAGCCCATTTGTCGATTTTTGAGAAACAGCCAAAAGTTTATTCCACTGATTATAATCCAATACACGGCATTCACCCTGTTTACAGAGTTCTATAGATTGTTCCAGATGGAATTTCCTGGCAGGAAGATTTGAGACATTCTGATTCCTGTGAACATTGATCTCTGATTGTTGACTTTCCAAGTCTACGATACGTTTCTTCAGGCAAGCCAATTGCTGTTCATATATGTTTTGACGAATGCCATATCGTGACAATTCCTCTTGCAAACGAATCTTTTCAGCCGATGCATCGCTTAAATCCTTTCTCAGTTTGTCATATTCCGAGGTATCAATGGTTGTCAATTTCTTTGCATATAACATCCTGATATGTTTTACTGAAGCTTTCTTATTGCATTGTGGACAACGACGATTTGTGCTATTGCAAGAATGTTGTAACCATCGAAAAATACAGCTGTGTCCAAACAAATGTCCACAGCGTAAACAGCATAGACGATGTTCGCCTGAACTAGTCCATTGTTCCATACAAATCGGACACGCTTGATCCGAGTCTATATCCGATGCATCCAGATTTTTGTTGACCACATTTTCTATACATTTAATTTTATTTAGTTAAAATACAATCTAATTAATAAAATATCGGACATTCATTCGTAACTTTTTAATCATTTAAAGAATATCACTTTAATGACAATTACTACAGAATTTAACTACGAAATATACCTTGCTGCGAATTCTTAGATAAAACATCACTTTTATCTTTATCTTCTACATTATTATCATCGTTATAAGAATTTTCTTGTCCACTTTGAATTACTTGTTGCTCTTCTCTGTCCACTACCTCGTCGCCTATAATAATAATATAATTTTATCACATAATTTAAAGTTTGCTCCAGACACAAACACAAGAATGAACAGAAGCATAGATCAGAAGTTAGGTTAGAAATACGATTGTTTACTGTATAATTATATATTTATTAATCCATATTATACATATTATTATCGTTAGTACTTACTGTATTCCATAACATTAATTTCTTATTAGATATTATAGATGGCACAAACGAATTGTTATGATTAGACGTATTCCTTATTAGGCAATTTCTAAATCTCTAGCTACACAATACAAATTTTTTGATTAACCTAAGAATTAAAGTTCTCACGTATTATCCCTTCTATTTTGGAATTAATCAATCTTGCAATTCGATTGCAACAAATTTTAACATTATTTATCATATTATTTATAATTATACAAATGAATATTCTTCAAATCCGTCCAGTGAGTTATATTTTTTTAAAGTGAGAAGAGACTTTTCCGCAATTGAGATATACTACTTCAAGATTATATTCTACTCGTCACCGAGTCGTACTACTACTTTACTTTTTAAGCAAATAAGATAAGGGCTCGTTGGCGATTTTGTGAAACTAATTTCTAATTAATTCATTTTGTTATAAAATGCATGGAATTTTTATAAATCGTTTTGTAAACATTCATAGCTATAAGAGCATGTAGAACTGTTGCGGGTAGTTAAAATTAGCAGATGCAGACACCTCGGTTAATTTCGGTACTCCTCGGATATATTTAATTTTGATAAGCGTCATATATGCTAATTACGTTCAATTGGTAATCTAAATCTTAGTTTTTAGAGCATTTAGGAAGCTGTAATCGAATTTGATAAAATTCTGCCAAATCAGTGATTTACATCTCGTATGGTTACTTTATGAGTTGTAACAGTAATTACGATTACTGTTCTACGATTGAACCGATCATCATTTACAAAAAAATAATCAACAATATTATTAATAATTTATTAAGATAATTTTAATTTGTTGGACGATAGTGGTAGTATAAACCATAAAAAATTTCGATTTACTTGACCAGATAAATCTCGACTGCGAGAGTTAATTCTGAAAAAAATATATTACCTTATTGTTTTTCTCCACATTAATTTTCATAAAGAAAAAGGCCATAGAAAGTTTTGCTTATTTTTTTTTTATTAAAGAGATAATTATATTTATTACATCATTGATATTTCTAGAAAACATAGCCGATAAGATCCAAGGTATACATATGGAATAAAATGGAATAAAATAATAATAATTGACGCGCGTGTTACGTATTTAGTAAAAAGAATTTCGAAATATTTTGAAGTGAGTAGAATATATGATAATAATTTTATACGTGATATTTAATTTCTTGTCATAACTAATGTATTATATAATGCATTATTTTACAGTTTTTCTAATAAACTCATAAAAGAACATTTTCCAAATACATTCAAATTGCCGAACGCAATTTGACAACCCGTAATTTTCTCACGGAAAATCTGAAGCACTCAGGTTATTTGTGCTATATACGTATATATTATCGTTGTATTTTATACGAGCCGTGAGCAAAGAACGGTGTTCATTCGAAGGTAAAAATATGAAGGTAAAATTAACGTTTCCAAATAAAATATTTGTGCGTGATTTCCTCCATTATATGAAAACATGTATGTCTATACGCACGTGTAACGATAATAGTAACAACAACTTTTATTTTATATTACTTTTACATTTAAATATTTCGTTTATGCAATTTCTTCTGAAAGATTATCAATTATCGGTGTAAATATAAGATGTGATAAAGTATGCGTTTCAAAATGTTTTCGAACATTATTATTTTCATAGAAGCGACGGCCGTGTGCAAGAAACTATTCTCCTTCGCAAAAACATTTTCAAAAACACACGCACGAACGTTTCCCGACCAAGGCGAAGAGCACTTATGATTCGAAAGGACGAGGCGTGAAACGTATCCATCCTAAGCTTCAGCAAGACGATCATGGCAATACATTATGCTTAAAGAAGGACGCATTTGGCTCGCTGGAATCTCTCTTCGACCTAAAGAAATTTTTGAATTTACGCGATGTCTATCCCTTAGCGTTCGATTATTGTAAAGAAAAATCCTTTAGAGCATCTACCATCACAAAAGCAGAACCACTCGTAGAGACATTATTTTTACAAACCTTCTTGCCGAAGACAAACCTCGAATCGCACATTCTCAAATCGATTGTACGCTATTTTATCATACTATTAATTGCATTCAATCCCTAATTGTTCGACCAATTATTTGATTCTATATAAATGAATTTAGCATTTAACATTGATGTACTTGTTGTTGAAAGATATACAGTAAGAAAACAATGAAAATTAAGTAACGCTTTATGGAATAATTTTCTGACAAAATCATCAAATCTTTCAGCATGAAGAATATAACAGAGCCAGGAGTGAACAAGGAACAAAAAATGAAGTAAAATCACGCAAGAAGTTTGAGACGAAAGCGTCAAATTTTACGTGGGAATCACAGCAAAACGAATTAATCAATAATCAACAGAATAATTTAATGTAATGATCCATTTCCACAGCGTTTCGATATATATTCGATATATCCACCATAAAATCCGCAATAATCGCATTTGTTGCATTTGGTGTAAAATAATGTATATATTAGAAATATGGCCGAAAACGAGAATCAAGTACCAATGGAGGAACAAGAAATAGCAGAACCAGCAGAACCAGTTGAAGAACCAGAACCAGTTGAAGAACCAGAGCCAGTTGAAGTAGCAGAACCAGTTGAAGTACCGGAACTAGATGAAGTAGAGGTAGAGGTAGAGGTAGAGGTAGAAAAAATAGAGGAAGTAGAGGAGGAACCTGTTACTGTAGATATTGTAGAGGAAATCGAGTTTGTAGATGTGCCTGATGAACGTAAAGATGAAGTAGAAATTGAACAGATCATAGACGAAGAACCTCCAGATTATGTTATTCTATCCGATGTTGTGGAAGGTATATTGCAATATGTCGGATATAACTGACTGTCTAAAATATTACAACACAAAATTATTATAAATACGATATTCAATGATATGACATTAGAAACTACAGACACAGATATGCTGGTCGATTTACCCCCTGCCTCCGCAATAATCGCACAGTTGCGAGTAATGAATGAAACGTGCGTTATATTAGCAAGTGAAATCCAACAATTGAAATGTGAGGTTCAAGAAATATCAGAGGTAATGTACTTCGTATTCCTATTGTGATTATTTTAATGATTTATATATTATTACTTTAATAATTCATATCGAATCTCACGAATGTACAGAAGCCTGAATTAACGGAAGAGGACACATATATTATTCAACAAAAGCAGGATGCTCTCATGTCAAAAGTGGCTCAACTCGAACAGCTAACGCAAAAAGTTCAAAAAGTACATGGATAGGGAAATATATATCTAATATCAATATTTGCGATGTATAATTTTAACTGTAATTTTATTAGTATAAAATAATAAAGAATACAATATGTTAAATCTACCTATAGACGCGAGAAGAGATAGGACAGATCGGTGCTTTAATCGATGAAATAGATATCAAAGAAAAGGAAGAACCGATCTTGGAGCGCTTCGAATTACCGCAGATAGAATATCCTGAAGATAAGTAAGACGCTTTTTACCTGTATGACTGTCGCCGATCGATCGGAATATACTTTTGATCATGCATTTCTATCGGGAAATTAGGCTCCCAAGAATAATTGTCTGCAGCTCTACAGAAAATGACATTCCACAAATCGTGGTAGCAGACAGCGAACGGAAAGACAGAGATAAGTGTTTCGAAAATTTAACTGGCAAGCTAACAGAGTCCTTAACAATGCAGGAAAAGTTGGTCAAGGAAAACGCACAGTTGGAAGGCGGAAAGTATGTTCATATTCCTTATATGTTATATGTTTATTACATTATATACATCATAAATTTCAAACGTTTTGAGAGTAATATTGATTAATCTTTTTAGAATACCGTATACATGTACAAAATTCAATTCGATAACTCGATAATTATTTATATAACAATAACAGATAGTAGAAGATCGAATAAATGCGTGAAAGTTGTATGGGTCTTTTGCCGACAATTTCACGAAGCATGTCGATCGTACGACATTCACATGTAACCCGATATACCGATATACCAATTTTATAGAAATGAGCATGATAATATCAATATTTCGTGTTTGAAAGATAATTTTAAAATACTTTAGTTAAATGTTCTATATCGCATCAAGTCTTGAAGCAAAACAGGAAACTCAAAATTAAATGGAAAGCCATGTTGTCCCGTGTATAGGTATAAATTAGAGGAGGCTTTACTAGAAAAGGACACTGCCCTTGAGTGTTTACAAAGGAAGGTATGCGGTCTCCAAGCTGAGATGCGTATAATCGTCAGAGAAAATACCGAGTTGAGTCGTCAGTTAGCCACTTTGAATCAGCTGATGACTAGACCTTCTACTTGCTGTTACACTTGTCCAGGTGCTACTCCATCTTCACCGCCGACATCGCCGTTATTGCCTCCGTGCTTACAAGTCTCTACACAGCTTCAGGACGATATTTATTGTCAATGCCAACATTGTCTTCAATCATCGCAGTTCATCGATAGCGTTTCGCCAACTACAGGAACTGTATGCAGTACGAAAATGCGTATAAATTATTAAGACATAGTTTGGTCATTAAAAAAACAATTCGATAAAAGCGAGACGTTCTATAATATTTATTAATTATCTACAATTCCGATTAAAGGCTGTGCGCTAATAATAATTAAATAATAATAATAATAATCCTCTCATTAATGAAATAAAATATCGTTTGATATTATAGATTCTCCGAGGCTCACGGGAGGTGGATCGAAAACCGATGATCGTTTCTTTATAGATAATAAGAATCTTTCGCAGAATACGGAAATGTGTTGTCGAGCTCCAACCGTTGTTAAGGCAAATCAGCTTCCTCGGGTCGCATGTCCCGGGGACTTGGCAGATAAAATCGTGACTTGCGGCACTAGCACCAAACAGCTAGTAGGCTTTAAGAATATACATTTTTTTTAAAGCTATAAAGAAATTGAGAACATTGCATTGTAGAATGTCCAGTAAATCGAGCGAATTAGATCAATTTATGAAATTCTACGCAAAAATATATAAGCTAAGAAACTATTGCAATAATATGCAATATTATCTCATTTTCACGGTTTCTTCTTTTCAGGAGCAACAATTAGGCAGTATGGAGTGCGAGGTGCGTAACATGCAATTGGAATTGGCGAATGTACAACGGGAACGGCAACAATTGGAACAGCAACGTAAATTGCTCAAATGCACGGGCCCCTGCGCACCATGCGCTTGTTGTCCTCCTCCACCAGCGGCAACGACATGTGTGACAGCTACGCAGTTAAAAGCAGCTCCTCCTGCCCAGGTATCTGGGCAGTCCAGATAATTTCCGTTCGGGATTATTTTTCATTCACTGGCCTTCACGTCTCTCAAGCCGTTTCTACCCGTATTTTATTCCATATTTTGTTATTTGTTTCCTTTGATACTAATGGGATAATAAAGATTTAACAGATGAGTACATTTCTTTTCATGAGCGCAGATCGCGCAACCTACAGCCACGATATGTCCCGGTTCTTGCGCAAACGCTATGGTAAGATCGGAAGACAAATTAAATCGAATAATCATTCTTAATTTAATACTCATCAATAAAATAAGCCGATAAGCCCTCTTCGAGTAATCATAATGATATATTTATGATAAAGGGCACCAGTGCTTCTGCTCAACAGCAATTACGCGATCTCCGTGAACAATACGCTCGCCTTCAAGAAGATTATAAAAACAAGTTGTGCGAGGTATCGTATATGAGAACGGATGCGGAGAAGCTGAAACAGGATACGCGTGATGCAAAAGAAGACAAAGAGCGCATGGAGATAAAATTGATAGATGCCCAAGAACGATTGAAGGTCTTAGAAGCGGAAAAGGCAAAATTTGAGGGTAACTTTTTACAAATTATCGGACCAATGCCACGAACTTGTATTGTAATCCGTAAATCTGAATATAAATCAATTTTGAGACAGGTCATAAGGAACAATTGATCGAGCAAGAACAGGCGTTGATGGTGGCAAAACAACGTTTTCGAGAATCGCAAGATGAATTGGAGGAACTCCGTTCCTTGATTCAGGATCAAGCGACTCAACTGGAGGATTATCGCAATAAGTATTTGCAAGTTGGTACCTTTGCAATTTCTTGCGAATTTTCGAATTATATTTAGCTTATTTTTTTTGATGACGAAAAAGCAATCGTGAAATTAAAATAAGAACTATTTTAGGCCCAGCAACAAGTCGAGGAACAGCGAAGGCAGCTGGATCTCATGGAGATGGATAATGCGCGAATGAATGAGAATGTTACTTTGGAGATCGGACGCGTCAAAGTATCCTAATTACTATTGTTATTGCGAATTGTTATATATCTGGATTGTTTAGTCTCATTTTAAATTTCCGTATATGCATGATGCAATCAGAATCAATTCCAAGAGAAATTAGCCGAATTAGCGCCACTGCCCGATATCCTAAAACAAATGCAAATGAAGATGCAAGAAGCACAACAGATGCGCTTGGTCGCCGAACGCAATTGTGAAGATCTGTCGCGAGAATTGTTAGGACACAAGGATAAGGTTCAAACGTTGCAAAATCAATTGGATGTGTTGCGCGCCGAGCATCAGGCGCTTGAGGTTGTAATTTGTTCATAGCTCATAGATTTTATTATTGAATTAACATGAAAAATAATAATAAAATTTACTTTTCTGTAGGACGAAAGAGGTATCGGATCCGAAAAGTTCGAGGAAATGGAAAAAAAATACAGCGAACTGCGACACGAAAATGAGAGAATGAAGAACACGTTGGCACGATATGAGGAACACGCGACACAGCAACAGAAGCGCATCGATGAAAAAATGCATGAGAACACGCAATTGTCCTCGATGTTGGAGCAGGTACACGAGTGCTTCATGACGAAACTACTCGTGCAAATTGAAACGTTCTCTTTCTCTTTCTCGTTAAGGTAAGGGAGGATTCCGCTCGGCAAGTAGCGCGAACGAAGGAGCGATGTGAGACTATGCGAAGATCGATGCAAGGTCAGATCGCCGAAATGGAAAGACAATTAGCGCAGTGCAGAGCGACAGCACGAGCCGCTCAACGTGATAGGGATGAGGTAACGATAGTGAATACAAGCTGAAAATTTTAATAAGCACAAATGTACTTACAATATGTTAACGTATGCAGATCAGACAAAAGATGCAGGGTCAGATAAATAACTTGAACGAGGCGTTTAAACACGCGCAAGGTCGTATAAAATCTTTACAAGGCCATGTGAATTACCTCAAAACCTCGTACAGTAATATTTTTCTTGGTCAAGGAGAAGCACCGACGGCTGCTTTGCCAACGAACGATTCTTGCGATTGCAACTATTAAAATGTGTGTACACTATTTCTTAATAATACTACAATAGCGCATTTTCGTTCAACATAATGAGAAATTAAAGTATATTGTTTGATCAGTATATGCATTTTGCTACGCATTTACAATGCAAATAGACAAAAAAACTGATTGATGAAAGTGATCGTTATGTCATTATCCTTTTGCGAATCATAATGGTACATAAAAAATAAAATTTAAATTTATAACGCTGTTATGGTGATTAATTTAATATATAAAGTCATTTATGAACTAATCTTAAAAAGTATCATAAATGTGTAACGTAAAAATTATCAACAAAATCTTTAATAAGAATTGTCGGATATGCATAAAGAAATTGTCAGATATGCATATCTAATATGCATATCCGATATATCATATCGGACATAATATATATACTGTATTTAACAAATCGGCTACATACATACATACATACATACATACATACATACATATATACATACATACATGTATGTATATGTATGTGTATATAGTTCCCTTATTTATTATAAAGCAGAAGAACATATCATACCATAGTGCCGACGAAGTTTAAACAAAAAACTGAAACGATAGAAATATGATATATGTACACATGATAAGGAAATAGTTAACATTTACATGGATTCCATTAGTTCATCTCCACTGAATGAAGCATATTGAGCATATTAAGAATAGCATCTGAACGTGATCGCACTCTTTCCATTTCCATTCGAAATTCCTCTAACTGAGATTCAATACGCTGTGTATAAGCGTGGCAGCATCTGAAAACGAATATTAAATGAATATTAAATATTATTTCAATGACAAATATAATATATAATATATGATGTACAAATATACAAATATACAAAACAAAATACATTTGTATAAAAAAAAAGGTTCCAAAAAAATTGCAAGTTTTACTAGATATTCGCATTTACTGCATTCCTGTTTTAATATTATAAAATATTGCAATACGTTTGGGATGGGATTTTGGATTATATTACATGATTGAAAGAGCATACCTTCCAACGGATTGTCCTTGATTCGTACATGTTGGTTCCGGAGATACACACGGGGTAATTTTGATTTGTGGAGAACAGCTTGTTAAACAAGAATTCTTCTTGTGTATACATCCTTTGTTACTACTAGATACACTAGGGCTATAACAATCCCCACATCCACGCAAAAAATCCATTAAAATTTCTCGTACTCTTTTTCCGCTTAATCTTCTTCGTCTCATCTAGGCGGGGGGGGGGGGGGGAGAGAAAATATAAAACTATGATTATCATCCTAAACAATAAAATAGTAATTTGCTGATAAAATTATTTGTAACTTACTTCTGATGCCTCACATTGCTTAGTTATTAACGGCTCCTCTTCGTGTACATTTGGCGAATGATGACTACATGATTCGTTCGTTTCTCGATCTGTATTCATTGTTGGCTCGCACGTACAATCTTCTCTCTTATATTTGTGGTTATCGTCACAACTTTCTCCTGGATCATGTAATGAGTGATGACACGTCGTGTGATATTTGCATATAGGCTCATTGTTCTCTGTGACGTGATTTGCGATATTTTCGTGCAAATGCTTGTTAGGCTCCAAATGTCTTGACGAATTGTGCCGATGTTCCTTGGTGTTCGGTTTCTCTTTGATACAATTACAATTATCTTCAAACTTTTGTTTGTTTTTGTGCAATAAGCAATTATATTTCTGCTCTACGTCCATGTTATGAACGCAGCAAGAGTGTAATTTTTCTTGCATCCGTTTATGTTTCAACCATTCTTTAGAATGTCTTGAGGAATCACAGGCTTCGCAAGGGGAAATGCATGCGCTTGAATTATATATGTCTCCAGCGTGTGTTTTATCCGTTGAACAAGATGGTTTTGCTATATTATTAAACGAAGATGTATGTGGACACGAAAGATTGGATGCAACTGATGACAACTCGAATCTCGATGGTGTTTTCAATTTTTTACCTGTTGAACACACTAAATTACTACCATTAAATCTAGTATATGGTGTCTTCTGCCAGCTATGTTTTTTATCACGTTTCGCTTTAGAGGTTTCGTCCTCAGTCTCGACTGTAGATTCTTGACTAATCTGGAAAAAAAAAAAAAAAAAAAAAAATTTATTTTAGAGAGCACATTGATCTTATTCTGTAATTATTACAATTAATTTATATAAGATCATTTACCTCTTTACCCCAAATGTTGATAGTGCCATTTATCTCGGACATTCTTACTTCGACATTACCAAGTAAATATGGACCACACTCCCGGATTCGTCCTTTTCCATTATTAACAGTTTTATCTTTCTCGGATTCTTCTGCTAATATTAAGAAACTACGATCTTTACTATCCTCATTCTCATGATATACATAACATTTTACATTATCTTCCGAACCGCCAGCATTTTCAGTTTTATCTTCTGCAGATGCAACAGCAGATTGATTTGTTTTAATATTTTCCTGTGACTCTACTTTTTCACTTATAGACTCATTTACGGAATCAAATTTGAAGTTAGATTCTATGTTGGATGAATCATTTAATCCCGGATGTGACTCGCTGGCAGCTTGGGAAGTTTTAAGCGACTGCAAGAAACTGGATGGTCCAAAGATGTCCGCGATCTTCCTTTTTTTGGAGCTGGAAGGTTGACTATGATAGCTACCATCATCGGTTTGCAGATCCATCGATGTGTTTTCTTCGTTTAATCTCTTCTTTGAATTTTGTACGAGAGGACTTTCTGGCTTTGTTTTCCCTTGCGTGATATTTGCAAGGGTTTGTAAAATTCGCGAAGAAGTGAGGAATGCATGAGATAATGGACGTACTTTTCTTGGTGTATCATCAGTTAGTAACATACTGTCATCGGATTGTAACGTTTTCACTGTTTCAGGTGGTTTCATAGATACTGATAAATTACAAGCGCTATCACTCCATTCTCCTATAGAGCTTAATGTCGATATATTACTTAATATTTTGTTGTTACATTGCTTCACGTGTGTAGGCTTTACTTGATTATTGTATTCATCAAAAGTAGGATTGACGTCCGTTTGAATCGATGCGACTTTCTGTTCCTGAGGCTCGTTTTTCTTTTCACGTTTTACTGAAGATTTTCTCAGCTCATCCAACTCCCCTTTCAATTTGAAGTTCTCCAAGACTTGTTTTTGATATGCTTCGAGTAAATTATTATACTGTAGAGTTTTTCTATCCAGTTGTTCTCTTAATGAACTAATTTTGAATATATCTTGTGCATCCATACAATTGGTTTTAGAATATTCTTCAATTACTCTGTTGGGAATTGTCTGCTCATTATTATTCTTCGTTTCATCATCCATCGTCCTAATACTTTTAATATTTTCAATCCTTAGAGTACAAACGTCGCTATTATCTAAATCGGATACATCCATTGGTTCTGCGTTATGATATATTTCGTTTTGAATATGCTCTTGCTGAATAATGTAATCATTTTTAACATTATCGTCAACGTTCTTCATATCCTTCTTATTCTGCGCAGATTCGAGAGGCACGTGTATCTGCATCTCGGACTGAGTACACTCTTCGTGTATCGATTCCAAACCATTTTTGTTATCTTGGCCATTCAATATTATTGGCGTGTAAATTCTCTTATCCCTGTTGCATGCCTCTGCAATTTCTAACTCTTTGATGGTCTTCTCTGCATAATCTTTTATTGTCTTATTAGTAGGTTTTACTTCTTTCATGATGCTGTTTTCATGATCAGAATGGCTTTTATTGTTAATTCCATTTTCTTGATGTTTCATATGCTTTTCCATAGAGCGTCTACTTTGTTCCTTTATACCTTTGATATAAAGCTTGACTTTGCTTTCTACATGATGATATCTTGTTGGTTGCTTCTTATTTAAAATGGGATACATTACAGCGCTTTGTGGAATATTTATAGAATTCCGTCTTGAAACAAACGAACGCCTACGTTTAGGATGTTCGGCATTGCGATTGGTACGTGCATATTCATTTAAATCTTGAAGGGAAAGACTCTTGCCTTTATCATGATTTTCTAATTTTCTGTTTAAAATAAAATCATCAGATCTTATATCTATATGGTCCATCCTATAATCATTATCAATATTCTCATTGTCATCATCATCATGAATTTGCCTAGTCTCATCATCCTCCTCTTCATCCTCGTCATCCTCATCATCATCTTCTTCGTCCATCAAATGCTTCATATTATTTGGATGTTCATGGTCGAATTCGTTGTCAAGTTCCAAATTTTCCATATCTGTCACAAAATAATATAATTTTAACAATATCAATACATATATATATATATATGTATAGAAAAAAGCACATGACTATTACCAATATTACAGATATTATAGTTATTTAACGGAGATAACGATTTATGAAATTAACAAATATAAGATTCTATTTCAATTATATTACCATCACTGTCATATTCATCCTCATCATCTTCGTCATTGTATGGATGCTGATCCTCATCCTCACCAGATGACAAGACATATATACTGCTCGCTGCCTGATCATCACTAGGATAAGGGCTCGTATTACGATCCTCATCCATTTCCTGAGACATGTCCTTTTGCTGCTTCATGTTGACGACATCCGAATCATCAGGCCTCGATGTACTGGACATACTGATATAAGTCGGCATCTCCTCATCATCCAGCAACGCTGTATCCGTCTGGTTCATCAACTTCGCCTCGCTCTTGCACGAATCATTTGGTAAATCCTCCATCGTCTTTGTTTCAGTCTCGTTATCGTCGGACATGTGTTCAGTATTCTCCGACATACTTGAAAACTGCGAAGAGAAGCTGCGATGAGATCACGATTTATCGATAATGGTCAAAGCAAACGTACGGAACGTAACAATCTACTCCTGCCGGCTCGACGAACATATGCGACGCGCAACAGAAAACACTTTTACACCAGCCGCCATTACGGGCGCTCTCGGTGATCTTTTTGTATAATACCGCACGACAAGTTGCTTCATCGTTTGTTCTACATAAATCCAATCGCGAGTCGATTCGCTCGTGATAATCCCGTCTCGTGCACTGCGCTAGCGGTATCTAATTATTGCGTATCGGGCGAATTCTCGACGCCGAGGTACGAGCTGCGAAATTAACGACCTGCCGCACATCCGCAAGTGACAGAGAAATCGCAAGTGATTAGTTCATTCGTTGATTAACCCCGATTCATTAACTCTGATTCTGCGCTGGTTCGAGGCTAGTGATATCTCACTATATCACGCGATGCATGTTACCTCGACGAAGTTGAATTATCGCAAAGATTTTTACTCTTTGCATAAATACACGACGCCGAGGTTATTGCCATTTGCGCGCATGCGTATTCGCGTATTTCGACGATCCTTTACATGTGAACAAGTTTTCATCTTGTTTCATCGCAACGATCGATTCTGCCTTAATAATGCACGTGAAAAATCTGCGAGCTTCTTTCCTTCTCTTTTTTAATTACACTATCTGAGGCTAACCTGAATCGCCGGTGCGTCGTTGTGACACCTGCCACTGCGTCGGAAGCGCCAATCACTGTCGCGAGTGGGGCATAGGCTGTAAGGCGCGCGCAAATCCGACTGTACGAGTTGACGAATGTGCAGAACGAGAGGCAAGCAAACAAGATATTTCTCGGGATTAACGCGTCGAGTGGAAATGGCTTCGGCTGTTGCTGGAGTGCCGGTAACCATCGAGTTTGGGTAAGACGGAAGAGATAACTGTCGCGTTCTGCGAAACGGAACAGCGAGATATATTATCACACATGTTCACAGAGGTGGAGCGGAATTGCTGTTCGATAAGAAGAAAAGGCACGATGTGAACTTACCCGGTGAAGACTGTGAGTACCTGATGCGACAAACATGCGCGATTTCTGCTTCATGCTAATAATATCTAACTAGCGATATCTTACTAGGGACCGTGAAGCAATTACTGTTCTGGTTGCGAGATAACCTTTTAACAGAACGACCGGAACTTTTCATGCAGGACGACACGGTGTAAGTATAGCTTCGCTTGTATGCCTCCAGCATTCAGCAACGCTTGTTGCAATAATCACTGTGCACGATTACGATCCAAAGTGCGATTCACAACACTGATCGTGTGTTATCTTACACATAAATATCGTGCGAATCACTCGTCCAACTAAATGCTAATCTAAACCAACGTGGTGAAGTACGTCACTTCCGTTTCCCATCGAAGGGCAATAGATGTCGACAGTGTTCGGTTTCCGCGTTAGCGTGCAATGAGCATGCAGCTCTTTTGCGTTCTATCATATCTCGACACGCAATGGATCGCGATGAGAGTTAATTAGGTTTGAAGATTTCGTGTACGCGATGAGCGAGATAACTAGATGATTGAATTTTTATCGATGAACCGGTGACTGATATGTCAACAATGTTATATTAATCTTAATTAGATGTAATTTAATATCGTACAGGATTATCATTAAAATTATGCATTCGATGAAAAGACGTTATCGCGTTCGTGTGAATAGATCCAAAATTGCTATTTGTCGTACATCGCGCATCGCATATTATCGCGCAAATCGCCGCAAAGCCGCTTGTTCATATCGGTCATCTTGTTTGATTGGTCAAATTTGCGCAACTCTGCATGAATGTCGTTCGTTCTGCATGAAAAATGGTAATATTGATTTCAATTGGACATTGAACAGTTTGATACACTGTGACCCGTATAGATGCGATTTTCGGTATTTTTTGGGTTTTACGATTAACGATAAACTTATAAAGTTCATAGTTTCGTAAACAGTTGTATCGAGTTGTACAGTTGTACTGGATTGGATTAATCGTAAATTCGATTGTATTTCAAGTACTGTATCGTACACGTATTGTGCATTGGCGATCGTACAGATGTCGGTAGCATGCATTAATCGCATACGATTAAGATGGCACTTCACAGTGCTATCACAGTGCGGCCAACGGGATTAATCGTTAGAACGTAAATAATATGAACAGAAATTATTCTAATCCCTATTACAGAAACTTGACGAAATGCTCGATATAAATTAAGCGAAGTAATATATTTTCGGTAATACGTCATTAATACGGCTATTCTGAATTATTTATATCATCTTATTGATTTTTTTTTATTTATGTCGATTTGTCGACGCGATACTCTTAATACCGGCAAATAATTAATAATAGTGCAATAAAAATGCAAGCAAAAGAAAAAACCTGGTTCACGCATGCTAATTAAAAGTGAGAATGCATCCAAATGTGCATACATGGATCATCGTGAAGTTAGCTATAAAATTCGCAGCCATATTTGCTAGTGATTTAGCGAATTAAATCGATCAGTTGATCAGTTAATCAGTTAGTAAATTACTAGATTAACTGATCGATATTATTTCGAAATTTTAATCTCAAAAAGGCATTCGCCATTACACGAGAAAGTTTCGCGAAAGATCGGAACCTCGTTTCACTCCTCGTTTCTCCGTTTTCTTCCGCGTTTATGACTTTTCGTAATTCGGGAGGATGGCGCGCTAATATGGCTATCCGTAAGTTTTTAATACGCAAGACGTTGCCTGCAGCGGCGGATTGTAATTCGATTTAAGAAGTTTGTTTCGCTTGTTTAGGAGGCCGGGTATTCTGGTGCTGATAAACGACGCCGACTGGGAGTTACTAGTAAGTGTCCATTTCATTCGCTTTGTATCTTTGTTCGGGTTAAATAGCCCGAGCGAAGGAATGTCTACTAGATGAGAAGGATCATTTTGGGAACCTCCATAGGTTTCTTGAATCGACTTTAAATAAATTTCGCTATTTCCCTCTTTCCTCTTCCCGTTTCTTCCTTTTTCGCTCTTTTGAAAACCGCGCTCGTTTGGATCCTTCGAGACGCAACAAAACGAGAAACCCGTTATCGTTTTATCGCGTCTGTAAGCTTGATGGCTTAAAAATATTAATCTCAATGGCGCGAAGAAGCGCGTAAGCGAGGGCGGACACCCCTACGGTCGCGCAGTATTTCTTTCCCCGCGCCATTCGTCCCCCGTCTATGGGGGTGGATGACGCGTCACTGCTCCTGGCATCTGACAAACGGGATACCTCGTGACCGGTTTTTACAGACGGCGTAATCGGCCTGTCGACTGCCGCCGCCGCCGCCGTTTACGAATATAGGATGCCGAATAACGGAGTGATCCCGGAACGTTGAAAGGGCGTAAATGACCTCAGTTTGCCACACCCACGAGAGAATTATCATTCTAAATTTGTAAATGTACACGCCGCGGCTATTAGGACGAAAGAGAAAGAGAATGAGGAAGAAAGGAAGAGAGAGAGAGAGAGAGAGAGAGAGAGAGAGAGAGAGAGAGAGAGAGAGAGAGAGAGAGAGAGAGAGAGAGAGAGAGAGAGAAATCTCATAAGGATCGAGCGAGAAGATGCCGCAGTGTCGGGGTGCGTCGGAAAACCGGGGGAGAAAATGATAGCTCGGGCCATTATTATGATAATACCGGCGCTTCTCCGCGAAGCTTCGCGCGCGCTTTGGCTTTTGCGTTTCCGCGTCTTTTCGCTCGGTTCTTTTATTCCCCCCCYCCYCCCCCYCCTCCTCTTCCTCCTCTCCCTTCCTCTTTCTCTCTCTCTTTGCGCGCGCGTATATACACGTTCATGTCATCTGCCTCCGCCTTCCCTTGCAACCCGCACCTTTTTCTCTCTGCAACGTCTCTCGTCGAGCGTTCTGGCTGAACTATGCCGAGCGTTGAACTTTTTCGGTGCTTGCATGTCGATGTAATGGATACGCTTACTATCGATAACAGGAGAAAGTTGAAAGGCACGAGCGTATGGTTAGTAGGGATGAAATCCCCGTGAAGTCAAAGCCTGTCTTTGCTTGATGGCAAAGACAGCCCGCGTGTGCAGAGTGACCCAGATTCGTTGAATCTCCTTTCATCCCAGTGGATTCTTTCATCGGTTCGGATTGGATTTTTCCTTAAAGAGATCGAGAGATCATTAGTAGTTGGGATTTTTGCGGGCCTATCACGAGTGATTGGAATCTGGAGACTTTTCGAATGCAAATGAATCTCGATGAGTCTCTCCATAACTTGAGTCCATAGATTTAAGAGAACATTTAACGGACCATTAATTCGAATATTATAAAAACTGGGATCATAAAGGTAATCCGAGTCTAACGGAGTATAATGGCATCGGAGCAGCAAGATGACATTTTCTTTTTTAAACATATTTCTCCAGAATCGATGAAACATTGCCCGCGAGCAGGCATGCAACTGTACGTTCACCGAGGAAAGGTCGACATCTTTCACGAAAGAATTCATGGATTGGCATGTACGTTAGGAATGAAATACCTTTTTAGGAACTTATCCATTTCCCCCGCTGCGCAGTTCCGTACTTTCAGTCATGTTTTACGTCCTTCGGTTGGTCAAAGATATAAGGAATATAATTTCAGGGTGAAGGCGATTATAAACTGTGCCCGCGGGACAGAGTGCTCTTCATCTCGACGCTGCACGGAGGATAGAAGGTACAAATTTTCCAATATTGAAAATCGACGGGGATAAAGTGCGATCCACTCAAACGTTCTGGGTTTTTTTTCGATGTGTGTGTATATATATATAAAGAATTTTATGTTTACTTCAGAGATCGTTTCGTATCGATCGTGGCATGGGGAAACGGACTGTTCCCTCCACGTGACATGCATCTTGTAATCAATTTTAAATCATGATCAGTCGTAGAAAGAAACAAGATTACATCTTCCTTTCTTTTCTTTTTTTCCTCCTTTCTTTCTTTCTTTTTTTTTTTTTTTTTTAAACGACGCACCGCTACTAAAATCGATACTAGTGATATCTGCCCGTGTGATTAGATCCGGCCGATAATTTTCAAGTTTGATTCGAGCGCCACCCCGTCACGTGAATTCCTGTATAAATTTGATTTGTAAATTATCGCGGCCCTAATGAAATTACAGGCGGGCGCGTTTGTTTGTAAAATCGAAATTTTGAGATTGCATCAATTAATGGCCGTGAACGCAGTCCGCTTTTATTTTCGGTCGCGCATGGATTGCCCGTGTCCCTTGTTGGCTTTTTCCTCCATAAAAAAAAAGAAATAAAAAAATGAAAAAAAAAGGGGGAAAAAACGTACATGTATATAGCGCGTAATGCATAAAATGGAGCTGTTCGGACATCACTCTCATCAGAATCGCGCGCGCGCGCGTGATCGATTTAATCAAAAGCGCAGCGATACGTTTTTCGAGAAGCTCATAGCAAAGAGTGATCCGCATAAAAAGTTGTAAATATAAAGTCTACTTTCTACATCAATGCTCGTCGTTTCTTGTTGCCGGCGTTCCCAGTTCCTAGAAAAGATGCGCGATACCATCCGCATCTCCATCCGCGTTATCCTTCGTAACCAGTTCCCTCCCCTCCCCCCCTTTCCCCCCTTCAGTTTCCCAAGCATGATTTGACAGCAATGCGTGCCTCTTACACGCATCACGGGTTTGAATAACTTTACGTACATTACGCGTCACAATTGCGTAACCGCAGGGCGCAGCAGTAACGCGCGTTTCTCTCGCGCGTTGAGAGGCGAAAGAGCCGGATGATGGGAAAATCGATAGGGAAATTTTATCACAAGAACCGCGAAATTGCCAAATTGCGTTTTACGTCGACAAATATATTCGATAGAATGGCCGGACGCGTATAAAAGGCATCCTAAAGTTTTCAATTACAATTTCGATACTCGCAGCGCGCTACTCCCTTCCCGTTTCCCTTCCCCCGTAGCGCGGGGACGCGTACCGCTTCTCCGAGCGCTTTAATGTAAACGTATGTTTCCCCATGATCACTTAAAATCCCCAGCAGCGAATCCCCATGCTTCTTCATGAGCAGGTAAGTGGGCTCATTAAAGCGAACGGCGGTCGTATTTGCGTGCCGAAACCGCCCCCTCGTTAGTTTATCCAATTCATAGCTCGTGGCTCGCGTAACGCGTCTGCGAAATAGATTTCGCGACACCGGAACCAATCAGTCGCGGATGGCCCGGATCGATGGGCCACCATTGCACCGTTGCAATAATCTAGCGTTACACAATGGCACCAATTAATCACGCGCATGAGCTGCGCGGAAAATCGGAGGGGAGGGGGGGGGCTGCGGGGGAGAAAAGATCCTAACGAGAGAGCGCCGATCAGAAACGACCAGCAGCGGCGGCGCGTCCGATTCTCTCCCCCCTCCCCCTCCCCCTCCCTTCCGCCCCCTCCCTTCCGCCCCCTCCGCGCACTTTCCGATACACCTCCTGCCGCACGTGTACGCGAGCATGCGAAACGCATCCGCCTATCAACGGGAGCCCGAGTATGTCGCAATCGCTAATGGCCTGGCGAGGTTGGATGGTCCGGTGATTAATTGTGTCACCCATGATTACATTACGGATGCTGCGGATCCACTATATTATATACAGTCATACGTGCGTGCAGCGCGGACGGATTGCGCGCCGTTACGTTACGTGCCGCGCGCCGCGTTCGCGCGCGTGTTTGCCGGGCGACTGTGGGGGAGGAAGGGGGACGGCGAACGCGTACGTGCCTTTAACAAGTCGGCCGCGACCGGCAGAGCGGGGAGGAGGGGGAGCGCCGAGGGAGGGGGAGGGGTGAGGGGAGGGGAAGGCGAATGTAGAGATACGTGCGAAACCGGCCGCGGCCGCTAAATCTGCAAGGCGCGCCGGCCGATTACGAACGCGCGCGAAGAAACGCGCCGCCGCCGCCGCCGCCGCGTGTTTATCCGCGACGCGCGTCTCGTTGATATTCGGAGTTTTCCGGGAGCATCCGCGCGCACGTGCTTCACGGCCTGTAATCCGTATGTGTAGCTCTCCGGCCATCCGGAAGGCGGTTTCGCGAGAGGGCTGGATTCCTGATTTAAACCGTGAAATTTTCACGGCCGAACTCGCCCGAGCGCGCGAGGTCGTCCTCGACGAGCCAGGCTGCGAATTGGGCTGCAAAGTGGAGCGTCGTAATGCCTGGATAATGGCGAAATTTGCTTTAACGTTAAGCAATGGGAAAGAAGTTCGCTCCCGTTCGCTTTTGTCCGTCTTAATGCAAGGCTGGTTATTTTTGTTTATTAATTAATTGTCGGTGGGACAGCAGCCAGCGGCAATTAGGAAATTGGATCTTGATATTTGCCGCAGCCTCATTTCCCGTCTCATTGTCTTAGCAGCCTAAAATCATACGTAACATCGCCGTATCTCTCCTCCTTGTCCCGGTATTCGAACGCTCGCACCTAGCCTGATCTACCATTCGGACGGGAGTTGGACAGGTGCGCAGAGTACTCGCGAGGAAATTAGATTCAATGGCGTAGTCTCTGGCAGAGTCTCGCGAAGATGAAATCGGCGCCGCATTAAAGTTCCGCGATGTCCCTAACAGTTGTTTCACTTTTAAACGCGGATATAATTTCTGTTATCTCCATCCGGGGGAGGGGGGGGGGCACCGCCGCGCGTTGCCACGAAATATAAAATAATAAAGGGGCAGCGGGGCGGAACGGCGGGAGGAACTTTGGCCATTACGTCGAAGCAGTTTGGCGCTAACGCGTCTTCAACTTTTAACGGCTTGGCCTCATATTTTGTATCCTTTCCCGGTCCGCTACCCCTTACCCCTTWCCCCYTCCCCCCCCCCCCCCGCAGTCCCGGGCAGCCGAATCTCGCGGCCGAATTGCGTCGAGATCGACGAGAGAGAATATCGTCGGTGGGATATCGGAATGTCTCAAGCAAAGGTTCCGGAAGTCGGAACCGACTGGTTCCTTTGTTTTTTCGCTCGGTAATTACGTACTTGGTACTTAGTCGCATAATTACATTTTACTCGCGGCACCCTTGCGGCCACCGTATTTATATCAGTTTACCACCGCTCGGCCGTTTAGCTACTAATCCTCTTAACTGTTCCCTATCTGCTTGCTGCCGCGCCGTTGCGCTGCCTTTGTATTTCGATTCCTCTGCGATACACTGCGATTAACTTGTTTAATACAAAAGTATTAGCCGCGTATCTCTCGCGTGTGTTAAAAAAATAACGCGAAGCGGCACCGATGCAGAATGAGTATCCTCCCTTTGTTCCTCCCTTTTGCTGGATACTACTTTGCTTAATACCGAGAATATCTTGCCGTTATGAAGATACCAACTGGCGTCACATCATTTCCGAACTGTCGCAGATGACAGATTTCTCCGCGAGGCGAGTCGTTTATTCAACAAAGGGAGAACAAAGCTGATTAGTCTTCTGCCTTGGCTTTCTAACTCGTCTTCGATTCCGTGCGCTTGTTTAAACAGTTGAACTTGAAGCGCTGCGCGATTCACACGTCGTCTCTTAATAGCGGTTTTTTGCGAAAAACAGCGAACTTGCCGCGGCACGTACTCTCCTTCCGGATCGGAAATGAAATGCCGAGGAGGCACGCGGTGTCGGCGATAGGTCGACGTGTGAAAGATCGAGCGGGATTCGTTCGTAACGACGAATAATCTCGCATGGGATAACACCTGCCGGATTGGCACGGCTGCGAGCCCAGAATCATTTCGACAGGATCAAGCTCTATCGGACCCTACTCCGACCCTCCCTCCCTCGCCTTCGCATTTTTCGAGCGCTTTCCGCGCTGACGTTCGTCAGTGTCTTGCCTTGTTCGTGACCTCTCCGTCGTTTTTTTCGTAAAGGAATCCCGGGGTCCGGGATCTCGGGCCATCAGCATAAACCGAGTAGTTTTATGAGCCGTAGCCGACTAGAGACGCTATCGCCTTACATTTTCTTCAGAACGTCGCTGGCCGCTTCGCGTTGATTTCCGCCTGATCATCGCGAGCTCGTCCCCAGCCCGACTCCGTTAAGGAGTCCTTCAACGATGGTCCTTTCTATGGCGTCTGTTTTGCCCGGATATCTTTCTCTCTCCCTCTCTCTCCCTTTCTCTTATCCTCCATCTCCGGAGAGGAGATGCAAAAAACATTTCCATGCTAGAAAGAAGCAAGTCCCCGCGAGCGCACTGACTTTAATAAGCTTAAGTAATTGTGTTCCTTAATTTCGTCGAGTAGATGCACTTAGATGCGTCTTTATGAGACGCGGCAACACGTTTAGCCAGCAGAATACGTTACGGTGCAGAATTTAACGCTCCTCACGTTTTGTCGACCGTTATCGGCATTTTGGTAAATTGATGCGACCCGCTTTGCAAATATAACTTGGCGACTTACTTGCCAATGAAGGAAGGAAAATCTCTCGACGGCGACGTAGAAAATAACCTGCTATATCGGTTCCCGGATGACGTTGCGCGCCGCTAAAAAGATCCGCGGTTACGAGTACAATATCTCGGAAAATCATTTAAGCGATAGGTTTACGAGAGTCGCTCGTAAAAAGGTATCCTGACACACAGCCCGTAAAAGCCCGAGTTAATTCTGCCCATAAAGGGAAACGCCTTCACTCGGCAGTAAGCGATTAACGCCCCCATTTTTTCATCCGCTCGCGTATGCTTCGATCATCGTTTGTGAATTTCCTGCTGTGAATCGGTAGAATAGTTTCACGCTGATGTCGTACTAATCGGCCAACTCGTACGCGACTTCCACGCCCGCGAAGGACACGGCTAGAACAACGCAGATGGAAGAAGCAAGAATGGTTTCCTGCGGAAGCACACAGCGATTCGCGCGATCAGTACTCTTGCACCGAGCGTTGTCTCATCTCGTATGAGATATAATTTTTTTTCCTTTTTTTTTTTTTTACTCCATTTGTGCTTCAGTCTCTCGCTACCTGGTGGTTTTGCGAGGCGTTCTTGAATCTTTTGTGTTTCTCTATCCAGGTTCGTCTGGATGCTCGTTCTGGATTGTTTGTGGAGTTGGCGTTTGCCATCTTGCAGGAAAACCCCTGCCGCTGGTTTCCCAGGAAGATTGCTGTGTCGCATTTCTGCCTTTACAGTCCTTCAACATCTAAGATGTCCGGTGTAGGCACCCTATGCGCTCGCGTTCGCCTGCCAGGTGTCGACCGGCAGTCCAACTCGAGCGGAGTTTGGGTAGTGTTGGATTTCAACCAACTAAAAACCTGCTTTTCATCGTGCGGATCTGTTGTCCGCGTTTCTGGTTTTGGACTGATCTTCTTCGTCCTTTAGTCTCTTTTCCATCTCCTTCATATATATATATATATATATATATAATTTTACGCGATGCGTGGAAAATCGCGCAGCACCTGTACCTCCCGGACGATGGAAGGAAAGATAGGACAATAGACGCCGGGCAACGGCGAGGAGGGGAGGAAGGGAAGGAATTTTCTTCCCCTAATATCTTCCGATCTCCCGTCGAATGCACAACCCGGGCAAATTGGAAGGAGCGCGCGGCTTGCCTCCCCCCGGCGGGCACGACGGCCCGACGGGGTGTATGTTAAAGGACGGCCGTAGCAGCAACGAGACCGGGCGGGGGGAGGACGAGCGAGAGAGAAAGGGGAACGCCGGCGGGTTGCACAATGCGCGAGATTTCCTCCGGTCCATCGGGAGTCCCGTCGCGTCCCCGCGGACGGCTATTAGGGCGCGGGGGGTTTCCCGCGGAGGGATTTCGCCTCGCACGACGGCGGCGGCGAAGGAGAGGGGTGGGGAGGGGAGGGGAGGGGAGGGAAACGCGTCGTCGGGAAACGGGAACGAGGATGGCAGATAATTTGTCCACCGTCCTCCGCTCTCCCCCCTCTCGTCTCTCTCTCTCTCTCTCTCCTTTTCTCTCCTCTCCTCTGTCTCTGTCCCTATTTGTCCTCCAACCTTGTCCTCGCTCTTTCTCCCGTCCCTTCGTTCCCCGATGCTTCTCTCGTCGATGCCCAAGAGAGAGAGAGAGAGAGAGAGAGAGAGAGAGAGAGAGAGAGAGAGAGAGAGAGAGAGAGAGAGAGAGGAAGAGGACGGGACAAGTCCGCGCCGCTGACCCGAATCTCAACTAGGTAGCCTACGTCTATTTTAGTTATCCCGGTAACGTGCGCCGGTGCGTGCGTTAAATAGGTTAGGTACTAACGGAAATCTGCGATAATGCCTGCACGTTCAGCGGGGACGGGTCCGTCCCGTGCGACGCATACGTTTCTTCGCGGCCCCCGGAATCTCTGCCGGGGCTGATTCACTCCCCCCCCCCCCCGCTCGTAATCGTAACTGCGTAATCATAGTTTTATCCGCGTTGCCCCGCGGATTTGGCGGACGATTTTACCGGACGACTGGAATCGAATTAAATTTCCGTGTTGATGGCCGTTGATTGGAACGTACGCGGGCATACGTTCGTACGTTTACCTTACCGCAGGCACGCTATAAAATGCCCTGTGAGCGGTCGCGGGCGACTGCCAAAGCGGACGCACACATGAAATCCCGGCTGCATTTAGGCTATCAATTTCCCGCGCCACTCGATATTTTCACTATCACGCAATTCGCTCGCAAGCCCGGCGCGAAGTGCCGCTGCGGTATCTTGCTAGTTTTGCATTCAGCGTGATGCCAAAAGCGTGTGCGCGTACGGGAGGGGTGGGGAGGGGAGGGGAGGGGAGGGGGAGTATTGAATAATACACACGGCGTGTTGGTCCGCGCCGCTGGTCGCGCGCGAAGATACAATGTTAATTAAATATCGTCCATTACGGCTAATGGCTCATCACCGAGCCATTCATGCGCGCGCGCGCGCACTCTAAAAATTCATTTATACAACTTACGGCAGGCAAATTGCTGCCGTATATGTTATTATTTGCGAATAATATCGGATAAACTTATGGGGCTGTCCCAAATCGCCCGCGTTACGCGCGCGACCCCGCTGCGCGAGGGGGTTGGGGAGGGGGAGGGGGGGGGGTGCGCGCTTCATTGAGATGAATGCATCGGGAGGATGCATGAAAAAACAGCATGATGCTGCTACGATATGGGAGGATGACCGCAAATTACAGCAGGCGAATAAATATCTACGCGTGCGTAGATATTTTATTCGAGGGGCCGCGGCCCCTTTCGATCGCGCGACTTTTATTCAACGGCCCGAGATATCGGGGCGGGGGGGRATAATTCCGTAAGAACGGACGAGGACGTTAAACGAGGAGCGGAGGAAAAGAAAATTGCGCGCGCCCGGGCTATCAGGTCGACTTCTTACTTTGGTAATTCCTCGGCAGCGCCCGGTATCATATAACCGCGACTTCTCTGCGGTGAATTTCCGCCCCGGCCGGAGAGGGTGGTAAATGGTACTAAAGAGAGAGAGCAATTTGTATGTACGGTAAGCCGTTGTAATTGCCAGGCCACCTATCTACCGCCGTAAATGCGGTATCGAGAGCCCCGCTACGCGCCCCCCGGACCTCCCCTGCGCGTTAGCAGCACAATTTACATATTATAATTTATAGATGAGAGATATCGCGCGCGCCACGCGGGAGAGGAGAGAAGCGACCGCTGCTCCCAGCAAGTTGGGACTTGGTAACGTGCTTGGCGGTGATAATTCTTTCCGGTCTCGATGCCATTTCGGCCTGTCGCGCGGCGATATTGAAGTTTACATGCCGTATCGCGAGGAATTTTATTCGCGACGACGCCGCCAAGAGAGAAACGCCGCGTAAGCTCTTGCCACTTTGCCGCAGAGGAAAATATGCCGTATTCGGCGTATCTTTTTTTTTTATCACTTAACCGCGAGAGACGAGAGACCTTAATGTTCGAGGGCACGATGCAAACGCTACCGTATGCGTTACCGTATGCGTTTCATCGCGTTTCATTTTATCGCCTCTTCTTGTCACGCACGGGCTGAAGCTCGAGGCTTCCCTGTCCGCGGTGCATTTACGAATCTTATGTAGCATCGCCGAAGTGCGACAACTTTTCGTTCTCGCATTCCCCGCGAGCTTCTCTTCGTTTGTATTTACCGAATCCACGGATTCGGACAAAAATGAGAATACTATTTTCGACACCGACATGCGCTGCGACGAGAGCTCGTTGATTATGAGCAGCGTTTCGTATGGACAAGCGGGAATAGCACTTTGTGATAAAATCTAAAATGTTTAAGAGATGACGAAGCGAACGAAGATGTACGAGCGCGAAGAATCACCGCATGGAGAGGTGGAAAAAGACGGAGAAAGAGGACGGTGAAGGAGCAGGGAGACGAGGATGGAGAGGTAGCTTTTACTGCGCAGTAACTAAGACGTACTTAGCCCGGGGGTTAAAAGGTGGAGAGTCATCGCGTGATTGTGGAACGTTATCCTACACCACATAAGCCGGCTAGCGAGGAAATGCTTCTTCGCCAAAGGTCTGCGCTTCCTCTCTGCTGTAGGGACACTCACGGGGGATCAAATCGCTTCTGGCGATCCCGGTGATTCCGGATGATTCTTCATCAAGATACACTGGCATTCAATCCTCGGATAGACTATACAGACCCGCGAATGCGGATCAATCGCTCGTTATGTCGAGTGTGTTTTGATCGAGTAGACGATAACATGTTTGCGCTGATGAGCAGGAGCAGTGGATGTCATGCATACGTCGCTCGAGTTTTTAGCATTCTTTTGCAGAAAGGTGAACAAGCCAGTAGAAGATTGCGGTAGGAAGAAGGTAAAGCGAATACCGAGAAACTTGGATTAGACAAATATGATTTTAATAAAGACCTTTTACATCGGGCAACGGACAGCGATGGAATTCCGTTAAGAATCAATGCGTTCGAGTATATAAATCCACTCTTTGGTTGGCAACAAACACGATTAGAGTTAATATCAGTATCTATCGCGCATCTAAAGCTGGCCAATCGTGTGATGAGAGGAGATCCATTGGCGAATAACAATAAACGTAGACAATAAACCCTGGTCAGTTCCGAGAAGCGTCTATCCTTTGATTCATGCCGCTTTAAACTGTCGATCGCGACAGTCGATACACGTCATCGTTAATCTTCTTCGTTAAGATTCACGTGTACGCATGTACACGTGGATCTTGATAAATTAATATAAAACCATCGCATAAACTGTTCATAAATTCACACTTGGTTATGCAATGTAAGTTATGCGTGAAAATATGTCGAGGATATTCATTTATTATTTAGAGATTCTTAAATATCTCTCTGCTTGTTAATCTTGTGATAATCTTCTCCAAACATTTTCATGATTTATTAATTTATTGAGCCATTCGGCTCAACGAAACAGGCGCGAATATAGAAGCCCTCAAAGTGAGAGAGTGTCTTGATGACTGGCTTGACTAATGATAAACGGTGCGATTACGATGTCATTACAAATTAATTTCTTGCTCTTCCTTCTCGCCGCTCTTCAGAAACCATCTTAAATGGATCAGAACAGGCTCCGTCGAGCCTTTCGTGACTTTCAAGTGCTCGAACGTGTACGCTTTCGGAATGTTATGTGAACCAGTGCAGACTGCAGTGGAGCAGACAGCATAACCTCCAAAAACAGATGTACACATGATGGTCTCTGATAAGGGGCATATTCGGCAAGGCGGAGAAAAAGCGCCGCTCAAATCACTGTGCTGTTAGAGCGAGGTTATCGTATCACTGCGATCGATACAACTTGCAAAAATTGGTATAAGCTGGATTTCGCGAACAAAACTCCAATATTAAAGGAAGCTCCGAGCAAGAATCAATCTCGAGAATCTTTCTCGGAACCGCGGCATCCACCGGATCAGAATTCGAACAACCGGGAGTCGCACAACTGTGCACTCGTGCAGCGATTCTCGTAGCAAGAATAAATTCTACGAATTTTACGAATAAGGAGCAAGAAATTAATTTGTACACCTAATACAACGGCGAACGAAATTGCCAAGGTGTTGGAACGCTTAACGCTGCGTCTGCTTCGTGAACGTCGCCGTAGACGCTTATTGCCCGTGTTTCATCCGGCTCTCGACGCTGTTTATCCGAGACGCGCTGCATCGCATCGTGTCGTTTCGAATAATACGACGCGATACGGCCGGTCGCCGGATAAAACCAGCCCGGGAGCTCATCTTGGAGGCAAAGAGAATAGCTCACGCGCCGACGCGCCTTTAAAATCGAGACGGCGCCTGGCCGATAATAAACGCGAGCGTGATCTACGATGCAGCTGCTTTTGCACGCCTGCGCTGATCTCGATCCCTTGATTTCTTCATCCCCGCGGAGGAATGTCCGTCATATGTCCGCGCGCGTGTATTGTGCTCGCTCTCTCGCGGCATTCAGCTCGGTCCGCGTTATTGTTTAGCATAGTTTACGTAAGAATTTTATTATATGGGGCAAAACGACGGAAAATTGAACGCACGCGTTTCTTCGTGTCAAAAGAATTCGGTAGACGGTGTAACGCATATATAATGCAAAGATCAGAATGGAATTGTATAAAGAGCTTATCGTGCCTATTGAATCGCGCGCGCTTACGTGGCGCACACAGATACCGCGTCGCGTCGCAGCTATACGAAGAAATAAGAACTCGGCGTATAAAACGCGACTGGATGTGTACGCGGGGGGTGTGAGAAAGCACTCGCTAAAAAGAGGCTTTATCCCGGCGCCGGGAGAAATCGATCATTCGGCATACGTTCGAGTGTAATCGAGAAATTTCAAAGGATCGCCGCTGAAGGCTGCGATATCGCTGAGATAAAACGTCCCTCGTGATAACAATCGCCGTTTTAACGGGCTTTCGCGCGTCTTTCCCCGCTCCCGCCCGCCCTTTCTCATCGGTTGCGGCAAGGTCGGAAAGTAAAGTAGCTGCATTCGGCTAATTAATTCATGAAGGAAGGCGTCTAAGAACATTCTGTTTATTTATTAATTAGACGGTGACGCTTAATGAAATTTGCAAACATATTTTTCCGCTTAAAGCCAGTATCTTCTCGGCGGGGGTGTTAAAAGTATTTGCCTTCTTCCCCACTACCCAGACGGGATAATGAAAAGAAGAACTCCTCGCGAATTAGATTTCAAAGGTAACAGTAAGCGGGAAGGGAGTTTGTTGGTTATTTAATCTTAAATATAACGCGTTTCACTTCCCTCGTGAAGAAATTTAATCCGGAAGCTAATTAAACCGAGTTATTCAATGTTGACTGCAACTTAAAGACTCGCGCAAAAAGTGGTTCCATCTAATTAAATCTTCACTAAAGGACTATCGAGTCTTCAAGCCGGTCGAGAAGTACATTCGCGCAGCTCGACCATCCGTTTAATCCTCCACGCCGATTATCGCGTGGACGAAGACGTCCACGAGATAATCCTCGTCGTGTAAACATCAGGATCGCAAGTTTTATGCGCGCCGTCGTCTCGCAGTTTCAACGTCCTAATAACGTTCCCTCATCCGCGAATCTGCGCGGTCGATCGCGCCCTTCGTCGATGCACACGTATATAAACTTGCCTACTAACTAACTGCCCTCGAATAAATCGATCAAGTGCGAGACACCGTTCTTCAGGAAGACCCGTTTCGTCGGGATTACCGTGCCACGCTAGAAATTCCAGGCATGGGCGTAACATTGAATATGCATTAGCGTCACCGCGTTGTCGACATCCAACGTCGTCGTCCAACGTCGTCCTTGTCGTCCTCGTCGCCGGGTGCAGCCTCTCGAAGGAAAGGAGGGTCGGCAGTGAGTCACATTGTGACCGGAATAAACAAACTACCCCTAGGTCTCTTTTCGACGACGGTAGCGTGGATGGCCGGCCTTTGCAGAAAGGACGAAGATCCTTGATCGAGTTATCGTAATCACGCGCTTCCTCGGGGAGCACGACTCTCCCTCCCTCCGATTTTATTCGTCCCCAACGAAGGAGCCCGACCTCTGTATCCGTGTCGCCCTTCGCGATTCTTGTTAAGACCTTGTCGATGAAGGACCGCCTCCAGTCGGCTCCATCCAGAGATCCGATCCAGTCGCGGTTCCTGAAGCATTCCTGAACTCGGCGCGCGAATTCAACCACCTCAGTCGCGTTATTCCCTTAATTTGTCGAGCTGCTCTCGGCAGGGGGGTGACTCTTTTAAGGTGACGTAGAATTACGTCCTCGCGTCATTCGAGGGGCAGCGCGCGCTTATCCACCGGCCGTTAATTTGTCTCGGGGCAATCCATAACCGGAGATCATGTCGTTGAAGGGAACGCCTGGCCGGTCAAGGGGGTGCAAAGGAGCTAAGCCGTGGCATATCGGCTCACACGTGGACGTGATAACGTGCGTGATAACGAAGCTTACCATCGCGATCGTTGTGCCTATGCGTGCACGTATGCTTACATGGAAGGGGAGCTTAAGGTTTGATATTACCTTGGCAAGTGTCCGCGGCGATCTTATAACTCGAATGTTCACCATTATGCGCGCGCGGAGTTTATGCGCTCCGACGATACGCCAGATAATAGCTCGAAAGCTCGAAGGTTCCTCGATATGGAGCGCGCGATACCACGCGATCAGCGGACATCACGAATCATTCGCGAGCGGAATTAGCGAGTCGCACGCCGCTAATTGGATCCAAACTTTAATTAACGTGCCACGTCGGATCCGTTCTTTCGCGCCGGCCTTGCGTGGATTATCGAATTGGCATTCGCGTGGCTCGACGAATTTTCCGAAACTCCTCGGAGAACGAACAGCCCTGACCAGCTCTCTTACGGTCGCAGTCGTTTCGCATGCAAGAGAAAAAGAGAGAGAGAGAGAGAGAGAGAGAACATCGCGGAAAGGAAAGGTCATTCGTCGGGACGCGTCATCGACGAGGATTGCGGTGCGAGTTTAACCATCGAGCGCCTATCGCGCTTTGTGGGCTTCCGAGCGAAATAGCCGGACGACTCCGGCTTCCTCCCTCCCTCCCTCCCTCCCTCCCTCCCTCCCTCCCTCCCGCCCCTTCCCTTTCTCCGCTTTTTTAAACGATATTGCGGGCGGAGCGGTGTTTGCAGCGCGCTGCGTGATGACGATTTCTCGATCGATTCGAGCGAATCCGCGTTGTCTCTTGCACTCGATGAAGCGTAAAGGTAGGAATACGCTATCGCGTCACGTAAACTCGCGCTATATCGCGCGTTGCATCGCGCTATCGAGCAAACGTGCCTGGCAATTACATCTGGACCTGGCCAGTTGACCGTAAGGGGAAGAAGCATCGGGCGGACGCGGATGGTTTACTCAGCGAATTAAGCGAGCGAGAGCTGACGATAAGAGAGAGAAAGAGCGCGTAACGAGACGGTCGCCGTTTCGCGCTTTACGCGCTTTACCGCGTCTTTACGCTTTACTGTCCCGCGTTACAGTACAGTTCCGTATTACTGTTACCACCGTCTATTTTATTCATAAAGCTGATAATCTGATTTACGATATTACGTCGCAAACTGCAGGTTAACCCGCGCGGTTAATTGCCCGCCCTCGCGGGCTTATCTTATCCGCGCGCAATCGTTTATCGATCCATCGCGCGTCGACCATTCCGCATTCAAAAAATCCCAGCGACGTCGACGATGTACCTCTCGCTCGCTTCTTTCCGCACGAATCGCCGCCAAGTCGTTGACTCCGCGACTCTCCCTCGGGAAGGGCTAAGGGGAGGAGCCCGGGGGGGGAGGGGAGGGGAGGGGAGATAGTAGGGCTTCCGCCGTCCCTCACGATGGGCACGAGCGGCAGATAATTGTCTCTCTCTCTCTCTCTCTCGTTTCCCGCCGCAACGCGTACATGCGCTCAATGCGTGTCCGTGTGTACACGTGTCTGCGTGTGTACACGCTGCGGGGCGGGGAAGGGGACGAGCGGGGAGGGACTGGGGCGAGAAACGAGAAGCGGTTATATTGCCAGGCCGGGTGCCAGAGGCCCTTGTAAAGCTACCCCGTGGTCTCATTATAATAAACCGCGAGGGGCGACATGACTTACGTTACAAATTGTCCGCGGCATTAGAGCGTCGTTATGGGTACTTTCGGGTATATTTTTCACCCCGAATTCGCACCCCCGCCGAGACGGCCGGCCGATTATCGAGTCGCCGTTATTGAATCGCGCGCTTGCGATCGAGAACAGCAGCCGAGTCGTTTGCTTAATGGCTCTCCTTGTGCGTGTATACGTACAGGAGCCCCGCTATGGACAATGCAATGTGAGCGGAGAGCTCACAGCGATCCCGAAATCGGGGTTGAACTGCCCTCGATGCCGTATATACCGCGCTTACTCGCCGAAGATGAGAGAACTTTCGCCGCGCCGGCAATAATAACGGCGCCACCTTGTCGGCGAAATGCCGCCGTAATATCGTATCTGAATTAAAAACTTGTGTCCTCATCCAAGACTGCAGCTAGCTGGAGATAATTAAGAAGTTGCGAGAGGCTACGCCTGGCGTTAGGCTTCCCGGCGAGCGCGAGTCCTGGCGAGCAGCGGACGAGCCGCGGGTTGCTCGAACGAGGGAGGGGAAAAATAACGAAATAATGCTAATCCTGGATATTAAGTTGCTTAAGGTGACGAAAGAAGCGGCAGAAGCCGACGGACTCACGGCTGAGCAGAGGCAATCTCTGCTCGGAACAATATTTAAACTTCATTATGAAGCCAGCAGACCGGGCGTCCCGCTTGCCTCTCGCTTTACTTTTTAGCCGCGTCCCCGCGCCCCACCCGTAATCTCCCGTGAAACAACGGCGGGTTATCGCCACGGCCGGATTATCTGTCGTACTATTAATACGCCCATTAAATAGCCCGCTCTTCCTTTCTGATCGCCGACGACTGAGATGGCAGCCTCGCCCAAGTCGAGTTCACGTTTGACCCGCGACCCGTGGGTCGAGCCGCGCAATCCGCGAAGCTTGTCCACTCGAATCTCTTAACGTTCTTCCCACTTTCCGCGCGTTTTATTGGAATATCCCCTTACTCGCACGGATTGCGCGGCAAGGCGGGCATAAGGAAGTTACCGAAGATAAGGCGAATTGAAACCTAAGGAGGTGTCGGCAGAAGAGGTTGAAGTGGTATCGGGGGTGTTGCTAGGTTACTACCCTGCTTCCGTTGATGAGAGCCGAAGGTGGTAGGCGACCGGGTTCAATGCGTATACGCTCGATAGTAAGCCGGGGACGTGCGGTATACCTCAAGTGTTCCGCTTCTTCCCCGGCGACTTTAGAGATCTTAATTTCCTCCCTGTCCCTATCGCTTTCATTTGCCGCCCCATCTGCTGCGAGATGATTCCGCGACGTATTCGATTCGCGGATATCCGCGGTAATAAAGTAGTCCGCGGAATAAAATACGTTTAAATTCATTACGAGGGCTCTCTCACCCTCGCTTTTGACTTTTCGTGTCTCGATCGATAGGATTTCGCCCTGTTACTCCGACTTGCTGCGAAGCAGAGAGAGAGAGAGAGAGAGAGAGAGAGAGGAACGGCTGATGATGTCTCGCCGCGACACGCAAGATGATAATAATATGCGCGTGTCGATGTTCCGCGAAATAAATCATCTCGGCTGACACGATTAATGACAGTGCGCCGCGGTCATCCGTGTTAAACACAGTTTTGGTTTTAATAAGGACAGGTCTTTCCGTCCACGCGATGCGTCCGTTACGCCGGTCTCCCTCTTGTTTCGACGTTGCGCTGGCATTAAAACAGCCTGTTATAGTCCGCGAGTCCGAGCCGAGTCCGAGCGATATGTCGGATGATGATAAGGATTCATCGATTATGATAAACCGCGCTGGATTATCAGCGATGTCTGTTCCCCGTTCGCGAATCCAATCAGGTTATCATCGCGTTTCGTTCGCCGAAATTACGTAATCGTCGGGACCGGGATGCGTGAGTAATCGGGGTTGAAACGCCGCCGCGAGAGATGATCTCTCTCTCTCTCTCTCTCTCTCTCTCTCTCTCTCTCTCTTTCTCTCCTGGGAGAGGTCCCAGACTATCCCGTCGCGAAATGAACTTCCTTTTTAACTACGCTTTCCTTTATCCCGGCAAGAGAAGCGGGAGAGGCGGTCCTCCTCCCCCGCTCGCGGTTAAAGGGACCATTTCGAGTCGATCCTCCCGCACGTATCGGTTCAATTTTCATTCTCACCTGGCACCGTCTCCACCCCTCCCACCCTTTGCCGTTCGAGCGGGTACATACTCGAGTTAACGACTTCATCTGGCGCACTGGCGACGTTATACGCCCGTTCGGCGCTCCAGGCGGCGAGGAGGGGGTGGAAGCGAAGACCGCCAGAAAGGTCGCGGCCTCCGGGAGGGAGAGGGGGGGGGGCGGAGGTAGGAGACGAGACTTGGAAAATTAATTAATTTGTTCATTAGAAGAATCAATATTGTTACAGACCTGAGAGACGCGCGCGGTCTCCGCCGAGGCCAGCCACTTCCCTCATCTTCTAGGTTATGTATCGGTGGTCCTTTGGCCAGTTAGCTCGCTGCCTTTGGCCCCCCGCGAACAAACCATACCCAGCGGCGATCTCGGCTAGAGGAAGCTCCGAGCTTGGGGAGTCGCGGGCGCGTAAATCGACGAGCGCGCGATATTCTGTCTGCCAGTCCCGTCTTGGCGGGGCCGTTACGTTGTTCCGCGAATATAAGCAGATTCGATCGTATCGTGCCAAAGGGAATTCGCATTACGGATCGATCGATCGTCGGGTCGATGACTCGGTGAATGGATTTTGCTCGCATTTCGTTACGAAGCTTGCGAAGCTTGCGCGTGTCCTCGATCGTGTCCTCGCTATCGAACGGAGAAATATTGTTTCTTGCCGCGCGCGCCCCATTGTCGAAGTCCTTTCCCCCTGTCCCCCGGCGCGACAAATAGAGTTCGCCTTTATATTCCCGGATGCTATAAGTCGCGTTTAAGCGCAAAGTGAGACAGCGCGTGGCGGAGATTTCGTTCGTTTGGCTGAATAGAACATCGAGCGATCGTCGATCCATCGTCGACGCTCTGGACGCCATCGGGCTGTCATGCCGATCGCATTTAAATTGTTTCTAAGACATTAGAGACATTATTAACGACACCAGGTTGTCTCAGCTATCTCTCGAGACCATTCACGCTGCTTAAAAAAAAAGAAAAAAGAGAGAGAAAGGAATATGACTTTTCGAGCTTTGAGATTCCGTGGTAGCGATAAATATCGGCACGACGACGGTCGTTTAATTATGAGGAAACTGGGCGAGTATATCGTTTAATTTTCGGCATGCCCGTACTTTTTCGTGGCCAGTCGGTTATCGTGGGCCGAAAGGCGTCCCCGTGTGGGAACGATAAGATTGCCGGTGTAAGAGGGAAGATGAGAATCCAGGAAAAGAGGCGGCCGGAAAGCCTACAGCAATCATCGTAAGGGGATTCGGTGTCCCCTTTCGGCTCTTTCGTCATTGCGGTTCGTCCCGAGCGCGTTTTCTCGAGTATTCGCTCATCTCCGTAGTCGGTGTCGTTCTCTCCTTTATTCCCCGGCGTCGCGAGGGTGGCTGGCGCAAGAGTCGCCTTAATGGCTCCGCAGGGGACGCGACAGTTGGCTGAAAAAACAATTCCACTTGCCAAATCTATACGCGGCCGTACGCAGTCGGTCAGCGATTCTCCTCCAATTTACTCTTTCTCGCCTTGCGTCACGTTTTTCTGCCAGGGTCCACCCCCTTTCTCGAGCCCCCCGCAAACGAGATGTTTCTCGTGGCTCTCGCATACGTAAGAACCTTGCCAGATCGGATCTTATCGTCACTTGAGGGACAATGTCGCGAGGTAATCCCTTTTTCTTCCTTATATATCCTCCCGTGAAACTTTGCGCGGCAAGCTTGCATAAATGTCACGCGTAATGCTCGCGCGAGCGATCGTGAAGCGATGAATGCCGAGAGGAAGAAACGCGATTGACTGGAAGTAACCTGTACTCGCCGGTTTCCGGATTCCGACGTTCTCCGGGCTGCGCGCAGAGCGCGATGGAGGATGATGGTGAATTTTCCAGGATAAATCTCCGCCAGTTCGGGATTCCGAGTCATGTATCCCGATCCGGGGTGTGCGCGGGATGAGGGAACGCTAGAGTCCGAGTTCTCTCTCTCTCTCTCTCTCTCTCTCTGGCTTGGAAAGGAAGAAGACGGCGATAGGCGAGTAAGTCGCGTCAGGGTAGTCGGCGGAGAGTGCCGGCGATGGCCAGGCATGGCGGGATTCTTCGCCGTGAACTTTTGCAGATATTGAATATCTCGGACCATCAATCACCCTGGCGCGGCAATATCCCCAAAGTATTGGCCCTACATTTGTTTCTATATCGGGCGCCGATTTACGAGCGGAGCACCGACGAGCGATCGATGGCCGATCATCGCGCGTTCTCCGGTTTCATCCAGCGACGAATTTGCATTCCGTCTTTATTCCTTGGGCCGCATATGAGATCTCTGTCGACGACGCGTCATTAGCAGAAAATTAAGCTCCGTTCTGCCTTTTCTCAGTAACCTCAATGTTGCATCTTGAAGTATGTGTCGCGTGTCGTATTGGCTAAGCTTACAAAGAGCGTCGCTCAATATCGCATTTCGGTTACGTTTTTAAAAATCAACACGCGCAAAGTTAAATTCCGCGTTTGAGAATATCGCGCCCCCGATATTTCCATTCGCGTCGTAAATGATTGTCAAACGAAGGAAGCAGCTCCCTGAGAATACAATATTATTTACAAGCATGTAATGTATGTAATGTAATAAATAAACGTTATATGTAAATGCATTTAAGATATAAAACAAACATTAAAATCTAAAAGAAACAGAATGTTTCTGTCGCACGCGTCTATAACGATTGATATTTATCAATCAGATTATTTACCAAGTTTTGCTGCCACTTTGAGTGCAACTGTTCTCTGAAGCGGTGTCCTCCGTAAAGCGAAATATTTCCAGCATAAATAATAATCGTTAGATTATGGTTAATTATGTCTATCATGGATAAATTCATATTGGTGGTACGAATTAATTTCTCGTTTCCTTCTAAAGTCCAGAATTTATTTACTGAAGATAGATTGTTGGAGACTCGTACACGAGACTGCCGAACTAAACAATTACCGACGGATATGGATTTGAGGGAAAATTCAATACTCGATGTTGAACTTGTGTTCTTTTATTCTCGTAATCGATACAAGCAATACTCGTTGTCGCGGAACTGCGTCCCTTAGGTAAAGTGCTCGACGAAGAGCCGACTAGAACTAGAATTGAGAACTAGAAGCGAACTGACAAGGACAAAGATTCCACTCGCTCCTTTTACAAGCTACTGTTGGTCCTCGTTGTCGGCCCTTTGTCGAAAACAAAAGAAGCCGCGACGTGTCATCGTGTCACTAGGATATCGATGACTTTGTTCGCCTGCGCGATACCAAATTTGGCGCTCCCCCTCCACCCCGAGTTATTTCCAATCCAGGGTGGGAAGATAAGCCGCCTTATCGCATTTCGACATCTAACGATTCCGACTTAAAAGACGGCGGCGCGATCGAAGACGCCGCCAAAGATTTGAACACAGACTTTCATCGATAAAGTAATCTCCGTCTAATTCTCGATAACCTCGAACCATTAATCGGGCAGCGGTGGAAACTCGGTGGAGTCTCGGATCGCGGGGCTTGAAATCGGAAGCAAGAAATTAATTTGTACGCCTGATATACCGACTTTCCATCAGAGATCCGGGATTTAATTCGTCCAGCACAGGGAATGCCGGGGGAATTAACCGCCTGGCGCCCTTCGTATTCGCATGCGCGGGGGTATGTGACGGCGTTTCAAATTGAAACTGCTCAAAATCCCTCGGTGTGTTCGGCATTGAAGCCGCACGCGGCGATTAAATTTCTCACCCGCTAATCTCGTGGCGGTCAACCACGTGTGTGTAACTTGGCGATATCTTGTCGGCTCTCTCATCGGCTCGCGCGTATCAACGCGCGGTTGGCCGTGTCGCGCGCGGCGACCGCTCCTCTTTACCAAACCGCCGGCAAATTTCATTTCCCGCCCTCTCCACGCCGGGGAGGTTTCACGGTTAATGTCGGATGACGGGCGGCAAGCAGCGCGTAAGCGCGCACGCACAAAGACAAGCCGCATTCTCATCGCCGCGCTATTTTCCGTCCGTTTCCACGCGCGCTGTCGGACACGCGGCGCGTTCTCGCGATGAAGAGAGGGGGAAGAGAAAGGGAAACGCGCGCGTCTCTGCCTTTTCTGCCGCGCTTTCATTGATCGTCGCTTTTGCGATGCCCTGTTGGGATTCCCCGCAATTTGTCCGCCGAGCTGATCATCAAGCCTCTTCTCGGTTCTCATTCTCCACTCTCTCTGTCCCCCCGCTCCCTCGTCCGACTCGCTTCCATGACGTTTCCTTTCGAATCTCTCTGCTGCTTTCTGCTGCTCTAGCTACTCCGTCTAGTGACTTTATCTTTCGTTTCTCTTTCTCTTTCTCTCTCTCTCTCTCTCTCTTCCTCTCCGAAATCCGTCGCCGTCTTTTATATTCTATTAGCCCCTCCCCCCTCCATTCCCCCGTCCTGCAGTCTGCTTCGATATCTGTTCTCATTAAGCTCTAGCCGGCGACTCTTTGCTTTACGCTCGCGTCGCACCCTCTCGACTTTCATTTCCTGCGCTTTGTGTTCCTTTCTTTTCCTCTAGCTGCCAAAGTTTGCAGCTTTCAGAGAGTCGGCGCTTTCATCTTCTAGAGCGGCATTCGCGTCTCTAGCTGCTAGAATTTCGACTGCGTCTGAAGTTGAAAACTTGAAGATAGCGGACTCGGAAGATTCGCCGACGCGACGCATCGCGAGAGCGAAGAAATGAAATAGCACCCCGTCACGGGGTGCCGTTTGTGAACGAGACGGTGACGGGGAGGGACGCGCGAAGAATCCGGAAGAGGAATTCTCTCCGCGGAACGATACCTCGCGATGGTTTGACAGAGCAATTTCGCTCGCAGGCGAAGCCGCGATCGCATCGCGGGCGTTCCCGATTTTTAACGCATCGCGCCACGCCGGTTCCGATATCCGGCGAATTGATTTTCATCTCGTCTTCAAGCGGAGACGTTAAGTATGCGCGACCTTGAACGCTCGCTTCTTGAAATCCACACCGGTGCGATCAGAGTGAGTCGGACACGTGACTCGATGCGCCTCCCTCTGATTTCGCCGTGCGCGCGATATCGATACACACGTACGGGCATTCTCCCTTTCTCTGTCTCTGTCGCTCTGCTCTTTCTCTCGTCTCTTCTTCCGAGGAAGAGGCGGTCTTTTGCCGTGGCATCGCTCCATTTCCGACGACAAGAACGTGTCTAGCTAGCGCGCGGAAACACTGAAACTCGATAGGGAGTCAGATCTCTCAAGATGTGCTGCACCTTGGCACTCCGTTACACGAGACTTCCTTTTACCCCCCTTTCATCCCTTATCGCCTCGTCAGAGGACGCGCGCGTGTGCACACGCGTACACACGTGCCGAGCTGCTTCTTTCTTCGACGCCGGCTACGCTGGCGTCCTTAGTCTCCCTCCCGGAGGGCAGGCGACTCCCCGGCCACCCCCTGAGCCTGCGGCGACAGAAAAATGTGCGACGTGGAGAGAAAGGCACTGGGCGTTCCAAGTTTCTTTATTAGATCCTGGATGTCCATTCGGCGGAAATGGGCCGGAACCTCGCCCCTCGCGACTATTTCCATCCTGCGACTATTTCCCTGCGCAGTCCCCCGCGCCGCTCGCACGGAAATGCAAAGGCGCGGCGACGTCGTCACGGCGGAATAAGAAACACTGCCTGGCGCATAATAAGGGGATGCAGGTAAGATCCCCTCGACAGCCCCTGCTCGGTAGCGTGCGTTAAACGAGCAGTCGCACGTTCCTGCTGTCATCAAACTGTCGCCATCAGCTGCTCTCGCATCGCTTCTTGATTCGCACCTCCCGCGAGCTTCGTCTTCACGGCGCGCGGCGCATTTGCGCAAGGTGACGCGAGGAAATTCGTCAGGCGGCATCTCCGCAGACTCGGCTCGACCTGGATGAACCGAGTAGCATCTGGCGATGAGAAAATCGAGCGTTCGCTCGATGAGATCGCTCGCAGCGACGTAATCAGATCCGAGTTGACGCGGGAGGGCGTGCGAAGGACTCTTGTGTAGGGATCTCTCAAGGTTAAGGATCAAAGTTCAATGGAGGATTAGCAGTCGGAGTTAGCGCGCAGCTAGAGGGCGCACGTTCCGAAAATAATGTGATACACGCCTGGCTCCTTCCCGTTATGTGTCACGAACGAGGTAGGACAGGGGAGATGTTTTTCTTCGGTATTGGCGCGGCCGATACGGAAGAGGACCTTCGCTTGTCACCGTGCGACACGTGCGCTTTCTTCTTCTTTGTCGATATTTATTTTACCCCATAGTCCCCCACCCCCACCCCCACCCCGCTGCTCGAACGTGCACCGTCGGAGAGAGAGGGAGAGAGAGTCTCGCGCAATTCCTCCTCCCGCTCACGGCGGAAGTGTCCTGGAAGATTTAGGAGAACTTTAAAGCCATTCCATCCGGCGGATCGGAAAAGTGCCATTTCTATGCTAACAAGAGCCCTTTCAATTACGTTATTCGCGGGACGCGACCTTTATCGAATCATCCTCGTCCGCGTCCTCCCTCCCTCTCTCTCTCTATCTCTCTCTCTCTCGCTTCCAAGCTTGATTTCTCTGTTTCGCGTGATCCTGAAGACGTCGCTACTCCGCGCATCTGCCGCTCTTATTGTTCCTCCGGCGGCCGAGTTTCCTTTTAGCGGCAGCCACAGGGATGTCTCCGTCGTTTAAGCGCGCCGTTTGATTGGAAAGCAAATGTTTTTCCAACGTAAATTGATTTCGGCGTTGTTATTTGTGCGCGCGCGCGCGCGCGAGCGAACGAGCGATCGATCGATCGATTAAATGATTTAGCGGCTATCCAGACGGCAGAAATTTGCGATAAAGGCGCGCGCGCAAAAGTCACACTGGGACTTTCTCTCAGCCTCTCCCCGCCGTTCAGTTCGCCAACATGACGCGCGTGACCGCGCGTTTCATTGGCCGGTTACATTCGGCCGTACATGCGACACAGTCGTATGGCCGCCGTCGCTCTCTCATTCTTTCCGTAAGCTATAAAGCCATAACGGTCCTGGCAATACCGCGGGGGGGCCTGAAATTTATGGTGCTTTTATGGGGATTTTTATCGCTGTGTAAACTATCGCGATATCCCCCCCCCCCATATCCGTTTCCGCTCTCGCGAGAACGGCCGCGACCTTTATGTTTCCCCCGCGGGGAACGCGGGGAAGCGCGAGCTGGCTCTTCGAGGAGATGAATTTTGATAAATCGTTCGGTCGTCGCGCAGTCGTTAAATAACGTTTACTCTGCCGTCGTGTTGCCGAACGGCCGCCCTGAATTTACTGCGCGCCAGCATAAACACACACGCACGCCCGTGGAAATCAGCCTGCGCGACGCAACCCGTCGATCATCACGGAAACGCGAAACACCGTCGCCGTTTTTGACGTGTTTTTATTTTCGCGCCGTTCAGCCGCCTCCTGAATTCCGCGGCTCGGAAGGGGAAAGTGGGGGGGGGGGGGGACTTTGAGGAGAAGCGGAGCGCCGCGATTCGATCTCCCGATGCTCCCCAGATCTCAGTGCGCTGTCTCTCTCTCTCTCTCTCTCTCTCTCTCTCTCTCTCTCTCTCTCTCTCTCTCTCTGTCTCTCTGGATTCGAAGATGGAACTTGCATCTCGCGAGTGCCTCGCGAGTACCCAAAGAGATCGCGGAATCAATTTTCACGCTTAAATGACACACGATGCCGGCGGATCTAGAGACCGCCTGCTCAAAATGAAGTTCACCCTGCCAAACGGGCCAGCCGACGAGCGGCGCGGATCTTGATGACATCCGACAAACGGTCGCCGCGACTTTAGGCTGTCGCTGAATCGCCAGATCGACCGATCCGAGGCGGATTCCACGGATTCGCTGGAAATGAACTCCGGATGCAACGAATCGTCGCACCGATAACCGGCCGCCCCTGCCGCGAGGAACGAGCCTAGACCTAGAGCAGGGTAGGATGTGAGGGAGAGCGAAAGCTACCCTCCGAAACTCCGCCGCCTCTGCGGCTAACGGTTTCTCCGAACTTTGACAATCTATATCGCTTACAGTTCGTGTCTCGACACCCGGCTACCTCGGCAGAAAACTCCGCGACTCTGCAACCCCCTCGATGTTCCCCTCCACTCGGAAAGAAATCACGTCATCATCGCAATCTGACGCGCGCGCGCTAGCTTGTTTCTTCTGTATTCATTGCGCGATCATGTTGTTACTGCGCGGATGAAGGCTGTGTCTGCGGAATATGTCGGATGTTAAACGAAAGGCAGGGTGAGACCCAGAGACTCCGGTCACGGGATTTCGTTTAATGTAATGAGATTAGCATCCGACAACGGGATCTGCTCCTTCCAACGCGCTGGGGCTTAAACGCTGCCCTTCGGCGGCAGCGAAGGTCGTCCGGTACTCGAAAGAGTTCATTAGCGAATAACAATCGCATAGATGGCCGGTCCATCTTTGATCCGCGCAGCTCTGAAACTGCCGATCGCGCGCACATCTGCGCTAAAGTTCTTATATTTTTTGCTGATCAAGGGTTGTAAGTTACAAGTTGAATGGGCATGCCGGTAAGCGACTTTTCGTGTATAATTCATGGCTTATCAAATTAAAATATCAAACATACATACGCATAAATTTAATATTAGCATAAATAAAGGTAAATAATGTATTGTTAATGACAAATGTTGCAAAACATACCTACAATCATAACCTTTTTTTACGATACTATTAATATCCCCATGATTGACAATAGAATATAAATATAAAGAATAGGCTCTCCCCTCCCTAAAAAAACAAATTATTGTAATTATCCCAACTGATATTAGCCAGATTAAAATATCAAAGGGAGTCTCGACTCCCTTTTTATCGAGTTGTATAACCGAATTCTCGGTTCCTCGGATCCTCTTAAGCGACCACTAAGCGCACTAGCGATAGTGACCTTATCGCACGCAAAAATTCGTGAATCAAAGATTCTAGCGTGTCCATCTGACTCGTAAATCTTTCCTAGATTTACGTCGATTTAGCATGCGCGATTAAACGATCGGAAAACCTCCCCGAATCGGGGAGCGTTGATCGTCCCGTAGGGAGATAGTTCTTGTGTCATTGTGATTAAAATGGGAGCGGCGGAGGGAGAATTCTGTTGTTTCGATTATAAAGATTCTTGTTTTTCGACACTGCTGCTAACTGCGTGTCACGTGTCCGCTCTCGCCGCGCCGCGAGCTTACGTAAACGTTTGCGCTTCTCGCAATAGCGAGAAACGTTTCCCCTTTCCAGCTGGCGCGTCTCTTCGGCGTGCGCGGGGAAAGGACAACGTTAGCGTTGTTACCGTTGCTCGGCGTGCTCCGCGACGCGTTACATCAGCGGGCTATATTAATGCCCTTAGGTGCAGTTGAGCGAAGCGCTCGCAATTTTTCCGTCTCGCAATGCCGTGGAAAATCCCGTTCCCATTTCGATGCACGCCCGACGATCCGACACGCGAGCGCCGTTAATATCCCCGCTTTTGTGCCGTTGCATCGGCAGAACGCCACTCGCTCGATTTTTCTCTCAAATATAACGCCGTCCGTATCGCGCGATAAGAAACTTCTCCCCGCGCAACACTCCGCGGCGCGATAACGCTGCAGCTGTGACGTATCTGCGTAATACGGTTTAAAGATCCCGCGTCAGCTTGGATCCGGGGATTCCCGGCTCGGCTCCTCGGATCGGCTTTTTTCACTGCCGCCTTCTTCGAGTAAACCGATGAGCCTCCGCTTGTCCCAAGGGAGCCGTTTACGCGTCAACGTAATTCCTGATCGCTGACTAGAAATCTTTCCGTCCATTCGCGATGGACTGATTTTCGACTTTGAGTTATTTGCGATCCTATTAATCGACATCAATCGCTTTTTGGATCGCTGAGCGATTTGATTCGACCGTGTTCGGATTTTTGGCGGCGCCCTTCAATCGCGCCGCCGCCTTTTAAGTCGGAATCGTTAGATATCGATTGAATAACTCGGGACGGAGGGGGGCGCCAAATTTGGTATCGCGCAGGCAAACAAAGTCATCGATATCCTAGCGACGATGACACGTCGCGGCTTCTTTTGTTTTCGACAAAGGGCCGACAACGAGGATCAATAGTAGCTTGTAAAAGGAGCGAGTGGAATCTTTGTCCTTGTCAGTTCGCTTCTAGTTCTCGATTCTAGTTCTAGTCGGCTCTTCGTCGAGCACCTTACATAAGGGACGCAGTTCCGCGACAACGAGTCTTGCTTGTATCGATTACGAGAATAAAAGAACACAAGTTCAACATCGGGTATTGAATTTTCCCTGAAATCCATATCCGAGTATTCATCGGCAATTGTTTAGTTCGGCACTCTCCAATCGGCGTGTACGACCGGAGAGATCTCCAACAAGTATCGCCGATCAGACGCTGTGGCCTGATTTTCGAGACCTAATTATTAATCGACATGAATCGCTTATCATTTGGATCGCTGGGCGTTGACGAGCGAACAAGGGCAGTTTATCACCTTTGGCACACGTTCAACGACACGTGTCCACGCGGAAACGTGCTCGACGATAGGGCGCGCGCGCATGAGGACCGTATTCCGATAGTAACCTTCGATAACATCAGGCGTGTCGCCGACTGCGATGCAATCACGTGCACGCGATGGACTGGCGGGATCCAGCGATCTTATTTCTATGTGCAGGACGTCCGTCCGGCAGCGCTGCTAGGCGATGCAGGTCGCGTATATACTATCATCGGGGCAGAAATAGAGGACCGTTCTGGAATCATGCTAGATATCGCTGTACAATCGTATTCTCCACGCTCGCTTATCCCATTGCCCGTGCTCTGTTCCGTTCTAACCTTACGGGCGCCTTTCTAACCGGCGCGTAATATCCGCGACCATCGCTGCAGTTTCTCGCAGTGTGCCGAATATTTGAATTCGGATCCCGCGAATTCTGCTAAAAGGAAAGGCAAGTCTCCGCTTGAACGCTGAGGAATCTGTCGCGGGGACGGTGGCGTCCCGAAAACGCGGCTTCACGAAATCGCCCGAGCCACGTCGCGCTACGTGCGCGTATTTTGCATAAATGATATATGCTCCTTGTGTCTCCTCTCTCACGCGATCCTCGCTAGAGGATCCCTTGCTAGAGCTATAAGTTCCGCTGCGCACTGAGGCGCGCAGAATTCCCCAAAAATTCCCAGAGAGAGATTCGGGATTCTCGCGCATCTATCCTCGAGCTTCAATCTGCTCTTGATCGCTATCTCGATTACTCGATACTCGCTTCGTTCTTTCGTTGATCCTGGCGCAGCTAGGATCCGTAATTTGATCCTGGCATTTTCGAATTTCGACCTCGGATCACCGCACCGAATGGCGAATTGCCATTCGCGAAGCGATTTCTAACGAGTGGCCAAAGATGAAGAATTCGCAATCTCTTAATTAACCGATTTAACTTTAACCGTCTCCTCTATCGCGGTCACATGATATACGGCTGATAATGCGCGCGCGCGCGCGCGCATTCACTTCCGTTCGAGTTGATTTGGCATAGCGCCAGTAGTCCGAGATACCATTCGGACCGTTTCCATTGACGATCGGCATTCTCGGACAATCGGCGGCGACCCTCCGCTTCATATCTCTCGCGTTCAGCTTGGTCCTTCCTCGATACGAGCCGCGTATTATTTGCTTATTTCGTTCTCCGCACACGTCGCGCCCGCCCCGGCTATTCCAGGCATGTGTGTCTCCGTTCTTCGGCATCGACGTCGATGCAATCCGGTTTCCGCCGTACATATTTTTCGTGGAGCGCGTGGAGAGGAAGCGGATGCTAGTACGCGCTGGTGTTTGCACGTGCGCGAGCTTATCTACGATTTCGCCAGGTGCGCCAGACCGGAAGTCGGCATGCGTCGGTGCACGTGCGCGTCGTAATGCGAAAAGGAGCGGAGGCTGGAGAAAGGGCGGTGCCCCTTTTACGGCCGTATTTTATATATATATATATATATATATATATATGTATATATATATATGTATCTGGCGCGATAAGCTCGTGAAGATCGAGGCGACGAAGGGGTCGGGATTTATTCGGACGCTCGAGCGATACCCCCCTCCGCCCGCATCGAGAATGCACGAGCAGTTGCGGTGAAGCCGCGCGCGGCGTCGCGCGTAAATCGCGCGTGGGCATTTCGTTAGAACGAAAGCTAATGCAGAGGCTGACGATACAAGACAAGGGCTCGTTCGTCTTTATCGTAAGCCGAAGAATTTGTGGGGGAGTCTACCGCCATTGGCTGAGATTTAATCGCCCATCTCCTGGATTCTTCCTGGAGGACGGAGGGGAAACAAGGGGGATAAAAAGCTCGCCGCGGGAGATGGGGCGCGGAGTAGCACGGATACGCGGGGCCATCGCCTTCCATCGTGAAATAGTAGGGATCGAGGGAAAATCCAATAACTCGATGCAGCGTATCTCGCAGCACGAATTTACGTGGGCGCAACACATACGCGCGCGCGCGCGCGCGCGCACACGCACCCGCGAGCGCGGTTTCGTTCGGTATTACTTGTAAATACGCCGGGGTTGCAATTTTCCCCGCAATGCGCTGAAAGCGAACTAATTTATCTCGCCGATGTCCCTCCMCCCCCCCCCCCTCTCGCCCGCATGGCGGGCTTGCATTTTCCTTCTTTTTTCCCCCCTCCCCCTCCCTCCCACCCCCTCCTTTTTTCCCTCCTTTTTTCCAATTAACTCGGCTTATATTGCATGTAAAACGCACGTTTGATGTCGCCGCTACGCGAACGCTGCTGCGCACACGTACGTGTGCGATGCGTGATGGTGGCGGTGTCGCGGCGGATCCCTGCGCGCAGAACGGGGCCGATGCCCGCGGACTCGGACGTCTTTTTTGATATTACGTCGCGCGGCCAATTTATTCGCCGATTCAACGCGGATTCATCCTGCGACCCCGCGGGCAAACGAATTTTCATAAGGTACCAATCATCGGTTAGTTTGTCCCGTCCGCCCGCCCGCCCTCTCGTCTAGTCGCGTCGGGTTGGATCGCTGCCGAGGGGGTGGCGGCGGGTGGTGGCTGAGCGAGCCGAGTTATTCGATAAACCTCTTGCAATAACACGCAGGCAGCGACGAGCGAGCCGATATCCATGGAGCACGGCCCGAATATATCCAGACACGTGCGCGCGCGAGGCGGAGGGGGTGGGGACGGCCCAGAGGGGAGATTCGCGGCCCTTTTCCCCGCACCCTTCCACTTCCTTCCTTTTCTTCCTTCCTTCCTTCCTTCCTTCTTGTCGCCGCGCTAACCATCCCCCSCCTCCCCCCCGCCCCTCCCCCTCCGCCTCCGCGCGGAGTTACGAGAGACGTCCGCCATCTTTGGTAGGATATCCTTCCTTCCGCGTTCTTCCTCGCGCTCGCTTCCTTGCGACCGCGAGGGCGGCGAGGGCCTCCGGGAAACGAGGTCGTACCGTCGAATCCTTCCGCTGTAACCGTCCTCCACCGTCGAGGGCCATACATCATCGCCGTGCCCGACGGGGGAGGGCAGAGGGCGAGCGTCTCTAAGTGCCTCGAGGCACCGGCCTTCGTGGCCGGGGGTCCTTTTATTCCGAGCTCAGGCGGGTTTTATCGCGGACTTCCACCTCCGCGCCTGTCCCCGGGCCCCGTCTGTCTGTCCGCTCGTCCGTGGCGCTCTCCTCTTCCTTCCCCCCCCCTCCTCTTACTCCCACGCCCCCTCTCTCCTCCCCGCCCTCCTTCTCGGACTTGACGACGCCGTAAATTGTAGCCGTTCACGCACGTGAACGTCGCACGGGACGTGAATCTGCGGGACTCTGCTCCGGGAATCCCCGAAGATTCCCCGACTACTCAGCGATCCGCGAAGATTCTCTTTCGTGCGATCTCGATGTCGCGGAGCAGCTTGTCTCGGGGCTTGGAACGAGGCGCCCAAATTCGGCGATGCCTAGCGTTAATAAGTCTTTATGCTCTTCCGGTCGCTTCCGGTTGCTCCGGAGAGTGATGGGAGTGCTTGATGCGTTCGAATGCGTCCACCGTCCGGGAAAGCTTGGGCGATAACAAGCTAATGTGCGCGGCGTTACGGTATCTTGCGGGGGAGAAAGGCGAGATGATGGGCTCTGTGCAGATCGACAGTGTACGTGAGCGGGTCGAGGGAGGGGGAGGGGAGCGGGTCGGCGGCGGCGGTTAATGGAGAGTCTGAATTAGAGGGATGCGCGAGCACGTTCGGCGGAGGACGATTGGTCCGCAGCGCTAATTATACGAGCCATCGCAATTCGATTAGCGTAATCTCGTTGCGGCACGGTAATTGAGCGGCTAATTACGTTAATTCAAAACACCGGACGATGGCTCTCGTCGTCTCGCAGCCCCGCGAAGGCGCCACGAGCCCCGAATTTGCAAGGGGCGCAATCCCGGCTCTGCGCATTTTCTGCGGGTGCCGCTGGGGGATGGACAAGCTTCGGGGGACAGGTTTAACCTTCTTTGCGTTCTTGAGGTAATGCTCGGCTATTACTCTCTCCTCTCGCAGCAGCGACGACGAGGACGCGGCCAGGTCGCGACGCGGTTGGAGAAAGGCAGGCAGCCCGTTGAACGGGCTGAAGGGCGGGAAAATTGAATTCTGCCGCTGCGTCTCGAGGAAAGTGCAGACGTAAGGAGAACGTGCCACTCCCGCGAGTAATTGACGCTGATTAAAATTCCATGGAGAAGAGCCGCGCAAGCGCGAGAGAGAGAGGCCACTCGTTCCCTCCCTCCCTCCGTTTCTCCCTTCCTTCCCCTTTCGTACGTATATAACGTACGTGTTGAGCCGGAAAAGCCGACGCCCCGTCCACTCTTCGAAACACAATTACGGCTTCCCTTTTCATCCCCGCGCGCGCGCCGAAGAGACGTTCGTTCCTGCGTTTCCTGCGGCGCCATACGTCGTACTTTGCCGCGACGGGACGGGGAGGACAGAGAGAGAGAGAGAGAGAGAGAGAGAGAGAGAAAGAGAGAGGGAGAGGAGGGCGAGTCTATGTCTTGGGGGATTCATTAGTAGGGATTTATAGGGCGAGTCATTTCCCATTTGTGCCGTGATTTCATTGTTGCGGCTTTCCCCCGGCGTGTTACCGCCTTTCTTTCACCGCCGAGCCTCGTGTCGCTCCTAATTAGCGATAATGACGCTACTCCGGGAACGCGAATCCGCGGAAACTGCGAGGCGAGTATATCCGGCTTTCCCGTAAAAATGACTGCCGCGCACTCGCGCGTTCGTTAACTGCCGTCCGCCGACAGGGCAGACTTGGCCTTGCTGGATTAATCGCTGGAATTGTTCAGCTCTATCGATTCGCCGGCATTAAACCTGTTCATCTGGCGCCGTCCGGAACACACGTGACATTACATGGGCATTACTCGTGGCAGAGGCCAGCGTCCTCCAATTAATGGCGTTTTGTTAGACGCGTCCGATGCCGTTTGTCTTGAGCCATCCCGCGCATTCCGCGCGCATCCCCCGGATGTATCGATAAACGACAATCGAGCCGCCCGCTGGACGATCACGCTGCGCGCGAAATACAAACGCTGCCGGCGCTGCACGCTCGGTCACGTGACGCGGGATTAGCGAAATGAAGCGCATTTGCGTTCGCCTGCACGCCAAGGAGCGCGGCAGCGCTGTAATAAATGTGCACGGATGAAAGCTTTAGCGAGGAAGATACGTGCCACCGTATACAACGGTAAACAGCTACAAGCCGTGGCAAGTTAACACGGCCTTCGTTCCCGCCGCCCTCCTTCTCCCCCGCGCGCGAAGGAATATTGCATTCCGGGGATGCCTGTTAAAGTATTATATAGTCGGGAGGAAAGGCTAAAAATTTAATTCTCCCTGCTCAGCTGATCGCGATGAAGGGAAAAATCCAAGCTCCCCGGCGACCCTCGGCGACCCCGGCCTGACCGTTTGATTCATTCGTCCCCGTTCCTTATTGTCCTTCAAGGACAAGGAGACGTGCGCTGAAGATTTCCTTTTCTTCATCCCTTCACCTCCATCGGTTCCGTTCCTCCGGCATACACGGTCCTGATTTCACTGCTGCCTGAAAGAAACATCCCCTCTCCCCGAATACGGAAGATACGGCGCCCTACAATTAATCTTAGTGAGAAACTCGGCGGGAAACTCGCGCGATCTCGCGTGCGCGCCGGCGTTAAAGAGTCGAGTCTTACTGGAGTTCGCAAAACTATCTGCTTCCTTATAAAAGCAGATCAGATTACCGGCTTGGTAATCCGTGGGAGAAGTACAGGCCCGGGGTAACGGCTTAACAACGGGCGAGGTGCGTACCCCCCTCCCTCGGCGGGGGCCGCTTAACGGCAACAAAGGTTTTTCCGCGGTGTAATTTACTGCAGCCGCGGATGAATTCAGCTTTTACTTAGGCGCGAATAAGCACGACGGAAACGACCCGGCGACTGGGTTATTCCCCGCGAAAAAAGTAATCTGTCCGCTATGGCGTTTCCCCTGCCATCCCCGTGCCGCTTCATCCCGCCGGAGCGTTGTATGCATAGGTAACAAGTGCATTATACGGGGTAAAATCTGCGATGCATAATGTATCCGGTGTATCTGTGCCAACCATCGCGTATACTTAGCTATATACGCGTTCGTACATGCCGCGTCGAGTGATGATGCATGCGCGCATGCGCGCGTGCGTGCAGCGGCCCTTATAATGGCAACGTCTGCCATCTAGCGCGCTTAATGCACAGACGCACTTCGCCAGCAGCGGACGACGACGCGCCCGCTTCGTCTTCCTTTATTCCCCCTTAGTGCCTATAAATCACCCCCGCGCATTCGAATACGAAATTTCGCGGGGAGTCAGCCGCGCGAGGCCGCTCCTCTCGCCCGCCCTCGAGGATTTTTCCGATGAAAATTAGCGAGCGGCCTAGCCCTGCAGCTTTAACGAGTCCACTACCCTCCCCCACCCCCTCACCCCCTCACCCCCTCAGCCCCCGGGATCAAAGCGGTGTTATTGGCGCGGTTAGCATTGTCGTAACCAAAAATCGATGCTGTCCGCGGTGGACTTTTTTCTCGTCCATTTGTTGTCGCCGGGACATTACACGCCCGCGCCCGTGAAGAGAGGGAGAGAGAGAGAGAGAGAATGATCTCTTTCGAAGAATGGCTCCTGATTCTGTTCCCGCTGAAAACGGAGCTGCTGACGACGCCATTTGTCCATCCCTCGTGTATAAGTGCGGCCGCTACGAGCCGCGTGATTGTAGTTGACGACCGCGAACGTGTCTCTCGTGGCGGGATCATTTCTCCGCCCGCCATGGTCCTTTTTCCCTCGCGAATGCGCCATTTTTTAAAGCAGACTTTGTCATATCGGGCAGACATGACAAAAGTCCTTGGGGGGATGGTTTCTGAGCGTTCTCTCGAGCGCCTTCTTCAGCTCAGGGAATCTGCGTTTGCAGTTTAATCGCTGGATTATCATCCGAAGATTATACATGCCGCGCACATGGAAACATAATAGGCAGATCTTTTAATTCCCGATTGACAGTATTCCCAGATAAAGGAGTCTCTGTCGGACACACAGGGGGATGTATATCGCTTCCTCGCCTAGTTGATCCGCGCCTCGAGCGCTGATGTCCCCACACAATTCTTGATTTCGTATCGTGCAGACAAGAATTGCGTTTGGACAATCATAGCCTGAGACATCCGATTGTCGCCGTTGTCCTCGTCGGATCCGTGGATTCTGAAATTCTGAAAATCTATGGTCGTTAACGTATAAACGCGGTCATCATTGCATTATTTACTTTGCTCGTCTGCGCGTTCGATCGCTGCTTATCGCTGACGCTATTCGAAGCTCCTCCCTGTCGCGGTCCTCGTCCGTTCTCGCGATTTCGAAGCCACCCGGAAGAATTCGTCGGCTGATGATTCGGGCGATTCGAACGAGCCGCAAACTGCGGGATAAAATCCACGCGCCGAGGAGAGGCATTGACCTTTATCCGGCGCGGAGCCAATACCGATATTTCCGCGCTACGTAATTATGTTAGCTCGCTTTATCCAATCTTGATCAATCAACCGCTATTCAGAACAAATTAGGGGGCGGGAGGGAAGAGAGCCGCGTCAAAGGGTCTATCGCTTCTTCTATTATCGTCGTTCCGTCTCCCCCTTCCCGATAGACAACGCGTCTCGGCATGACTGAACACGCTGTCGCATAGATGTAAGTTTTGACGATGACACATCGCCCTACGAAGAGGAAGAGGGGCTCACTAGAGTAACCGTTCTCATAAGGAGCGCCGAGTCATTGGCGCTCGATTTTACACGGATCATCAATTCATTAATCAAAAGATTAAGAAATAAATCCGCAAGGCTTAAGGCTATCCTCTCCTCAACGTCTGATCCGATCTGAAAATATCCACGTGGATTAATTCCAAACGGAAACTTGAGGCTAGTTAGCTCAAGCGAGTCAGTCTCGTGACCTCGAACGATCGATACGGACTTCCTTCGCAGCAATGAATCTTACACATTCCATTGCAGGAATGCTCAAATTCCCGGATAAGAGTCTAGCTGCTCCTCCCTCGATCGGATCATGCACACTCGCGGAATTGTTCCGCGTCATTCGCGGAAACGCGTTTGCATAACACGCTTACACGAGGACTCGCTCCTGCCGGCGCTTTATTCCGGTCGAGGATGATGCTGCAAAGCTCCTTGAGCTCGTCAGGCTCAATCAATTTCACTTCATCGTTCCCTCTCACGGCGGCGACGACAAGGATATCGATGATGACGATGACACGTCTCCGACGGTACTAGATTCGCCGAAAAATCCTCACGAAGAGCCTCTCCTCGAAGAGCGGGATGTCGTTCGGGACGAACGTAAAAATAGTCAAATTTGTCGATAGGCACGTGGCTGATGACGCTGGCGGTAGCTCGAATTGCCCTTCCTATCTTTCTCTCTCTCCCTCTCCCTCTCTCTGAACTTGATTAGGGTAATTTCATCCCGGCTGAAGGCGATCGTTAGCGGTTTTTACGGACGCAAATTACAGGAAGCTAATTTGGATTCCGCTGGAGGATAATTGCGGCACCGTGTGTTGCTTTAGCGGAACGTGTCCTTCCGCTGGAAAAATATGCTCTTCAGTTCGCGGACGAATTGTACATGTAACGTGTAGCTGTTGTGTAAAATTATTTTCACGCGGCATGAAATTCCCTGTAAAATTTTTCTAAAGCAGATCGTAATCTCCTGGACGATGAGACGGAAAATAAAAAAGACGAGAAAGGATCTGTCTGCCTCGCGTTTTTCATCCATAGCGTAAGGATGGCGAGGGTGAATATTACAAATCGAAAGCTTGCAAATCTTTGGGAGATTATCTATCGTAACTTGCATCATACATCAGAAGAGAAGTACGTTCTTTCTTCTTCCTCATATCCCCCTCCCTCCCTCCCTCCCTCCCTCCCTCCCTCCCCCCCTCTTTCTCTTTCTCTCTCGCTGCATCTTTGCAGGATGCATTTGTAAGAAAGATGTGACGCGTACTTGCCGCTAATACGAATTTAATCTGAAAAGCCCGCAGCTCGCCTCATCCGCGAGATGGCCTGCGCGTGGTAATTACAATTTAAATGAAATCCCGGCAAGGAAAATATCTGCTCCCAATGAACGGAAAAATGGAGTTCATCCTTTCATTCTTTAGAAAGTTAATTTAAAAGTCTCAAGTTTTCGTTGTTAGATAATTAAGCTTTGGCTTGAATTTTCGCCAGGGCGGGCGGGGGAGGGGGGGGGGGCGGCGGCGGCAAGGGGAGAATGTAAATTACTCGAGGAAAAAAGTTTTAATATGCGGTCCTTGAAACTTTGTACACATCGCTTGACGGGATTCGTAGAGCCGGCCGGTTGAAAGCGTGCGCGAGAGTGTGCCTCGCGCTCCTACGCGCCGGAAACGCCGCGCGGCTTGTCGGCGCGGGGGAAATCGCGGGCGGGGGGGKGGKGGGGGAGGAGGGGAAAGCTGCGGTACAAACCGTTGCCGAGAGCGCGTGCAAAAATTCATACGACTCCGCGCGGCGGCGATTGTTGCCGTTACGAGGCATAAATGGCGATCGTTGCCGCGCGGCAACGGTTTGTTCAATAACGGAGATTAAACACGGAAATTTTAATTACACGGGAAACCGTTCCGCCGGAATAATCGTTTCCGCACTCGTGAGAAGTTAAACGCGCACATACACGCGTCCCAAACAGAGGGACCTGTCCGTAATAAATTCGTTTATCCCCCTCTATCCGGCGCGGTGGCGGCGCTGACGCCGGCGAGCTCGCACTTTTATATGACGGGGCGTGAAGAGAGAAACGTCCCCATTTAAGCGAGGCTTTTCAATTATAAAGTATTTCCCTTTCCATGACCGGGCCTCCGCAGCCACGCTTCAATTCCCCCGTCTCCTTCGTTTCCCAGCATCCCCTCAGCGAGCCTCGACAACCATCCCGCGTGCTTGTCGCTCATTCCTCCCGCCCTCTTTTCTTTCGTTACACGCCGACCGGCATACCGCGGCTCGCCAGGAGCGCCGCGGCGTTCTCACTTCCGGTTACACGACGTTCTCAAAGGAAAAGAACTGACGCCTCCTTTTCGCCCTGAAAAATCGACCAGGAACGATCCCGCGCACCTACGCCACCCTCGCCGCGCTCTTCTTTTATTTCCCACGGCGGATCCGCCGACTCGTTTCTCTCGCCTCGTTTCTCCCTTACTTTCGTTCGCCCTTGTGCGCGTTTTCCTTCCCTTTCGTCGTCGCGGCTTTGTCCGGAAATGTATCTCCTTTGTTAAGAAAAGTGTCGACTCGCGAGCGCAGATTGCGCCCATCCGAGCCCGCCGATCCGCGATGGCGACGGATTTGCGGTTCGCGATCGGAATTAAAAATCGGGATCTTGGCTTTTTAATTTCGATTTAATCTCGCGGGGCTATATTCGCGGTCCGGAAGAGGCTGGGAGGCTGAGCAGCGTTGCGACTGCTCCGCAGGGATGCCCGTCATGCGTGCTGCGACTGATCGAGACGAATGATTTGTGTGACGGATCGGGGCCAGTCTACCGCGGCGTCAATACATTTCGTTCCCCATATCGGCGATCCTGCCAAAACCACCCCCTCCTCCAATAACGCCCGCGAGCGTCATGTGTATACACACATGCGCGCATGGATACGTTTACGCGCGTTCTGTCGCAGATGCAGATATCAGATGCGCGTGTCAGCGCACAGGCGCGCGTAAACGAATGCGCGGTATCGCCGGTAACGCGATGATGCTGCGAGATACGGCAGCACAGAGACGCGGCCTGCTGGGAGGGACGCCTGCTTTTTTCCCGAAGACGCACTCGGACGTACACGGGCAACAGGTTGGGGTTGTTGCCATTGTAAACGGAGCTTGAGGCGCGCGCGAACGCGCCGCCGGGACTTTCGCAGCATTCCCGATCGCAGCATTCGCAGCACATGCATCGGTCCGCGTTCCCCCTCCTCGCCCCCCCCGAGGGGGAGGGGGAGGGGGAGGGCGGGCGGGGGAGAGACTGTGAGATCCGCGCAGGTGGAGTACGGTCTTTTGCGTGTGAAAGAAATACCGAGATCGCGGCGCCTGAATTATCGTCGATCTCGCGTGTTGGAAAATCGCCGCGCCAGGTGGCGCCAGTGGGCAGCCTCAAAGTCGCTGTCGCTGTCAGTTTGGGAAACCTGATTCCGTGGCTTCCGGAATTCATATCGGCGACTTTCCGCCATTGCGGGATCAGCGGGAACAGCCTGAAAAGGCAGCCGGTATCAATTAACGTGGGATTTGTTCGCGAGTAACGAAGCAATTTGCGAGGCGCGCGATCGGTCACAGAGCGAAAGGGGAAATGAAGGGAGGATCGAGAGCCGAGATCTTCGCCGACGACGACGGAGGTAGAGGGGGAGGTTGCGTCTAAGCGACTTCATTTCTGTATTTTCCGGGCAATCTTATGACCCCTCGCGACAGAAGCGCTCCCGCGCCACTCGACTTGCTAACAATAAGCAATTACTGGCGTGACTCCGTCGCGCCCGGCTGGTATTATTTACTTGCCGGTGCTCGTCGCGCTTTCAACATTTCCCCAGCGAGCATAGTCTTCTGATGTTTGCACGGTGTCGCGTTTAACGAAGTTTTTCACACCGCCGTTGCGGAAAAGCACCGCGGAGAGCTCTTCCGCGTTTTGTCCTTTGCCAACGCGTAGCACCGATCGTGCCGCCAAAGGGGAGGAGGCAGGGGTCGTTTTGTTCATGCGATATACCGATGCGAGCTTTGCGACATGTCCGTATCTTCCCTCGCGAGATATCAATAGTCCACTTGATGCGTTTTCCATTTCCCCGATGCACGCACGTGCGTGTGCACGCGACTTTCGATTAACGAATGCTTAACCGAAATCCCAGATTTTTCCGTTATCCCGCGGTGTCGCCGCAGTTTTTCCATCGCGTCGCCACGTGACCGGGCGAACGGCGCCGAAAAATATCGGCGCCAAAAGAGAGAGAGGGAGACGGAGAGAACTGGCAGAGCCGGTGTACACGTCGGTGCGTTTTTCTCGCTGGGATTTCAGATAAATTATTAATAGCAGAAGCGGCGCGCACGTACGGACGAGGGAGGCCACCTGTAATTTCTCACATTGCTCTTTGCTCTCGCAGCTGGGAATTCGATCGATAGGCTCAATGCGTTTATGCCGTCCGGCTGCGTCTGATGCACCCGATACGGTTCTCGTTAAATCCGCGTGTCCCTGCCGGCAGCACGGCGGGTTGCGCATGCAAGCCTGCCCGAATCAGGCGCGGCGCAGCCATGTTTCATGTCCGTAATGCCAGAAATTCGCATTAGCACACGCGAGAGCGGGATTCCGAATGCTCATATATACGTTTCCGTCGGCCAGGGGGGGGGGGAGGGGCTAGGGGGGGCACGGACGCGAGTTTTTCCGCTCGCTTGACTCTCTCTCTCTCTCTCTCTCTCTCTCTCTCCTCTCCCCTACTAAATCAAAGCCGAGCTTTCGCCCGAATTTTTTCGGCCGGCCAGCGATGACACCTCCAGGGGAATCCCCCGCGGGGCAGTGGCGTCGGGGTGGGGGCAGGTGGGAGGGGGAGGCGCAGAGATTCGACATTAACGACGACGTCCTGACGCGTCAATCCCTTTGGTACATCTCTCCATCTTGCCCGGCCAAACGGGCATCGTTCGGTCCCTCGCGAGTCGGCCGACACTCGGAATTCCGCGGAAAATCAGAGGAGGGGGAGAGGGGGAGGGGGTCAGGAACGATCGAGGAGGAAGGCGGGATGGCTGCCGCTAATGCACGTACAGCTGTACGTGCCACGTCGCCGCGGTGTTCGATACATGGGATGGCTATTCGTTTAAATCCTCGCTGCGGCTGCGTTTCCCGACAATAATGGCGCGCGTATCTACACGCCAGGGAAGAATGCCGAATGCACGATCGCGCGAGGCCCGCCGTGATAATCATCGTTATCTCAAACCCGCTGTATCCGCGCCGCGCTGCTGTTTTGTCCGATGAAAACGGGGCTCGCGGGGCAAAAACGCGGGGAAAAGGCCCGCGGGAGGGCGGGAACGCCGGGAAGGGGGGAGGAGGGGGAGGGGGAGGAGGACCGGCGAACGGATAGGGGGGAGAGAGAGAGAGAGAGAGAGAGAGAGAGAGAGAGAGAGAGAGAGAGAGAGAGAGAGAGGGAAAGGCGCACACACAGAGTGTGTCCCCTGGTTACCAGGAACAACAGGATGCGCGTAGTCAGACGTATGAGGAAGCCATTGTGCGCGAACATTTTGCCCCTGTCACGGGCGCGAGACAATGGCCGCCGTTAACGCGTCCCGTAACCGTTTCATTGTTTGCCGACAATGCTTGAAAATACGCGGAGACACGACGCGCCGCATGCGGGTTATCCTTGGTCCGTCGATTCGCGGTTTCCTCCGCTCGCGCGGGAAAAAGAAGGGAGAGCGACGCGTTAACCGGTCACTCGGAAGTCGCGCCGCTCGCGAGTTTTTGCGCGGCTTCGGCCAAGCGGAAACCCGACGACCATTCAGGAGTCCATTATCCAGTCTGTCTGTCTCTCTCTCTCTCTCTCTCTCTCTCTCTCTCTCTCTCTCTCTTTTTCTTTTCTCTCGTTAGCCACGAGGATTATACGCGGCTACGTGCGGCTGCGGGCGGAAACGCAGCAAGAGGAAAAGAAACGTTTGCGCCGCTCAGCTTGAGCCTCGAGGAGAAAGTTGAGGAGACGCGATCGACTATGGTTCGCGAATCTGTCCGGAGGGATCGGCAAATAGTTTCTTAGGGTATTAACGGGAGATTCAGGGGAGAATTTAGGAATAGCTGGCGCCAACGCCTTCCTCCGGAGCTCCGGATCTAAAGAGATCTAAAGAGACGATTGAAACGCGGATTGATCGATTGCATCCGATGATCCTCAGCGTCGAGCGAATACATGGCCGCGATCGTGTCGTTTCCTCATAAATTATCTGAATATCGACCGTCCAACGCTCTCATTCGATCGCGCGAGCAGTTCCGCGGTAAACGCCAATATTTAGCGGGTGCTACAACTTTAATTAATCTTGACCACTCGTGCGGCCGCTCTCGCTCTGAATTTCCCCCCMCCCCCMCCCCMCCCYCCCCYCCTTGTTCTCGTGCCTTACGCGAGACACCCTCGCGTGCCCGCTGATTAACCTAAAAAGTATCTTTACGAGTGTCCGGTCGAGGGTAAACCGCCGGAAAGAATGTCGCCTGGAAAATGGGATTAATCGGGAAAACGGGGAATCCCCGCGCTCTCCGGAGAGTTAATTTCGAGGTGAAATCCGGGCTGGGCCGAACTTTTCGCCGTGTTTCGATGCGCGGACGTCGTTGAATACGCTTCAATTCGGCCACCGATCTGCCTAACTTATAGAGCGCGTGTGCCGGGGGTGGGAGTGGAGGGGACGGAGAATGGGGATGGATTCGATGTGCGAATGTCGATGTGCCCGTCGACCCGGGCTTCTTCCCGGAGAAGACGAGTCATCGGGAGGCGCTGCCGTCCTTGATTACAAGCTCACCCTTTGAACTTAGATAACGCGTCGAGCGCGTGATTCGCGTCCGGTTTTCGTGAGCGAGCACGAGCGAATCTGGATGACAAGACATTGAATTCTCGAGGATTCTCGATGATTTCAGAAGATCCGATTAGGATCTCACATTTCGACGGAAATCTTTCCGTTTCTTCCACTTTCGTCGGTCTACGTGGATTCTACGTGGGACAGTCAAGCTTGCAGCGAGCGTAGCGGCCGCAAAAAATCGAGGCGACAGATTAAGTCTTGTGCGAATGTACACGCACGTGTCTCGTGTCGAGACGTTATGTGCACACTAGCAATTTTCCCTGTCGCGCCATTTCTATCGGATATTCCGTTGGCCTCTTTCTTCCTCCTCTCATCTCGACGACCCTCGTATCGGATGATACAGTGGCACAAGGGATGAACCGTGAGGGGTGTCGGCGCGACGAGCGGGTCGTTTATCGCGTTGAATAGCCTGAAAAATTCCTCGAATTTAGATCTAGGGAATATCGCAAATACGCACGCCTCTAGTACGTAATTCCTCCGCGATGGAAGAAAGTAATCTCTCGCAAAGTTCTGGATTTATTTATACAAAAAAGTACGAAAGAGAGAGAGAGAGAGAGAGAGAGATTTCAATCCATCAAATAATCTCCATCACTCTCGAGTGGTCTCGAGTCATTTATGCGGTTTCGTGATCACCGATGCACGAAATTGAAAGCAAGAAATTTGCGCAGATAACGCAAAGATTCCTTTCGGAATGCGCAGCGCGCGTATATTTGCGCGTCTTGTCCGCTCCACGCGGATCGATTAGCGGTCTCAGCCGCGACAAAAAGTGCCGCATGAATTTCCATGTTATGGATTCGGGAGACGTGGCGGAATTGAAGCCGCGCGCGATTTATGGCGCGCCATTGCTTAACGAAGCGCCATTAAAGGCGCCTCGTGGCTCGTTCGATATTCATTATGGCCGCGTCGGTGGACAACGGCGTGAAAGATACCCGGCAATGAGAGCGGTCTTTTTAAAGTATCGCCGCCGGAACGACGGGCCGCGGCTCTTTAATCGGACGTTAACCGACCATTTCGGCGGCGGCGGCGCGACGCGCATCCATCCCGGACGTTTTATGGCCGCGGCATTACAGTGTCGTACGTCAGTGCCGGCCGGTTGTTTCGTTGCGCCGTTCACCAATTCCGAGAAACGATGGCGGTGATTATGCGCGCGCGCGTGCGATGATGATCGACGAGTCTCGCGGCCGGCCGGATTTATCGCGCGGCGACCGAACGCGACCGGCAGCCGATGACGCCCGAAGGTGACATCATCGGCGGAGTCGCGCGCTCGGAATGGGAAAGAGGGCGCGCTGCGCGCGGAACCGCGCGGTGGAAACACGCCGTAACCGTGTGGCGCGTTGTTTGCGCAGCACCGCGTAAAAATTCGTAAACACGCGCGTTTTATCGAGGCGTTCGCAAATATTACCTGTTTGCTTTCAATCTGCGAATATTGCGGATACGCCGCGGTCGCGAGTACTCGTGATTCATCGGCGCCCCGCGCGACATCGCCCTTCGGCCGGATTGACACGTCTCGTGAGATCCGCGCGGCCCATTACGCGCGATCATTCACCGCGCGGCGATCCCGTTTGACTCCCCCCCCCCCCCCCCCCCCGCCCCCGAGTCCCTTGACGAATCCCGCGAGTCGCTCCCCCGCCGCCGAGATGAAGCACCTTGAGAGTCTTCGAGTCGCGTGGAAATAATTGGAAAAGACTTTCGCGAGGCGAGCTTCGGCCGTTAATGAAGTACCCGGCAAGTCGCATTTCTCTCGGAGAATTTCAAGTAGAAATGTCGAGTAGGCTTTAAAAGTCTTTCGCTCTTGATTAACGGGACTTGCCGGGGGGTAGGGGAGGGGTGGTGGTGGCCGATGTAACGAGAGGGCTAATTGGCTGAAATTTCCGATGCAGAGAAATTGCCGCGAAATTGATTCGAGTAGGATCCGACTGAGAGAATGGCCGAGAAAGATCGAAACCGGCATCCAGACCGACAAAGTCGAGCGTCTACCTCTAGCTTCATCAGGGTGAGCGTAGAGCGTAGCAGGTAGTCGGAAGCAGGTCAGACTCGCGAGCTTGCTAGGCGATACGTTACTCGGGCGAGACGGTCTCCCGGTGGCGGGAGTCGCGCCGTGATGCATATCCGCGACATAACTCCCGCGTTACGCGACGCTGCACGTGAAATTGGTTTGCAAATAAGGCGCGAATAAAGGGACTGCCAGAGTGCAGCGTGTAAAAGCGGTTCCGCAATCATTCGTCTTGGATTTAAGCGGCGACGAGGCGGGCGCTCGCCGCGAGGCAACCCAACGTAGGATGGGGGTGGGGATGGTACCATCGCTCGTGTCTGCGTGTCACCCTTCCCGCGGCGAATTGTCTTCACGAGAGTTCCGAGCCGTTGTGCCGCTTAAATTACCGCCGGCGGAGTGGTCCTTGCTTCCTGTTGGCGGCTTCGATCGCTCTCCACCGCCGCTTGTCCTTGGTCTCCATCTCTCTCGCCTCTGATTTCATTAATCCCGAGTCCCGTGGACTCCGCGCGCGCGCGTCGGCATTTAAATGGCAGAGTGTCTTCGTGGTCTTACGAGACGCTGCTTTAATGTCGGCGCCTCTCGGCGCGGCCCCGCAGCGCGGAGAGGCAGTCGGATTTATACCGCCGACGTTCCAGCACGCCATGCTGGCACTTTACTCGCAGCAACTTCTGCCGCTGTCTTCCTATCCCCATGGCCGCGAGACCCATATTTCGTCCTGCCGTGTTCTGCCCTCGCGGCGCCATTCCAGCGCTCCTCCGGCGTTACGCCGGCGTCACGCGACTTCGTACCCCCTCCCCCTCCCCCTCCCCTCCTCCCCCCCGGCCGGAGATTTTATTTATTATTATATATTTGCATATCGTATAGTCGGCTCGCTGCACGACGCGCGCTTGGCGCGCTCGCGCCGGACCGGGAATATTTCAGGGCCGGCATCAGGTGGCACACACGACACGTCCTAACGTCTTTATTGCTCGCGGTTATGGCTCGGTTCATACCACGTATCCGCACTCGATCAGCCGCTGGATCGCCGCAGCGTTCCAAACATGGCGGAGGCTTTAGGCCGAGTCCACCAGACCTCGTCTTGCCGCTTTGTAAATTTTGAACACTCGCGTTGTGTAATTCCATTCCAGGTTGGAAAAATGGCACGGGACCGTTAACGACGAGAAAATGTCGGTCGTGTCGGAGATATCGGCGTGACGTAACAGCGAACATTTCCAAGCCGGAGAGAAAACGTTCCGCAAGAAGTCCCCGTACCCTCGTGACCGTGATATTCATATTTCACTCTTGTCCTATCGCCTACTCCCGCAGATACGTTAAGCCCGGCAACCGGCGGCTTTTTCTCCGATTAATGGCGGTCATTCTTCATAACCTCTATCTCGCGGAAGAACATTGATCGGATCTTTACGATATCGCTGCCTCGAAGGAAACGGAGCCTCGGATATACGTTCGCTTCTCGCGCTTTTATTCCTGCGCCCGGGGATTAATTACTCGACGTAACGTCGGGAGGAATACGGGTGCATTTACGGGTGGATTTATGAATAATCCGATACAACGATCGCAGTCACGCGCGGCGTCGGGGGGTCGAGGGTGAGGTGAAGTATCAAATAAAATATTACTCCGTTGCGGAATTGACGCGTGAAACGCGTCAAACGACAAAAGCGCGGGGACTTCCGCGCAGTGATTTTTATAGCAATTCTGGTACACCGGACCTCATTTGCTCGCGAAATCCGAAATCGTGTTAAATATCAGCCAGTAGCGCCAGTAGCGGCAGAGTTTATCTCGAATTTATCAATTTCAATTTGCATCGCCGCCGGAGAAAAATGATTTGTGCCCCGTTTGTGCGCACAAACAAAGCGCCTACTCGATGTTGGAACATCGCGGTGCGTTCTTTTTACAGTTTTCACAGTGCCGAGTGTCCTCGTTTTGCCCGCGCTCCATTATCGCTCCACTATCAAAGCTCGCAATGTGAGCGGCCTACGCGCGCGCGCGAATTATGCAGGGATGGCGAACAAAAGCGTCCGCGCGAAATTAACTCGCTCGCTGCGAGCGCGTATCACCAACAGATATAAACGGCCGTCGCAGCAGCGCATTTCGTTACACGATAATGTGACCCGCGACCCGCGCACAAAGCGAAGGGAACGCCGCTCTTTCTCAGCTACCGAACGCGAGGTTCGCAGGTCGCGCCCTCCCGCCTTCTCCTCTTCGTCCGCGAGCAGACTCATTCGTCTGCTTTCGGATTCATCCGAAAGCTCTTTGTAACGCCTCCCTTTCTCTCTCTCTCTCTCTCTCTTTCTCTCTCTCTCTCTTCCCGCTGCCACGTCGCTGCGGCGCTGCTTGGAAAAATGACGTCACGCTTTTGATACCAAAGGAGGGCCTTTTCCGCGCGGCGCCCATAGAGGGCACCGTTGCGCCTTCCACTTGCGGCCGGCGCGGTCATTGCGCCGGAAATCTTCAGCTGCAGCTCGTTATGCGATGGATGAACGGTCCTTTAGAGTACCTAGAGGCGCTTGTACGTTTTCTTGGACGAGGGTTGGGCGAGAACAGCGCGAAGAGCGGGCTTGCTTTATGGCCGCGATGAGTCTACGTGAGCGGACTCGAACGGCCGCGCTTTGCCGCGCTCCTCGCCTTCGAAACTTCTTTATGGCACATTCCGGTTTCTACCATCCATCGCGCCGTTGGCGATTTGACTGGCTGCAACATTCGCCGCGTCATGACTGCTCGAAATATTATCCGCTACGTGGCCGTAAAGCGTAAAGCGCGTGTCACGCGCGTTTGCCTTCGTCAGCGCGTCAACGCTCGAATGATCCGCATGTCAGGCCGAATATCGAAGAGCATCGAGGATCTTTGCGATTCTCCCGGATCCCGCGGCACTCTGCGGCACAATGATTTGGCCTTGAAATTTATTGTAATCGCATTATAAAGTGCCGTGTAGTCTAAACTATGCTGCATTGTCAGCTGCTTGGATTATCAGCGATGAGCGATTATTAGGCGACTTGCCGAGTTCGCTGATTGTCGTTACGAGATTGGGAGCATTTCTAATTAAACGTAGGCGCCCGTAAAACGAATAGCCCGTCGAGCGGAAGCGTCGAGCTTGTTGTGTACGAATCTCTCGAGAGTGCTGAACAGTGTCGCGCGGTTTTTCGCCGCGATAGATAAAAAGTTATTAGCGGCATCGTAAAAGCCGCTTCTCCCCATTTATTATTATTGCGCTTACGAGGGGCGAAAGAAAAAGAGCAGCGGGATGGAGATGACGCAGGCGCAGGGGGGCAGGGGGGGGGGGACGAGAAGCGTTTCACGAGGTTTATAACGAAGCGTTGTTTTGCGAGCGTTTTTAATGGCCCGGCTGCCTGCGTCTGAAAAGTCTCGGCTAAAGTCGCGGCTCCACGCCTCTCCCTCCCCACCCCTCCCGCCCTTCCTTCCTTCCTTCCTTCCTCTATCGTGCCGTATTTTTATTCCATTTTCCCTTCCCCCCCCCCCCCCCCCCGCCGCTCGCTCGCCGCGGTAGCGGCGGCGTCGCGTCACGCTTTTCGCGTTATTTCCCATTTTCTTTCATCCCCCCCCCCCACTCCCCACTCCGCTCGCTCGCTCGTTCCTCCAGCTCGCGCTGGAGAGGGGGGGGGCGGGTTCCCTCTCGCGCAGAGAGACGGCGGAGACGTTCCTTTTATAGCATTCGACACACGAGTTCGCTCTTAGATACTCCTTTCCAGCGTTGCTGTCAAAGGCGAGCGCGCCAAAGGAAACGCGGTGTCCGCGACATGTTACGCGCTTTCGCGAAAAGACGGACATTATTATGTAACCGATGGCCGCACCGGGAACGACGCACCGTCCGACCCTCGTCATTCTCGCAAAACATCGCGATTGCCTCAACGATCGCCATTCGATCGTGATCGAATTATTCGGCTGGGGAGAGAGAGAGAGAATCCGCTTGGGCGACGCCCGATCGCTGCAGAGGATCGCGAATATTGTTCCGCGTATTCCAAGCACCGAGCATGCGCTGCTAATCGACAAGATATGGCGACGATTGAATGGAAATTCTCAGACGGAAGTTTTTCAAAGTCATTTTATTCTCCGCGGAGACAAAGGTCGGAGAACTCCTCCGGGGAATAATGGATAATCGAGGAGATGCTTGATTCCCCATTACGGAGAAAGGAATAAAGCCAGGCTTGAATATCGGCCGTGACTTTTCTTAACTCGGACTAAAGCACGCGATCCTGCTCGCAACGGATATTTTCTCGAAATCGGACCGTGCAATCTAACGGCCGGATCGGCGCGCGCATAAATTTCTGTAATCCGCTCGCGTTATCCTTCCGCGGGGGCGAATCCCGTGCGCGATGAATAACTACTTTCGCGTCCCCTCCATGGTCTCCAGAAGGCGCGGGCGATATTTATGGCACGTCCGCTAGCGGATGAATCCTCGGCTGCTTCGTTCGGCCTCGGATAATATCGGCATTAGTACGCGCGCATTATCAACAATGCTCCGCGATACGCGATAGGAAACGTAGCAGCCGAATCGCAAGGATCCAAGCGCAGCTTGAAGCTCCATCCTGACCGAGAACGAGAGGATTCAATTCCCCGGACTGCGGGGATAAAAGCGGGGAAGGAGCGGCGCCCTGGATCCCATTGAAATACCGCGATAAGGGTTTCCGAAAATCGCGGCCGGAGTAACGGCGCTTCCCACCTCGCCGTCGTAGAGAGCAGCCGGGGGGGAGGGGGGGGGGAGGTCGTCGAGGGATAAATGGGGCCGACGTATCCTGCGACGCGGGAGATTTCCCCCAGGTTTTCCCGCGGAGAGCGCGCGGCGGACGTTTGACGTACGTGTCGCGGCGACACGCCCGCGCGAGTACGCGCGTCGGCGGTTTATATAGAGGGCCGCATCAGCTGCAAGACGCGCGACCTAATGCGGTCGTTTCCGGAAAAGCCGCAGCGCAGCGCGGAACAACGCGCCGCGATGAGGACTGCACGAGAATACGACACGCCTGGGAGGAGGTGCCTGCCGCCGATTATCTCACTTCGAAGGGTCACGCTCTCGCCAGACGGACGCCAGACGGCGCGGAGGTCGCGCGTTTCATTTCCGGTGAATCCCCCATGAGTGCATGGAGTGGCTGGACGAGGTCTTCGCCGTGTTGTCATGTTGTGTTCTCTTCGGATTCGCTCTTCGAACGGCGCCCTCGCGATAAATAAATTCCCGATGGACCGGTGGAAAGGGCGCGAGAATCTAGGAGGGTATTTTCCATAAACTCGCCTCTCTCGCTTCACTTTTCCTTAACCACGCCGCGCGCGCGCGCGCGCGTGCGGGTGAACGATCTCGAGGAGGGAGGGGGGGGGGRGGGGRGGGGATAAAGATGCAGGCATCGCGGCGGGGCGCTCTCTCAATTTACGGCTCGCGGGGGACAGATTCCTGCTTTAAAACAATATCTTTGGCGCAACCCGCCGCGAAACTGAATGCCGCTCTAGTGGAGGATAGAAGCGGGAAGGGGAGGCGCGGTACCTTTTCCAATATATGCGCGAAAAAACGGCCGAGGGTGAGATCGGCGTTACGAAACGAGATGGCTACGGAGGGGCGGCAGGGCTGGCAAGCTCTCACGCCATGATACCTTCGACGATGTCCCTAGGGGCGTGTAAACACTGGAGACGCTCAACATCCTGTCAATCGATGACGATGAGACTTGGCCCGCCGAGTTTTGCTCGAGTTCTTTTCGGCGCTCGCGGTCCGTGAAGGGGCGTGACATCCACCCTTGTCTTGGGTTTCGGTGTCGAATTTCACGGCCGATGAAATCGCACGGTCGAATGTGTCGAATGTTCTCCATTTCCTCTCTTAGGAGAACATCGAGAATCGGACGCCAGCGGCGTCCTTGAACTCGGGTCGCCCCGGGCGACGTTCGTGCGAACGAAGCTTCCGTTCCGAAATTCCGCTACGCGGATTCGGATGATGTTGATGACGTCACGCGTGGCTCGATTGATTGCGTTGAATCGATCATCGCGCGTTGTTGATCATTCTTGCGCGCATGCGTCTTACGCGAATCGTTCGACTTCCCTCAGCCTCGTGTTATCGATTCTCATAATTCGTGGTGATCATTTGCACGCGATTTGCGCTATTCTTCGTTAGCATCCCCATTTTGCACGTTTTTTACGTCGTTTTACGCTTCCGCGCGAGCGTGTAATAGCCGTTGCGCTATGTCGATCGCACGAATCCGCCGTCTTGAGGCGCATGCTGTTCGCTATCGAGCGGCTGAATTTAATGCGGAAGAAATCGTTCATCTTCCGGTTAGGGGTGGCTTTCTCGCTCGCGCTTCGGGCGAGTATTTCGTGGAAATTGCTCGCCAGACCCTCGCGAGCGCATGGATAGCGACAGAGAAGAAAGATGGATAGATACAGAGACGGAAAGGAAAGGTGGGAGGGAGGGAGGGAGGGGGGGGGGCAGGGAAGTGCATTACGGGGCGAGGCCGACCGATAATCAATGTTTCATCAATTTGCCAGCCGCCGGCTAATAAATTAAACGAATTTTATTCGCGTCTGTATAATAAGCGCGTTAAATATTTACATTCGTCGCTGATTGCGAATAGTGGCTGCCCATTTGCTCGCCCATCGAAACGCGCGCTAAATGGCCGATCATACGCGCGGACTCGCAGAAATCGCACGCGGAATTCGCAGAACGAAATTCGCTCGCTTCGTTCGACCTAATCGATTTACGATTGCCGTTCGCAATCGTAAGATTTTGAAAATCTGCGCGGCCAGTTACGCGGCGTTTTGAGGTTATGCGCGCTCGTTTGCGAGAATAAGAGTTCTCTACTAGGGAGCGAAGAGGCGTCGCGGAACGATTCTTACGGAACGTCGTCGGGCTGATCGCGAAGGCACGCGAAGGAACTATGGATTTCCGCTGCGCAATAGCATAATTTAGCATCAACGTTCGGAAAGCGGCGCGGATGACACACGATTCGCCATTTCCTTCGTATCAAAGTCGCCGGATAATATCGGTCGTTCCAATTTCCAAAGCTGCATCGGTAAACGCGGCGCCACGAGTCACGTCAAATAATTTCGCCGAGATGTTTGTCGCGTCGATATTCCGACGCGGCCGTTAATTAGCTCACGCGTCTGCGAAGCGGATTTCACGCGAGCGTGCCGTGACGTGTTCCGTCCCTTGCGAGAAATTTCATTACGCGCAGCATCGGCATCGCGTCGAGATGGTACTTTACGCGAACAGTACTTTGAAGGAGCACCGCGCGGCACCAGCCGGCACGGCTTCGCGTTTCATTTATGGAACAATCCGTTAAGTCAGCCAGAAAGAAAGGCAAAAGTAGAACGAAAGCATGGCGAAAGTACCCTCCCACCCTTCCGACACGCCGGAAATTTCCCTCGCTAGTGCTCGCGACGGGGAGGGATCCAGTTTCAAAATCGAAATGGCTGCGGGGCTCTTCCGGTCTATCGCGACATTCCGTGCGAGTGACGCCGTATACTTATCGATCGGATGCAAAATTACGCGCGCGTAAGGGTATTCGTGGAATCGCGAAAATCGATCGCGACGCGGCACGTAGACGTAGACAGAGCACAAGGGGGATGAGTCCACTGGAACTGGAAATGTCCAGGGATGAGTTCCGATGGGGCAAAGGGACGAGACGGAGGGGAGAACGAAGGGGAGGACGGCGTGGTGAAGTGATGCCTGGGATCGACCTGACCGGGGGGGATGCTTCATGCTGTATTTTATGGCCCGCTCCCTCTGCGAGCCCCCTGCGTGCGGGGGGTGGTGCTTTGGGGTGTTACTAGCGCGGCATAGACCGTCGGCGATAAAGTGATAAGCTGAAATGTATCGGCTCCTATCAAATCGCGCGCTTTACTGCCGCGAAGAGGGCGAAGCAGCCCTCTCCCCTGCCGCTTCACTCGTCTCGTAAACGTCAGACGCGCCTCTCTCCGCCTCCCTCTGTTTCTCCGTATCTACGATCGCGGTATTTAAGAAAACTGCGCCTTCCCCCTCCGCTGCGATCGCAGTTGCGCGAGGTCGCAGTTGAGAGGTCGGCTTGGTCAGTTGTTGTTAAACCGGACTACGCACGGTTGTTCACGGATTCTTGCGTTTCTTCTACCCTGCGTCGATCGTTGCTGTCGCAGCCCTCGTTTTAATTACGCTCGCCGGGCACCGATCGATATTTGCATCAATGTAAAAGTTATTTCGCTTGATTACTTGTCTATTTATTGCGTCGTTGATCTCGTGCGGTTTCCGTACGCGGGGCGTGCAGGTTCCGCATACAAGAACTCATCACGCACGAACGCGGATAGCGCACGGAAAATTAAATTTCTGCCAGCCGGCGCGGGAAGCGGCGGCGACGGGGACGGGGGGGAGGGAGATAGCAAATAAATTACGTTCAATCTCCGTCATCGAGAATGCGAGCGAGAGCCAGGAGGATAGAGCTCCGGGAACGGCGAAGATAGAAAAAAAGGAGAACAAGAGAGAGAGAGAGAGAGAGAGAGAGAAAGGGATAGAGAGAGAGAGAGAGGAAGACTCTCCCGTTTGAGGAACTTGAAGAGCCAATAATAAGCATGCCGGATTCTTGTCCAGGAGAGCTGTAATTAAAAACACAAAAGGACAGTCTCTCTTCGTCCCTCTCTCCGTCCCTCTCTCTCTCTCTCTCTCTTCTCAACGTCTCCCCGCGGGGACCGCGCTCCTCCGGGTCGCGAATCGCAATGATCGAGCGTGATTGTCCGCCCTTAGCCCAATCGGACTCGGGCTTGAGGGTAGTTTCCATGCACTTTTCGCAGGGGGACTCGAGGCTGTATCGGCGTATCGAAACTCTCCCAGCGAAGATAAGACCGTTGTTCGGTGAGAGCTCGGCGAGAGAAAACGCCGCGTCGTAAATAGAGTACTTAATCGAATACGTGTCAGGGAATAACGGCAGCGCGATCGGGCGCGGAAACGCGGCATCGCATTTATGTCTTTGGCGAACGTCTGTATCGAGCGGGCATAAAGAGGGATCGATACGGTTCCATCATAAAGCTGCGTTACACGGCTGGGAACAAGGAGGACCTTTCGCGAGGACTCGCTTCCAGATTTTTTCTACGTTGATATCGATCGAACAGCGCAACAAGGACGCGTAGGGATGAGCGTGTAAGCGCGTATGCCTCCTGCATGCCGCAAGCGCTCCGTTTTCGCACGCCGCCCCTCCGCCCTCCCTCCCAGATTTATACCGCTCTTAGATTTCCTCCTCGGGTTCCTCCTTTGTGTCCTCTCCTCCTCTCCCCGAATACTCGATTTCGTTCGGCCCACGGCTTGATATCACGTTTCGTTTCTCTCTCTCTCTCTCTCTCTCTCTCTCTCTCTCTCTCCCTCTCTCTTCCCCTTTCACGCTGCGCTCTCGAATCGATCATCTTCGGGCCGCGTCCCGCGGTTCCGCTCCGTGGTTCTCGCGCTCGTAAAGGCTGTTTAAATCGCCGTTATCCCGGCCGACCGTCGAGAGATGGACTTTTAAAAAGCCGCTGTTTAAAAACGAGCACGCCGATTGTCAATAAAAATCCCTCCCGCGGGAGCCATCGGGAAGTTCCTCGGACGATCTTTACGCACATCCCGATGCATCCCGCGACGTTATCGCTGTGGCGGACTGTGGCGGGCGCTTAATGAGAATACAGAAAGTATAATGAAACTAGTCTCCCCGTCCGGGGCGGGGACGGGGGACGGGGGACGGACGGAGCGCGACGAACGAAACGCGCGGCAATAAAGTTCGCTCCCGGCTTGATTATTATTAATCGTCCTGCGCGCGCCAGAGCCGCGCGGGGAACACCGGGCGGACACTTATTACGAATCGTAAAGCGTTAGCTTTAAATAGGGGGAGTACAGAAGTGGTTCGGTACCTAGAGGAGTCCGGGCGGGGGCTTCCCGGCTGACAATATCCTTGTAATCACTTCCGTCCGAAATTGGAACTTTCGAGCGGAGCTCCCTCCCACCCACTCTCTCTCTCTCTCTCTCTCTCTCTCTCTCTCTCTCTCTCTCTCTCTCTCTCTCTCTCTCGCGGGGTCAACGAGAAATATCGCGGTATGAGTCACGGATTTATAAGGGCGGCCCCCCACCCACCCTCCCCCACCCCCTCTACCGCTGGCCGTCCGCGATATTCGCGGAACTTTCGGAACGACTTTACTTCTTAATAAGATTCAACGTCCCAAAATGAAATTCGAAGCGCGCTGTGTGCAGGACGAAGGTCGTTTGATGGCGCGGCGGCGCGCTTTTGCAAACTTTCCTCGCGAAACTTTTCAAAGCTCCCTCCTTCTCTCTCTCTCTCTCGGAGCGCCCTTTCTTTTTTCCTACCTAGAGGAGTATATCTCCCCGCGGGAAGTTACGCGCGCCGCCTCCCGATGGCGTTGCCCCGCGTAAAGCAACCCTTATTTGTCGTTTCCGCCGACCGTTTCCTTTGTATTAACTTTAACGTAGGATTCACGCGCGACGACACCACCGCTTATCGATTCGAAGGTTCAACTCGCTCTATCTACCGAATAATCTCCGCGTAACGCGACTCCCGTCCCCCACGACGTAGGCGCGGGGCGGGCGGGGGGAGGAGGAAATCTCGCGTCTCTCGCGTTGAATCGATGCGAGCCGCGAGTAGGCAGGCAAATTTGTCGCGATTCCGCATTCCGGCATCGATAAGTATTTATTGCCATTAGGCTCGGCGATTCCGCCGCGCCTTGTGCATCCGCACTTTCCGCAAGCGGACCTCTGCCTTCTCCTCCCGCTCGTCACTGTCCCCCCCCCCCACCCCGCCTCTGCCTCTTTCTCTATTCGGCTCACCCTTACATATCGGGCGCCTGTGCATCTCCCGGTCGGGGGGGGGGGCTTACTAACTTCGCTCCCTCTATAACTCCCGCGAACTGTTATCGCCTCGTTGTGTACAGGGTGTCCCCATTTCCGCGATCGTTGGGGCATTTGCCACAACTTCGAACAGAAGCTTGCGGACGCTTCGGCACGTGAAATTGATTTCTCGGTAGCGCGGGATTATTATCGGCAGGCGGCGCGGTAATCCCGAAAGTTTATTCTCACTTATAAATCGAGTCCATGTACGCGAGAGGATCGGCTTCCGGCTGGGAAATTGCGCGGAAAATTCCCTATGAATTTTATTCCTGATTTAAATCACATCGGCGCTCTATGCTCTCGAATTAAAATTTAAGATTTACTTCCGCCCGCGCGCCCGCTCCCAGCCAGCCGCGCGATTCGGAGTATTGCATAAAGAACGGGTCCTTTCCTTTTTTTCTCTTTCCCTTTCTTTTCCCTTTTTTTTCCTTCTTCCCAGGCCAAAAGGAACCGCGTGCAGCCGCGATATCTCCCAGGCGTCCGCCTCTCTCTCTCTCTCTCTCACTCTCTAGTTAAGCGGCCGGTTGCACCGCCGGAAAAGCCGAGGAATCGCGTAATTTTTCTTACATGCTACATGAATTTTCTGGAGAGCGTTGCCATCGGCAATCGGCCGTGGACCGCGGCCATTGGCCGGCACCGTGAAAATAAAACACCGCCATAGCGGGAAGGGCAGGAGGGGGAGGGAAACGGTGGGCGATCCGGGAGGATCGGAGTTATCGACGTCGTACGACGCGGAAGGAAAATGAATGGAACGAAAGAAACAAGGGGGGGGGGATGGAGGAGCCCCGGCAGGAACGAAGCAAAGGGGCAGAGGAACGAAGAGAGAGAGAGAGAGAGAGAGAGAGAGAGAGAGAGAGAGAGAGAGAGAGGAAGGAAGAGGGCGATGTTGAGGATTGGACCAGGGCTGGGGCGATTCAGGAAGTAGAATCGAATGATTCTGCCTGGCTGATCAATTTCATACGCTTGGACCTCCTACAGTGAGCTATCCATCACGTGGCATTTGACCCCTGGTTTCTTCGATTTTTCCTACCTCCAGCTGGTCGCGTTGTCGCGCCCCGTAATTCCTCGCCCGGGTCTCTCTCTCMCCCYCCCCCYCCCCCYCCYCCCCGCCCCTCTCACGCTGTTTTACCACTCCGTACCACGAGGGAGATCATGATATCCCGATGGCGGCGTGAACCACTTCCTTCGTCGTCGTCGTCGTCGTCGTCGTCGTCGTCGTCGTCGTCGTCGTCGTCGTCGTCGTCGCGGCGACAAAACGCCCGCAAATTGCTAGCAAGCTACGAAACGCTGATCCCCCATGAAAATGAAACGAATCACCCCTTGTGCCGACGACGACCTCTCTCCTTTTTTCTTCCCTTCCCTCTCTTCCTCTCTTTCTCGCTCTCTCTCTCTCTCTCTCCCCCTCCTTTCCTCTCATCTCCGTCATCGATCCTTCTTCATTAGTGGCGTCGCGGATTACGCAGGCCGCGCCGCAACGCTTGCTCGCATACATATTTATATCTAAAAAAAAGAAAAAAGAGAAAAAAGAGAAAAAAAAAGAAAGAAAAGGTAGCTACGTCACTGCCGCCGTCGTGCTTAATCCCCCTCCGTTAGTTGTTCGGCCTGTCAAAGTGTTTTCGGCCTTTTAATTTACCGCCGCGAACATTGAGCGTAAAAACTGTCGTCGGCGAATTAAATTAAGCAAAAAAATACACGTACGCATGCGCGCGCAGCGGCGGCAAGGGCGAGCTCGGAGGTCCGGAGAGGCCGCGGCAGGCAATTAGCGTCCGCGAATTCCGAGTTTCCGGCAAAATCTCGAATCGGGGAGGACACCGGATTGCTCGCTTCGGACGAGCGCGAGTTCCCGATCGGACACTGACATCTAACGATTAGACTTACCGTCTCTGCGGCGTGTCTGGCTCTCGTCTTGGTCGCTCTGAAATCTTGTTCGATCTGAAATCACAAAGAGTCGCGGATTTTACAATAGAAATCAAATCAATTCAACAAAGCTACTTTTATGTGTTTCCTTCTGACGCAAGCATTTGACACGGTCACACACTGTCAGATCTGCTAAAGAGCCGAAAACTGAACCCTCATGTGTCGTGACATCGTAACAATCATAAACGAACTGAATGTCGATCATCATCGACTATCATCTTTATAAAATAACTTGACAAAGAAGATAGCAGTCTCAACTGGAATCAGACAAGAGGACACTCTTAGCCCAATATTATCAACGTTATCATAGACGAGATTATCAAGGAAGCGAAAGTTACTGGTAGAACATACAGAATGAAGGACAAAGAAGCAGAAATAATCTGCTACGTCAATGATGCAGTAATAATATTCAAAGATGAGGACAATCTACGAAGACTTCTGCACAGGTTCGAATTGAGAACGGAAACATGCAACATGTTCATATCTGTTCAAAAAACCGATCATTGGTGATTGCCAAGAAACCGAAGCGCAGGTCAATTCAACGAAGCTGCTTTTCGTTGATCTGACTCCAGCATTTGACAGAATTAGACTCATAGATGTGTCAAACCTACTAAAGAGCCGGAAACTGAACTCTCACGATCATAAATGGACTGAATACTGTGACACTGTCATCTTTATAAAAGTGAGGAATAACTTGGCAAGGAAGGTACCAGTCTTAACTGGAATCAGACAAAGGGACAGTCTTAGCCGAATATTGTCCAACGTCGTCATGGACAAGGTTATCAAGGAAGCGAAGGTTGCTGGTAGAGAATACAGAATGAGGGACAAAGAAGCAAAAATAGTCTACTCCGTCGATGATGCGGTAATAATATCCAAAGATGAAGACAATCTACAAAGACTCCTGCACAGGTTCGAATTGAGAACGGAAACATGCAACATGTCCATGTCTGTTCAAAAAAAGCAGTCACTCGTGATCGTCCAAAGCACTGCAAATTGGCGGTATATCATAAAAGCGTTGACTAGGTCATGACTTTCAAATATCTTGAGGCATAACATTACGAATAACGGAAACCTGAAAGAAGAGATGCAAACGATCAAAATAGCCGTGTCTGGCTACTACGCGATATAATTTGGAGAAGCAAGTACACGAGTCTAAGGAGCAAGATAAGGATATATAAAAATGAGGCCTGTAATGACCTATGCCATTGAAACAAGAGCGGGAACAAGCATCATCAAACGCCTGCTAAAAACGAGGGAGATGCGCATCTTGAGGTACAACACTGGAAACATTCGAGATAGAATTCTTGACAGAGATACTCGCAACATCTGCGAGATGCAAGATGTCATAAGATGGACCAGAATCAGGAGACGAGCATGGAGAGACCATGTAAACGGGATGGATGACAATCAGCTTGCAAAAATCACAGAAAATGGAAAATCAAAGATTCCAGAACGGCTTCCAAAACATTGGTGCGAAAGTTGAACATCACAGGAGAACAGATACACTGGATAAAATACAGGACATGGCCTTAGAAGAAGAAGAAGAAGAAGAAGAAGAAGAAGAAGAAGAAGAAAAACAGGTCGATGTTGCAAAGGCTGAGCGTGCAATAAGATCGCGCGATCGCCGAGTGCGCGATGCGTTTCATGCGATCGATGCGCGCGAGTAACCGCGAGAAACGCTGAAAAGGCGGGAAAACGCATTCCCGCAATGGTGCGGAACGTGGGTCGGAAGCGTAGGATTTATCCTCGGGGACGTATCCGCGGAATTACGTCGCTCATGGGAGCGATAGAACGATAGAGCGGCCGTCACGGACGACGCATTCGAAGGGACGCGTGTATCTTTAATTACTGAGAATACCATCCGGATTGAAAGCGTGCCAAAACATTAGTTTCCGCGATTCTGCGATTTTAGTTTTAATTCCTCGGCGAGAGGAATCGCCCTCGCCGTCGCGATCTTTACGGACAACTTTGTTGAGAATGACCAAGAACGTTCAATCGCAACTGAATCGAACGATTAATTCCATAAAATAAAGAAAACCCGTTATACTGCGTCCTGTTAATTATCCTATTAACGAGTGAGCAACCTTTGTATTTTATGTGTCACGGAAAACTGCGCTTATGATTATACGCAGCAACGTATCACAAGTATAAACATTAACGTATATATTGTTTGATGTCAGGTCTTAGCGAACATCGAAATGTTCTCTCTTCTCTCTCGAGGTTATCATATAAATCGTAAGAATATCGAGGAATTCAAGTTTGCAGTCGCATTTGCATTCGTATCGCCGAGTAAAACGGTTGCAGCTATTTCCTCGATATTCTTACGGCTTATCAGCCTTTTATCCGCTTGCAGGGATAAAAGCCGCTGCTCGCTAATTCCGATCGTTTCACGCTCTCATCGCGTTGAAGCTAACACGTCGAAGATTTAAGCAAAGATAAGTTTCGCATGAGAATGTCATGCGAGTCCCGATTCCGGCGAAAGGAAAATTCCTGAAGATTCGTAAGGCGAAACGCGAGTCGCGGACTTGTTCTTCACGGTATGTTGATGTATTATTCACTCTCGAAAGAAATCGTCCTTGTTTCAACCTCCGTTTGCACGATATTCCATTACGGAGCATTTACCACCCGTGGGATTTTCTCCCGCGAAAGTAGAATCGCGTTTGCATGCGAGCTGAGTTTTCACTGGCCGCGCGATGCATTACGCAATTTCTGTTTTCTATTCATGCGAAGGAAGATCTCGAGAAAGGGAGGTTATGTAACATTTATGTGTCTCAGCTCTCCGGGATGTATGGATATTCTGGAGCAGATAAATAATGATAATAATCCAGGCTCTCTCTCGTTGGCGAGAGATCAGCGTAGGAATCCCTCGTCGCTCTCAACAATGCAGTCAATCATGTCTTGACATGAATTAATGCGCACAAATTAATTCCTTTCTTCCCAGTACAGTTCAGAATCCATTATAAAAGTACATGATCCGTTGATGAAAGTATGCAGAAAGAAAGGGGAAAATTTCAATCGATAAAATTCAGTCGTTCCCGTCATTTCCGATGACCCTGACCCGTTTATCGGGCAGCTAACTGCGGATTCCGGCGGTTCCGAATGACGTTATCAACGCTTGAAAATTAAAAGCAAGAAACTAACTTGTAGATCGAGAATCATCACGCGCACGTGATTCGGGAGTTGATCGAACGCAATTGGAAGACCTTTTGCTCCTATTTTGATACAAATGTATGCCAAGTGGACACGCAAGCAATGCCTTTTTTATGTTCAGTCCGTGTGCCGCATAGTTGACCCGGGTCTCGATGTTTTACGACACTCGCGGTCGATGTGAAATCAATGAGATTCGTCAGCACGTGGATACGTTATTTCATCCGGTCACGATATCCCACCACGGGAAAGAAAGAGAGATAGAGAGGGAGAGGGGAGGGGAGGGGAGAGCTTTCCGTGAAAGTCTCGTTGAACACGATGCAACGCGCGTAAGCGTGTAATCGAGAGACGTATCGCATCGGATGATCGTGTCCTTCCCGCATTCGCTCGATGTAATCGCGCACTAATAAAAGATGGCGCCGTTATCGCTCGGGACTTCCCCGGGCGGAGGAGTTGCGATTTAGCTGCCACGCTAATTCGCCCTCCACCTAGCCGCCCTGCTCTTCCACTTTGACATTTCTGGCAGCGTGACTAACGCAGGCGCGAGTTTCGCAAGCATGAATTATCATCCTTGCAACAATTAGGCAACAAAGCTGGCTGGCAGAGACGCTACTGCGGCGAGCAGCACAGAGATAGCTATGTAAATGCAAGAGCAGCTAGTTGACCCAAGAGTCCGTCCAAGTTGGCTTTAGGTGTTCTAACTTTAAACTGAAACGCTCGTGTTCTTGAAGCGAAAGATATCGTTATCTCCTTATCAATTTATTTAAATGGAACGGACCAAGTTAAATCCTAAACTTGCTAAGTAGACAAGGAATCTGCATTTATTTATTTAACAAATGCCCGCGTCTCCCCGCGCGTCATCCTGCCAGAAAATCGTCGTAGAACTCGTGGAAAAGATCGGGGCGACAAAACCGTTAATAAAGGACAACGAAGAATGAGAGATTAAGCGTGGAGGAGAGATAAGCGGATGGCCATTGGCGGAGGAGGGGGGGGGGAGCGTAGGAGAAGGGGGAAGAACGGCTGTTATCGCGGAAGTTTTCGCGTGCGGCGCGGGGAAAAGAAGAGAAGAGGAAAAGAGGGAAGAAGGAAAGAAAGGAAAAGAAAAAAAGAGGAGAGAACGGCGAGGGGAGGAGAGCGAGGTCCCTAAAAACGATTGTTTGCGCCCCCCCCCCCTCACCACGCCGCGGGGTGGCGCTTATTACGGGGCAGGGCGTAATCGCGTAGTTGCGTAATTGGAAAGTACACTCGGGGCCGGGGAATTCGGTGTAACATTTTATGATAACTTAATCCACGCGCGCGCGCGCGCGCGCAAGGCGGCGGGAAGAAGCAATCGCATTACTGCACTGTAATTATATAAATTCCAATTACGCAAATTGCCGCCGGAGCGAGCAAGCGATTGTCCTCGCGGAGGCGGGTACCTGTTCGCTCCGCGTAAAACGGAGCGACAAGATTATCACCGGAGACCAGTAAAACGGAACGGTATCTGCACCGACGATCGCGAATCCATTAACGATCGCACGCGCGCGCGGATATCATAAATTCCGTTCTCTCGAGATCATCGGATCGCGCCGGCAGACGCGAGGAACATTCGGAGAGCTCCGCGCGACGTCGCTCGCAGATAGCAGGTAGCAGAAGTGGAAAAGAAGCGGGTCCGGGATGGCGCGGGGGGKGGGGAGGGGGGGGCGGGGAAGGAGGAAGGGAAAAATGCACGAGAGAGGAAAGAAACGGGACGGAGGTAGCGCCGCGAGATCTCTTGGCAATTTGTCTCACCCTCTCCCTCTCTTTCCGTCCTCTCTCTCTCTCTCTCTCTCTCTCTCTCTCTCTCTCTCTCTCTTTCTCTGTCCCCGTTCGCTCTAGCGAGGTAGTGACTATCGATCTAGCGGGTCCGCAGGGTGTGGTTGTGTTGGCCGTCGTCGCGACGCCTCCGCCCCCGCCCTTATATCCTTTCTTCCCTCTTTTCGCAGTCAGACATAGAAATACGTTCGGCACGTGGCGCTTCGCAGTACGCGCTTTACTTTGCAAAGTCGGCTGGCGATGGTTGTTGCTCGTCTGATGCACTGATCTATCCTCGCCCGACCGCATCGGCCTTGGACGGTTCACGTGACTGGGACACGCGAGCAAAGGCCAGCAAAGTCAGCGGAGCTGCTTCACCGAGCGAGCCGGTGATTTCGCGAATCGATCGCGCGGTAAATCGCGATCGTACGCTTCTACGCTTTCCGCCCCCGCTGCCCCGGAGGGGCGTGGGGAGCCCTTTTCGGGAATTCGTAGTCGCGGCTCGTCTGGCTTAGCGGAATCTTGAAAGTCTCGGAAGAAATGATCGGATATCTGTGTCCTTGCACCCCTGGGCGGTTCTCTCACCCCCGGCGGCGGCGTGAATTAAATTCGAACATCAGAAGCGCCCTGCAGCGCACCGAGTAGCGTACGAGAGGCTAGGAAACTTCCGGGATGTGAATTCTAGTCGATCGGTCCGCTCGCACTGTTATTGGCAATCCTGTTGCGTCCCGAATTAAATCCTCCGCGATCATAACCTCTTTGCGTCTCTTAACCTCAACTGCATCGTGATTCAGAGTGCCGGCTCTGCCCGTTAGCCGGCTGGATTATCCCGGACAGATCTGCGATGCATTATTTGTAATAATGCGGGATTTACTCTATCGCGCGGTGAAATGCTACCCCCGTGCGGCATTTCACGCAACCGCAATCCGGATAACGGTGGCGCGCTGTTTAATCGCCGGTGAGACGTTTCAATTAGCGCGCCGAAGGTCATCCGGCGACACGCCGGCTTCGCGGATCAACGACGAGCGCGATGAATGAAGAAGAACGGCCGAGAAGAAGACACGGCAGGAAGTGCAAGGACGTTCCGGGCAACACGTGGCCAGTACGACCCCTCGATCTAACTCGATCTCATCCCCCTCCTCCCCTCCCCCCTCCGTTTCTCGGAACACGCTCATTGGCATTAAAGCCCGCGCGACAGGGGTGTATGAGCGCAAATATCTCGCGTTCGCACGCGTAGCCCTGAGCTGTGTGTACAGGTGTCCGAGAGGGATTACGCAGCGTAACGTGTTTAAGGGATTTTAGACGTGATTAGCGGGCGCGTAAATACCGCGGATGAATATGTGGAAGGGGGAAGGAAAGGGGGGGAGCGGAAGAAAGGAAGAAACAACGCTCGATCCGAGAAGAACCGGGCGCCACGCTCGACAGTTCATATCAGCACCGGACCGGTCGCGCTACGGTTTATCAAGGATAAAGTGAAATTAACGCGATCACGGGGGTGCTTTTTGCGCCCTTTCCCCTTGAAACATCGCAAGTATTGCCAGCAGGTTGCGCCACCTCGCGAGGAGCCGGAACCGGCTAAGTTCCGTGCTGAGTATTTTCGGGAGATCGAGAATCGGATATTCTGAACTGGCCGATCGGGCCGATCGGCACGCTGATCGAGACTTTGAAGGGTCGATTCGATGAAACGAGATGAAACTTATGAAACGCGTATCGTCGATCGCGGCGGCTCCGTTCGCGGCAGATTCGTAAATTGCGATCGACAGCGCGGCTTGCGAATTATACCGACTCAAAGAGTCGCTCGCTCATTGGCTAAATAGATTGCTGTCAACGCGAATTACGAGAAAGTTGGGTTAAACACAGGATGCTATCGATCCCGGGAGAGATTCTAGTTAGCTGCAGCTTGCGCTCGTAATATGTTGCTTAACATGACAGTTGACAGGTCGCAATGACGTAGAATCAGGCACAGCCCGGCGATCGAGCACTTTGGCGCATTTTGTTAAATTCGCTGTTCATAAAACGCGAGAGGGAAATCCTCCACCGCTTTTATCATCCCTCCCCTTCTCCTACTGCTCCGCTCGACTCGAATCTCGCTCTTGGTTTCTTTCTCTCATCTGCCTTCGCTTTTCCGCCAGCCATTACTTTCCCCCTTTTGTTCTTTTCCTCTTCTTCCTCTTCTTCTTCTTGCGCTTTCTTCGGCGCGAGTCTTCTCTCTCTCTCTCTCTCTCTCTCCCTCTCGCTTCCTTTCTCTCTCTCTCTCTCTCTCTCTCTCTCTCTCTCTCTCTCTCTCTCTCTCTGCACAAATCCGCGGGAGTAATTTTCCTCGAGCAAGTATTGCCATAGCGAGGAGTTGCCATTGTCTACAAAAATAAAGCGGAAATTATTGAATTACCGTTGAATTATTACGTTACCGTTACTCAGCGTGGCAGTTTGACGTACTCTCCGTCTTAATTCCCGGCAATGATGCGTTAATATTGCACGAATAGGTTTCCTTTTTACCGCGCAGGCGATAAACGCGGCACGAAACGAAAGGCAGATCGCGCGCGCGTGATTCCGATGGGGAATCCCTCTCGAACGCGACAAGTTTAAGGTTATATCAAGCACTCGCGATCGTACTCCCTAATCAGGGATTATCGGTGCGAGTAATTAACTCGCCCGGGTGAGTAAGCAAACCTCTGCAACAGCGATAGCTGCTTCCCCAAATAAACCGGATTTCCTTCGCGGGATTTATTTTCTCTCTCTCTCTCTCTTTTTTTCTTTTTCAACTGCAACAATAATATCGCGCGCCGGACGAATGGGAACAATATTATTTCGTTGTTGTGTTTTCAGTGGACGGTGACGAATGATTGGCAAAATTGCGCGATTCCGCGGCTATTATTTTCTCGGATGAACGCGCGCAATAATATCTGATATAATATCTTCCCCGTATGATCGATTCAAGTATGGCGCAATGTTCGCCGATCTGCACGATCCATATTTGCCGCTGATTGTATTTTCGATCGAATAACGTCGCGTCGATAGCGTCTTGTTGAGACGACTCGAGCTCTCGTTTCCGCGAGCGAATGCGTACAAATTAATTTCTTGCTCTATCATAGAGCACAGAAGCATGAGAAGGAAGATTCCGCTGGAAAAGATATTCCTCGCCATTTTTGGTGACTTTAAGCGATTCGTCGGGCGGAAACTTGGCGACTTCGAATCGAAGCCTCGAAAACTTGAAATGAAGAGATCAATTTGTATAGACGCGACATCATAGATTGATCGCCGTGAAGAGGGCGGGCAGGCATTGACAGCTGACGAATGATTATTCATGGATTTGAGAAAGAAAGTCTGCAGCATGTAAAGATTCGTTAATGATATTTTAGCAAGAATGTTCACTTTCTACTCGAAAGTGAACCTAATTCAGGCTAATCCGCGCAATGAGTTGTCCAGCAATGTAATTAAAAGCCTAGCGTCCTCCTGGAAATCCCCTCGTCGAGACGACTCACTTCGCGAATTGCACGCATCGCGTCGCATTAGCATCTCATTACAGAGTCGCCGTTGCGCTGTCGCGCCGAGGCGCTGCGATCGCACGCTCTTACGCAATCCAGTAGCGAGCAGCGACGAGGGTTTATCCCGCCGCCCGTTACGATCCCCCATGTCTATCTCGAGCTATCCATAAACCACGATCCGAAATTCCGCAGGCACCGCGGCTTATACGCGCAGGCTGATACCGTGGCGTCCGCAAAACCGTAAACAGCCCTTAAACGCACCCTTAATCCTCATCCACCGGGGCTTATATCCTCCGCCACATGCGCGTCCACAGGGACCGCCTTTATAAATATCTCAATCTTCCGCGTGCCCCGCGCCGCGCCGCGCCGCGCCAACGATCGATCGGAGCGGCGCGTTTGCGAGGCCTTTTCTTGTGCGCGATCTCGTCGTAAGATTTCATTTTGATGGCGCGGCGATTCGGTGACGGGAATTCGGTCCGGCGATCGCCAGACATCGGGGGAATATTCTAGGGGAATTATCCGCGACGAGACTATATCGCAACTAAACCGGAGCGTTCCGTTCCGTGGAAGATCGCAATCGGCATTAACGGATTGATCAAATTTGACGACGCGCCCCCGACGTGCCTGATGAATATTTTTTGAATTATAAATTACGAAGTTTCACCGTGCTCGCTGAAATTGCGGACTTGTTGATCTTCTAGATTTTGCCACTTCCTAATCTTCAAGTTCTGGCCTCGCGCCAAGTTTTCCGAATCGCTGCGCCTACGCAGCGGATCCCCCCCCTTGGCTTATTCTGGATTGTTGGAGGTCTAACTTTTCGAATTCGTTCTGAATTATTAGATTGCCGGATCCCGTGCGTACGGATTCCTGCGTGAATCCTTAAGCCCCCTCGACTGCCTCCTGTTGTGTCTCAAACCGTACAATCTCCAACCGCAAGCGGGGAGCCTCTCCAATGATTCCCTAACGGTTTGAAGGATGAAAAACATGAGCGGAGCAACATTGGCAAGTGTCACTTTAGACATTCAAAGCGAACGCCACATGTCGATGTTATCCTCTTCCGCTCTTCTCTTCGCATTTTCTCGTCCAATGCAAAAACCATAATGCACCCCGATCCCGGCTGCTCGCCGCGCTATTGGATTAGCGTAGGTTACGCGTGCACGTAACACCGAACGGAGAGTGGGCGGGGGCGATGGGGGGGGGGATGGGGGAGAGGAGGGCGATTCGTGGCCACCGGCGTAACGAGTACGACGCGCACTATTAGGCGCGTCGAAAGACACAATCCCTTAAGCCAATTTACGCGGCTAACTCGCCCCATGATCTTATCCTGCCGGTAACCGCGACGGGGGTAATGACGGAAGTAGCGGGGAAAAAAGAAGGAGAGAAGAAAAGAGGGAATAAGTACCCGGTAGGAGCACCCGCGCACTCTCCCCGCCCCCCGCGCGGCTGGAGAGCCCTCCTTTCCTTTGTCGTTGGGACCAACTGCGCCGGGCGGGTGCCTGCTACCCGCCAGGGGCGTTCTCATTCCCCGAGTGACGTAACCTATTAAGGAGCTACCGGGGGAACGAGGGGAACGGGCGGGGGAAGAAAAAAGGTTGGGCGAGCGAATCTTCGGGCGAACCGTCCGGCTGCGAGCTGCGATCATCAATCTTCATGGCAGACCGGAAGGTTTTCTAACGCGCTCGTGTTGCGTAAAACGCCTTCCCAGTGACGGGAGGCGGCCGAGGGGATGGGAGGGGGGAGTGGTGGGTGGAGAGCGAGGGGGAGGCGACACGGTGCGGCGAGAGCCTGTCGCGGGGATGGTGTCATAATTATCGCTCGGATCACGGATCTCAGCCGCGAGGAGCGCAGTTGTCCCGGCCGAAATAGGTTATGTTCGAGAGGAACGCTCGAGGGGGACGGGCGAGGCTGCCCGCTGCCCGCTCTCCGCTGTCCGCCCGATGACACCGGATGATCGCTGCAAAAAGCATCGAGGCGCACCGAGGGGGAGGTAGGGAGGGGGGAGGATAGGGGAGGATCGAGGGGATGGGGGCAGGTTGCGCTTGCAACTTTAATGAAGAACGAGGTAAATTAGCGCCGCGTGCATCGGAATTGCTCAAGGATGAAGTTTTGCTCCCGGGACGCAGAATGTAATCTTTTAATTAAGGCGCCTCATTGTAAATGAGAACTCCGCGCCGGAACGCAACCGCGGCGGAGAGGGAGAATAGGGGGCGCATCGACTCCTCCGGGCTTCCCTTTGCTCCATTATTATGCGATGCTAAATTACCTGCCATGTGTCGCCGAGTTTGAAATTTCGAAACAGTCGGTATTGCGGTATTGCGTCACGACACGTAATCGAAAGAATATGAATTCCACGAGCGAAACTCGGCTAATAAATCCCCGCACGGGGCTGCCGAACGTCGCGGAATGGACGGTGGAATCCAATTTGCCATCCGAAATTCGGCTCCGGTCGAGCCGAAATAAGTCTTGATTAGTCCAAGCTCTTAGGCTCCGCTTGCTCGTCCTGCCGGACATCATCGTCATTTCGCATTCGATACGCGCGATGCCCACACACATCGCAGTGTCAAATGCCACAGAAGCCAGAGGACGAGGAGCAAAGAGCGAGAGAGAGGGAGAGAGAGAGGCGCGGGTGAAGCCGCGAGCAGGAGCGAGGGGTGGGGGCGAAAGGTAGGGGCTAATCTTGAAGGACCTAAGTAAACCGCTTCTAATGGATCCTGTCACCGGGCTTCAGGTTGCCCGCGTTTTGTGTACCCCGCGCCAACGGACAGTAGTGACGTTAATAATGGGGAACCGAGTGTGAAGGGCTGACGGAACGCGATATCCGAGGAGCCCTGCCCCTGCCCCCCCCCCCCCCCCMMSYGTGATTCTTGCACGGGAGGAGGCCCCCTCGAAATTAATGACCCCGGCGGGCGTGTCAGGGGCGACATTATCATTGGCGTCCCCTTTCCCGATCTTTTTATCACATTTTGTCATTTGTACGTGACGATAAACACGTGCCGCTAACAACGCCGGAAAGTTGCTGGAGCTTAACGACGCTGTCTCGCCTTGCCCATCCGTTATGGCGTTCCATAAAGGTATATCAACAGAGCGTTGCTGAAGCAGACCGGTCAATCTTCCGAGTTGCGTCGAAAGTTTAAAGTCGCTGGCGAAATTCGCCAGCATCGCGGGAGGAGCACGACAGGCGCGCCCTATACATCAGGAAGAGCACGCATCGCAATCAGAGTTTGCATCCGAAGTTGGAGCGAGCATAGAGCGACGTCGGCCGTGTCTGCGCCGAAACTCGACGAGTTCTTGAGCCTCGCCGCTCTCGGTGCCATCAAGGATTTAAGTCCCCGTTCGTGCACGGGGACAATCCTCCAAGTGGTGCGCGCTGATATGTACGACAAGCCGCGTAATTGGTCGTAAATTAGGCGGGCGCAAATGGATCGGCTCGTCGTTTAGCGGCGACGCCGTTGCCGGGATGCTTGATCGTGATTTTATCCAGAGGAGCACGAGGAGGGGAAACACAACGCGTATGAAGACACGGCAGCAGCGATGGCAGCTGATCGAAAGCCTTAAGATGAAGGGACGATTAGCAAGAAAATATTTCACAGGGATATCTCAAAGTCCAAGTGGAATTCCGCAGCTTCCGTGAGGACCGTACGGCCGTGCGACAATTGGCGCACCGATCCTTCGGGGTTTCCCGAACCCTCCCGAGGGCTTCTTTTAATAGATATCTACGACGCCGACGTTCCCTGTGCATGAGGCTGCTATCATCCCTTTCCTCGCCGGCCTCGACGACCGTACCGCCCGTAGCGGCAGAATCCTCATCAACAAACTTCCCCGTCGCCGAATTACCGTCGATCCTAATAAGGCCCCCGTCCCCCATTGACACGAGGTAGGCAAAGGCATCCGGGGCGTGGCGTGGAAGGAGCATCGCCTCGAGCTAGTCGGCTTCCTCGCTAAAGGCATCGGCATCGTGTCTCCTCGACGACTCGTTCTGCCGCCGCCGATCCTTTGTGAAACGGCCGCCGGGTTATTGACGCCCCTTCCCCTCCTGTCATGACACGAGGCGGCATATATATATCGTGCCGGATATCCACCGGGATAACGGCTGCAGATATATTCGATCGCGGATAAGGAATTCTATCGCTAATCCCGTTCGCTCGATATTAACTGCCGGCGCACCGCCGGTTTCCTTCCGAGCGGACTGTTACTGAGCTCCCCCTCCCCAGCTCCCCGGTTCTACGGGGAACCCCCTTGTTCCAGTTGCGCGCCACGTGCGCGACGCGAACGCAGCCGCGAGCGTAATTGGAATCGCATCGCGGCACATTTTTCCGCACCGACGACGACACCGAGGATGACAAATACGGACGAATCGCATGATCGTAACTCAAGCGCGGTGATCTCGCTGGACTGGACAGCACTTGAACAATGCCCGAGGCGCACAGCGGAGAGCGAAAGAGAGCGATAAGGCGCGGAAGGGCGCCGGAGATATGCCCTCGATCAAATTGTCGCACTGCGACAAGTGATGTAGGCACCGATTTAGTCAGCCGGTCGAGCGACCGGCTAGAAGCAGGACGCGACCACTGTCAGCGGCGGAGAAACGGACAGAAAGAGAGAACGCGAGAGAGAGAGGACACGAGAGTGCGGCAAGGGAGACAGGGAGGGGGGGGGGGAGCGGGCTACCTAGAGAATCATCGGTTACGATCGCAGCTTGTTTCCGTCGATCTTCCTCCTGCCAACGGCATTCCACGGCACTCTCCAACGATTCTCCCTCCCTCCCTCCCTCTCTCTCTCTCTCTCTCTCTGTCACCCCTTTTTCTATCTCGCTCCCATGCCTGCTTCCACCCCCAACGGTCCCTCACGGTCGCCCCTCACCCGCATCACCCTTATCGCCCCTCGTCCCTTGTTGTGTCCAGATGTTCTCTCCCTCCCTCCCCCTCCTCCGCTCTTTCCTCCGCAATCTCCACTCCACTTCCGCTCTCCTCTCGAGACCTCCTCCACTCCCTCGACTCCCAAATACTGCAATTTCAGCCTTGTCGCCGCCTAGCGCGTCGCCGACTTGAGCTACGAAATGATAAATTCCTAGCCCCGTCTCGCCGAGCCGCCTCGTCCCCCCCCCCCCCCCCCCCCCCCCCCCCCCCCCCGCCGTATTCGTTCACCACCACTCGTGTTTGCCGGTTTGCGGTTAAGCTCGTTCGCTCAATTGATTCGATTGACCGGATTGCTGGCCACCTCGGTGACCGCGTTTCTTCTCCGCCATCGTCCCCTCTCTCTCAAGACGGCATCGCGAGAATGGAACGAGAGAATTAAACGCGAGTAAACGCGGTTCCGTTTCTACAGCGGCGAAGCCAAGCCAGGCCAGGGGCCGTGCGATCGTCGGCGATGATGAGAACGGGCGAGTACGCGAGTACGGATATCCGCTCTAGGGAGAAAATATATCGAGCCCCCTAGTTGGAAAGATATACGCAAACTGCCGAAACTTGGACCCTCCGCGGCGCTAAATCGGCGGGATGCTCCGGCTCGATAGGTGAATCGAGGTTAAACGAGGCTCCGTCCTCGAACGAACAGTGGGAACTTCCGGGTAAACAGACCGGAGGGTTGGAGGGGGGGACTCCCATCCGGATCGATTAACGAATATAGCCGTACGTGCGCACGCGACAGGAAGGCGAAGCGTGGAAGGACGATTAGGGGGATGTAAGACGCCTGACAGGGATGGAAGAGCGAACGCGCGCGCCAGAGAGAGAGAGAGAGAGAGAGAGGAGGAGTACGAAAGTCACTAGCGCAAGGATAAAAGCGCAAGCCGGCTCCGCGCTCGAGATACGCTCGGAATGCATGAAGGAAGATTCGGCGAATGTCCAGATAACTGCAGAAGCGCCGAACTATCCGGCAACCGGTCGTCTTCAGAGGGCCCATTAACCCCATTTGTCCCCCTCCCCCCCCCTCCCTGCTCGCTCGAGGCACTTTAGTATAGTCACCAGATATATGTGCGCGCACCAGCGAATTCGCGTATGGTCGAATACGCTGCCGCATCGCCGCATCGAAACTGTTAAACCGCCGGACGCTCGCTAGGTTCGCACGATCTCGTGGAAACGCGGCGTGAAACGGAAATGTTGATCGCGGAAACTCGAGAAGCAACTCGGGGCCCCGCGGAATATGGCGCGAAGCAACTAAACGAGGCGAAACGCGGATCGGTGCGGCGTTGTGATCGGCGCTTGGCGCGATATTGAGGAGAGACGGGACTTTTCGTAGATTTTCGATGCCGGGCGTTCCTCGAGCAACCCTCGAATCTTTTGGTAGCCGTCTCTCTCCGAGCGATTCAATCTCGACCGAAATTAAGCTGCTCCGATTATCCCTCTCTTTCTCTCTCTTTCTTTCTCTCCGCAGGAATTCGCGACGTTTGAAGTCTTGCAGATTCCAAAGTCTATGAATCGTTGAATCCAATCGAGAACTCGCAAGAAAGTTTCATTTTTCAACAAGATCAAGTTGCCGGTGTACAATAGATAATTGTCAGTCAGTGCGATGGATAAACTTGATGATATATGCGCTGATGAAGAAAAATGAAGAAAGCGTTGATCCAATCCTCCGCTTGATACCTCCGTGTTCATATTCCGTATTCCGTACGTAAGTAGGGTTCGCATAATACTCGCCGTCCAATCGATATTCCTCGCGAGAAATGCTTGCCGTGTAGCTCTTTATGCTATCGATATACCACGCACGCCGCGGCCGGCGTGTGTATGGAAGCGCGCAAAGTTCCTTACGCGTCTGTATATTCCGTGGCGCGGCAAGTTGGGGAAATTTAGTGAGCCCCCGCGAGACGACAAATCCACTTTTCATGCGCGCCGGGAAGACGGAAACGTATCGCGCCGTTGGAAAATCTGACTTTTGAAATTCCGCGAGCAGCCCCGCCATAAATTTCGGCCCGTGAATGTGCCCGATATATTTATAGATATGCCGGAGCGCCGGATGGGATTGCGGCTATCCGCTATCACGCACTAAACTTATTCTCAAGTTTCGCGCTCGATAAGTCGGGAATACGCGCGCGCGCGCGAGAAATTACGAGTCATTACGCTGAGAAATGGCGTCGTCGCGCGCCACGCGCGATAAAACCGCCCGGGGCAAACATGCGTTCGCGTGTTTTTTTAGAAACACCCTCCGCGGCGCGAACGTTCCTCGCTAAAGTCGCCGGCGGTGCCGGCCCATGAAAGAATCATAAGACCACCGCGCGCGATACAAGTTCCATGGCGAACTTTCATGGCGAGATCCTCCTCCCCCCTCCCTTGCGCTTTTTCTTCCTTCGTTTTCCCGCGCAGAACGCGCTTCCCGTCGCGCCTAGTGTCGCGGATCCTATCTCGTGATCAATATCGGACACTATAGCCATTTATAGGCAGGGACGTTGGCCGCGCCGAGAGGGTGGGCGATCCCGCGCCGTCTGGGGGAGAGGGTGATCTTTTTTCATGCGGGAGGGATGGAGCGACAGGACGATGGGGGAGCGAGCAAACAGAGAAGACCGGAGGGTGGTTCTGTCAGGCCGCCTTCATCAATCTTCGGCAAAGGGATGACGCTAATACCCACGGGGAAGCATCTTCGTGGTTCCTTCGGCTCCGCGGCGCTGTATTCCGTATTCTACGCCGGGGCGCATGCCATCTGGATAAAACACGAACCGATTCGCGGATTTGGGATACGAGGGCGTGTAAATTTATTTATGCGCTCGTGCCAGGTGGCGAGAGCGAATCCCGCCCGCCTCGAGGGCTTCACGATATCGGCTAGATTCGATTAGAGGTTATGAGCGCGAATTCCAGACGCGCCTCGTATCGCTGCGGCGCTAGGTTAATTTCATCGCGCGTACGTGAAGTTTGATTTTATGCGCAATCGCGCTGCATATCCCATATACCTAACCTAACTCTTGAGAAAGAACGAGAGAGAGAGAGAGAGAGAGTGCTTTTACGCCGCCGGTTGCGCGTTCGCCATTCCCAAGAAAATAAACTTCCGCATCTATGTCCTTCCATTTCCTAAACGTAATGCGTCGTATCGCGATATCGGCACGCTGCTCCGCGCCCTGACATTTTTCACTGCGACGCTGGCGCTGATGGCGCGGAGGGAGGGAGTCGAGGCAGGAACTTTCGGGGGACCATTTGAGCGTCGTTCCATGAAATTAAAAAATTGCAGGTGCTGCAATCACCGCCCGCGGGGGGAGGGGGCAGGGGGCAGGGGGCAGGGGGGAGAGGGGCGGACCGACCGACCGACCGGCGAGCCGGCGGGAGGAGAGACGGCGGAACGGCGTAGAAAAATGGACTTTTCAACTTATTACTCCTAGAAGCGGATTACCCCTGATTGCGCTCGCCGGAGCAGCCGTCGCGAAGTGCGCGCGGCGGGGGGAGGGACGGATCGGCGGGCAGTGGGGGGAGCGAGGGGGCAAGAGTCACCTCGCGCGATTTATCAATTTCATGGGGACGAGGGAACTTTTTAAATTACAACCTCCTGATCAGCCTCGTTCTTCTCCCATTTCCCTCGTTTCCTCCCTTCCCCTTCCCCTCCCCCTCCCCACTACCTCCCTCGCCCGTCGCGCCACGCCGGTTTCGTTCTCGGATCTTCCTGTCCGGGTAATCCGCTTAACGACGCGTCGCGGTGGCGATAATTATTATGCGGCGGAGGGGGGGGGGAAGGAGAAGGAGGAAACGCGGGATAACCGCCGTTAATCCAATTCATTGGTCCGATCGCGAATCGGCGTGCAAAGGCGTGAAAGACGCCTCGCCGCTTGCTTTCTCAGCGAGCACAGAGCGAGCGAGCGAGTCGCCGCTTGCGTGTTCTCGGGGCGGGGAGGGTTCAGGGGAGAGCTATATATTAATGCAACGACACGCGCCGCGTGGAATCATATTTCGGCGTGTACGGGGGATTTCCCGTTGTCGCGGGGAAAATCATAAATCGTGTCGCGAAACGACGCGAAAGTAAGCTCGCGAGAGCTTCGTGCGCCATGTTGTCGGGCATCCGTCTCGCGGACGCACGCGATGCGCATGAATCTCGATTAAATCTCAATTTTTCGGAGGGAAGGGCGAGAGGGGAACCGCATCTGGTCCCGATGATGCATCGCCCTTGCAATTCCGGGAATTTTCGAATTCTTGTTCGCACATTTGTCGCTTCTCGTGTGACCTAGATCGCGACGGATGCATTACAAATTAGTCCCTTGCTCTTGATCGATCAGACATCGATGGAAGTTGTTCGAGTCGAGGTTTCTCGAGTTTCTCGAGCAGTTAGCTTGAGATCATCGGACACGATAAATGCACGTGAATCTTGAGCGTAACGGACAAAAGCAAGAAATTAATTTGTGTGCCCATATAAGTTCCACAAGGTGGAGCATGGTCACGGACAATTCTCTCGCCGGGAGAATGGATGAGAGCGGGCACGATCGCTTGACGCTTCTCGTCTACTCGCGAATCGATCTCGAGCGTAGTGAGCTATAAAATTCGAATCTACGGAGCATTCTTCGCGTTGATCGTCGCGCCCGCGCGCCATCTCAACAGCGCTCCGGCAATTTCGCGAGCGGGGCGACCGTCGTTTCCGCGCGCGAGTTGCCGGCATCGATCGTCATCGATTCGTCGTAAAGAACTCGCCGAACGGCGCGTAATCGGCCGGATGGCCGAGAGTGGAAGCAAGCGGATATACGCGAGCGGATATACGCGTAGATGCGCGATAGCGTTTGCTGCGGAAGCCTTTGTTCGCCCCAAGTACGCCGTTTTCCGGCGTAATACGCAGGCCCGCGGTACTTTTATTGCGCGATGACGAAGAAGGCGGGATCGGATGTGCGAAGGTGCATGAGAAGACGTCACTTCCGGCTGGGGAAGCCGCGATCGCGAGATCCGGTGGCTCGCCATCGCGGAGTGGCAGCTTCCGTTGGCGCGAAGCCCTTCCGCAGAACGCGGAACGCGTTAGCCCATAAAAGATCGTCGGGGGATTCCCCGCAGGGGGAAACGCCCTTCAGATTCACCTCGTTTCTCGACGATGCGCCCGCTTGCGGAATAAGCTGGACGCTAAAATATCGCGACACCCGAAGCTCCGTTACTTCCGCAGCAACCCCGAGCGATATATTTCCGTCATACTTGAGGAATTAAGCGGGCCCTCGCAATAAGTTGCTCGCACCGCGCTCGGCTGCCATTAATTAAACGCTTGATTAAAACGAATCGCAGCGATCCGCGTTCTTTCGCCGATTCAAGTTCGGGAAAATCGTCGCGCGCGATGCTTTCCCTGATGCGCCATTATCGCTCGGTTCCGCTCGAAGCACGCGACGCGATTACGCCCGATGCCCAAATGTTTATTCCGATATCACCGGATGTGATTCGTCGTTATTTGCCTCGAATGAGCGGCTTACGTCGTTCCGCACGCGGAACGTGCCCCGCGCTTGCTCCCGCGGATCACGGAAACCATGAAGCTTGATTACATTCCATCCTATTTACGGCGGGATCTTTATTCTATTCAGAAAGAAACCTACTCCCCTACCCGCCGACGAGCAGGGATCGAACGCCTTTCCGAAATCGCGGGGACTAATCGCGGTGCGCTAGGGATTTCTCACAGATCCCGCGATATGCAACTGCAAACGTGTATCTTTACTCGCGCATGCGCGGGAACTCGGGAGTTCCAACGCCCGCGATGTTTTCCACGTAAACGCGAATTCTTCCGTTTCCCCGATTCGCCGCAAACACGCCGCATCATCCATCAGAAATCGCAATCCGCAGACGAGTTTTGATGGTCGGTTTACTTGCAAACAGTTATGCGCCGGCATATCTCGAGTTCATTAGTATGTATTACATGCGCGTCCCGGCCGGGACGGGACCGATGAAAACGCTCCGGGTTTCCCCGCGTATCGAAGCGAAAGAACAAAGCTGCGCGGAGGGGGGCGGGGGAGGGGGGAGAGAAACAGCGGCAGGACGCATTATGCAGGAGCGGCGGATAAGGGAAGCCGGCGGAGCGCTAGTTTGCGCGTAAGGCGACATAAAGACAAAGAGAATAAGAGAGAGAGAGAGAGAGAGAGAGAGAGAGAGAGAGAGAGGGAGGGAGGGRGGGAGGGGRRAGGKGGGGGGGGGGGSRGGGGGAAAAATTGGCTGCAGGTAACGGGATTAAGAGTGCTGCTGCACGCCCGTTACCGGGATCATCCCGCAAGAAACTTTGCACTCGCCAACTTTTAATGCCGCGCCGCGGAATCCTTAGCCCCGCGCCCGCGCTTCCTGTCCGCGGCTCCTTCTGTCCTCCCGCCTTTGGCATTTTCTTTAGCCGCCGCCCGTGCGCCCCGCCGCCCGCGCATACCACCCGGGCTGGGGAATTTAGCTTGGAACGATTCTTGCCGCGAACTTTAGCCGTCGCGAGGGGGAGGGGGAGGGGGAGGGGGGGGAGAGACATCGACAGGTCGCTCCACAATACGCGCAAGTTCCAGACGGATATCGGTGCATCCTCTTTCGACCCGTGCAGACGTCTCGCGGATATCTGCCGACATTTCCCTTTGAGTACTCGCCCGAAAGTGCCGTCGACGGGGTTCGTACGAGGGAGATACTCTTGATAAGTGGCCGATTCGGAACTCTCGCGAGCAGAACTCGGCAAGCATCCCTCGATAAGCAGGAAAGGCGGGATATCTCGCGAATATCGGGGCGAATATTTGAATGGGCGGACCGCTCGATCTCGGCCGGTCATAAAGAACGCTGAAGCCTCTCGAGGAAGGCTTCCCGTGAACTTTGGACCCGGGCTAGGTGCTAGATTCGGGATTGCAATCCCGATCCCGCCTCCTCTCTTCCCGAGGGAGACTCGGCAGCACCCGGCGCATTCTGTTTCCGCTTTGCTTTCCGTACGCGGAAATGACTCACCCATTCCCGGCTGGGATAGAGAGAGAGAGAGAGACAGGCAGCGATCTTGGAAGCGCGAGATCGATGTAGCTGCTCTGCTGTCGATGCCGCGATCAGCGACGACAGATAACGCGTCCTCTCCGCCGTCTCCTCTCCCAGCCGGGAGTGAAGTCGGGGAGTCCCGCGGGGAATATCTAGCGAGTCGATCAAAACGGGATGCCCGTCGGACTTTTTATCGCTTATTTATTCAGTCCGCGAAACGCGAGCGCGTTATCTCGCGCGCTGCCGGCAGAGTATTCAGCGTTTCGATAAAAGCCGCGACGCGCAGCATCCAGCAGCCGATGCGGAGGATCGCGAACCACCGAAACGCCGCCGACCTCGCGTGACCCGAGCGACGGGTATACGATCGCGGCATACTCCTCACGGTCTTCCGGATATMCCCCYCCCCCCGCCGAGAAGAGGGGGGGCGGCGGCGGAGAGTCTAAACAATCCCGCGTCCCGGCCTTGTAGGCAATAAAGCTCTCGGCTTTCGGTGCCCTTCTACTCGGCCCGTGGCGGCAAAAAGCGGCGCAATTTCGCCCAGCTTGCCTCCGCTTTGCGCGCCCTACCGGAGGGTCATCGCCGAAATCTCGACCCTATCTCCGTTGCGGCCCTATCTCCGCTCTTTACGTTCTCCCAAGCCGTCACCGTCGCCCCACCCCCCTCCCCCCTGCCGAAGAGTGTACAAGGATCGCGGCGTTACGCGAAACGACGATGATCTCGGCGGCCGGGTCATCGGTTTCCTTGTTATTACCGCGCAGGGGGGGGGGGGGGGGGGGGGGGGGGGGGGAGTACTCGTTGCTCGGTCGGATTCGTATTGGCTGATTGTTTCTCGCTTGTTAATTAATTAAGGGATGGTCCTTTGAGAGATTTGGAATAGCTTGATAGCTAGACGTGCATGTACGAAATATCTATTTCTCTTCCCTTCTCTCTCTTGCTCTCTTTTTTCTTTTCCCTTTCTTTTGTTAAGATTTCGGCAGGAGTGAATCGAGGGTGCTGGTAGAGGGTGAGTCAGAGTTAGCTTCGAAGGCTTTAATGTCGAATGTTTCGGCGTCGAGTTCGCTCTGCGTTGACTGTGATTTATGACACTATTTTAGTTATATTTAGAAATTTACTGTAGATTCCTGAAGATGTAGGTCGCGCGGGGATTTACGTTTTTCCCCCAGCGAGCGAAGCCCGAGAGGGATATCGAAGGAGTTGCGTTCGCTCGGACAAAGGTCCTCGAGCATCCCGAATGTAGAACGTATTCGCATTGGTCAAGATGCGTTGAATAGACCAAGTAATTGTGACACTAGATTAAAAATCGGCGCGAAGGAGGGAGGCGAGAGTCCGAGTGAAAGTCCGAGAAACGGGCAGGCGACAGAGCGCAATCTATTAATGGAACGGCAGTCGAGCAGGCTGTTCATTACTTCGTGATCAACGAACGCGCGGCGTTCGCCATCGCCTCATGCGGTTTCATTAGTCTTCATTGTTTCGGCGTTAGCGCGCCTAGCCGGAATCGAGGTCCTTTTTAATTAAGCGCGTTTAATTTCGTATTAATCGGGGGATAAGGCACTGCACCCGCGGGCACCCGCCGCGGGCACTTGCATCTGCACGTCCGGGAACTCCGGTTCCTAACGCGGGCTGCACCGACCGTGTCGCCAATTAAGTTAGCCGCCTAATTGCGGAGGAGAGATAAAATGCAAATGAGCGCGACGGTAAATCTCCGTTATCTATATACACTCATTTAGCGAATCTTACACATCGGGGCCTCCTGAAGGATCGCCCCGGTGCCCCGTTTGGCACGCGGCCTCCGCCTCGATGAATATTCAAAAACTGCAAACCGTTCGCGACCCCCGCTCCCCACCGGATGACGGGCCGCGACTTTAGCGCGGCGCCGCCGAGGACGAGATTTATTATTGCGGGAAAGCGCAAACCGGGCTTCGATCGAGCCCGGCGCGTTTGTCCGCAAATATTTATCCGATCCCGGCAATTTCTTCGCCCATCGCGGCGTACCGTGTTTAACGCTTGCACGCGGCATTCTCCTCCGTGAGCGTAAATCTCGCTCGGGCTTGAGTGCGCGCAACGTGCACGCAACGCAACAAAGATACAAAGGTACCATCCATCAAACTGTCTGGGGAATTCGCGCGCGCGCGTCCCGTGACATCGCTCCCCCCCCCCCCTGCGTTCCCTCCGCCGCGCCCCGGATGCGGGCGAGATCGATCGATCGAGAGGAGGAAATGGTCCTGACGCTTCTTGCTTCTTGACCCGTCCCTTCCGTGTCGCGCGTTTGTCATCCCCGCCAAGGGTCGGTCCGCGATATTAACCGGACGCGCAGCCCTTGCGTCCAGCCTTGAGGGTGTCAGCCTCATCCGCGCCCCGATCCGATCTGCTGGATTTGGAATTCGCAGTCGGCGACTCGCGCGAAGACAAAATCCAGAGACAACCGAAACAGGCTCGGACCGGATTCTTTAATTCTGAAATCTCTCGGCCGCTAGTTGCATCCTCATCCCCTTCCGCGGGACGCGGAATTACCCTCGAATTCGATCCGACTACCGCGTTTTCTTCCCCAAAATCGGAATCCTTCGGCTCCATTCATCTCGCTGGCATTGCCCCTTTTAGGAATAATATTTGCGCAACCCCTCGCGCGATGCGTGACCCCGAGATCGTCGATTTCGACGATCACTCGCGCGAAACTCGCCTGCCTCGGGGAATCCGCGAGAACGGCCGCACGAACGATCCCGCATCTCTCTCAAGCATCATCTCCGGATTCTCATCCCCTCCCCCCTCCCCCTCACCACGCTACAGCGAGGGTAGGTTGCCGCGCGGATCGGAAGCGATATCGTTAGCGCGTCGTTTCCCCGTGCTCGCGATCGGATCGGAACGGATGCGGATGCGGAGCGATCGTTCCCACGATCGCAAGCGGGGGACGGGGAAACGGGGGATGCATGCTCCGCGCTTTTTACGGGGCGGCAGAGACGGAGCGAGCAGAGCGCCGCAGAGCGATTCGGTTCTTCGCGAATATCGGCGGCGCCGTAAAGCGCGGAGGGCGGCGGCCGGGGTGGGGGCGGCGCCCCCTTTGACTCCGCGCGGCGATCCACGGAGGTGGCGTGTACGCGACGCCGAACGATGACCCGAGACTGTTTTGCCGTGAGATCGGTTGCCGGGCGAAACGACCCCGGTCCGTTTTGCCGCTTCGTTTACTTTTACGTCGGCAACCGCGAAGAAGAGGATCTCGCTCCTCGCTTTGTTCGCCCCGGGGCCTTGGGGGGATGCCTTCGTCCATCAGCTTCGCGCATCGGTGCCGTTTCCCTTTTTTCCCGACCCTCTCTCTTCACCCCATCCCCCCCACCCCTGCCGGCGAACGTGTGCAGGCGCGTTGCTGCGAGCGAGGACTCGCTTGTGTGCACGCTATCGTCTTTCCCGTTCTCGCGGTGGGTTCTCTCGTAAGATCTCGTCGGGATTTACGAGGGGCGAAAGGTGAGCTTCCACATTTCCGTGGCGGCGAGGATAGGCTTCGTATCCTCAAACTTGCAGGGATATCGATCTCACCAAGAGCGCACAGCGGCGGGACTTCCCCTGCCTCGTCGTCGTCGCCGGCGAATCGCTCTCGCTCGTGCGGTTACGCGAGTTGAGTATTAAATCGCTATCAATTTTAATATCCCTAGGCAAACGTATGCTTTGCGTGTGTATGCTCAAAACGCAAAGTTCCGGGGATCATCGTCCTTGGATCCCTGCGTTCTTCTTAGTTAAGCCGGCAGGATAGGAGAGACGGAATATAAATGGAGATTTTATTCTAAACTATCGCGCGTTGACTAGAAGGACACGGGAGAGACTCGTTGTCTTGTTGGACGGATGACAAAGAAGTAAATAGCTTCTTCTTTTTCTTATAGGGCCACGTCCTGCATTTTATCCAGTGTGCCCGTTCTCCAGTGATGTTCAACCTTCGCACCAACATTTTCGAGGCCGTCCTGTTTGGTTTGGTTTTCTGCGATTTTTGCAAGCTGGTTGTCATCCATCCCGTTTACATGGTCTCTCCATGCTCGTCTCCTGATTCTGGTCCATCTTATGATATCTTGCATCTCGCAGATGTTGCGAGTGTCTCTGTCGAGAATTCCATCTCGCAGAATGTTTCCAGTGCTGTATCTCAAGGTGCTCATTTCCCTCGTTCTTAACAGGCGTTTGATGATGCTTGTTCCCGCTCTTGTTTCAATGGCATAGGTCATTACAGGCCTCATTTTTATATATCCTTATCTTGCTCCTTAGACTCGTGTACTTGCTTCTCCAAATTATATCGCGTAGTAGCCAGACACGGCTGTTTTGATCGTTTGCATCTCTTCTTTCAGGTTTCCGTTATTCGTAATGTTAGCCTCAAGATATTTGAAAGTCATGACCTAGTCAACGCTTTTATGATATACCGCCAATTTGCAGTGCTTTGGACGATCACGAGTGACTGCTTTTTTTGAACAGACATGGACATGTTGCATGTTTCCGTTCTCAATTCGAACCTGTGCAGGAGTCTTTGTAGATTGTCTTCATCTTTGGATATTATTACCGCATCATCGACGGAGTAGACTATTTTTGCTTCTTTGTCCCTCATTCTGTATTCTCTACCAGCAACTTTCGCTTCCTTGATAATCTCGTCCATGACGACGTTGGACAATATTCGGCTAAGACTGTCCCTTTGTCTGATTCCAGTTAAGACTGGTACCTTCCTTGCCAAGTTATTCCCCACTTTTATAAAGGTCACAGTATTCAGTTCGTTTATGAGTTCGTTGTGAGGGTTCAGTTTCCGGCTCTTTAGCGGGTTTGACACATCTATGAGTCTAATTCTGTCAAACGCTTGAGTCAGATCAACGAAACACATAAAAGCAGCTTTGTTGAGTCGACCTGCGCTTGCCTGACAATCACGAATGATTGCGTTTTTCGAATAAAGATAAATAAATATGAAGATGATAATAGAATAAGACGGCGACGTGTTTCTGGACCACGCGATCGCGATGGAGGCTCGCGTGTAATTGTTATCCGATGACGCGCGAGCGGAATTTGCGATTTTTGAGTCGCCGCGAATTTCAGCGCCGTCCGTTGCAGCGATGTTGCCTGTTCGACGTTGCCATTTCGTAGGGAAAATTTTACCGTGACCCGACCGATTTCCGCGCGCCGTTCCGACTGTCGCGCGACGCTTGATTAGATATTGATCTTGCGTTGACGAGCGAGACTATAGGCGATAAAAGCAGCGCCGAACGCGATATTCGCCGTAACGAGCCGCGAACAAAACGGCGTGGCGCGTGACAGGCACATCGAAATCGCTTTGGCGCGAAATAATTTGCGCCGGCGCGATGAATCGCGGCGCATCGGCCGCTGAAATTACGCTTTGCCGGACAATGGCGCACCGATAACTATAACTGTGCAATGCTACGGGCATAGTGGTCCGCATCTAATTAGCGTAATTAATCCCACGCCACGGCGGCGATTTCTGCACCGGTTCGCGCGCGCGCGAAAACTATCGACTCGCAAGGGAGACGCATAGCGCGCGATATTACTCTCGAAACGTCCCCCGGTTTTTTCGCTGATTGCGCCCATTCACTCGGTGATGTCGGCAGTGATTTCCGTCGCGGAGATTGGCGGTCTGAAATTAAGGAATTTATTTTTCAAGTAGCCGAGGGAATGACTCCACGGCGGTGGGACTCTAACGACGCCGAATGTCATCGCCTTTTGATTACGGTTCTTCCGTTTCCAGTCTCGCCGAAATCCCAAACGAGGGCGTACGCGTGACCGGTGACCCTGCCGGGTCACTAATGAATACACGCGTCGCCTGTTAGCGTCCTTCCTCGCGATGAATACCGCGTTAATCCGGATCAGACGCGGGGATCGGCAATAATCTCGCGCCGCCCGGCAATAAAGAGGCCGCAAACTGCGAAATGATCGCGAGATGGAACGCCGGTCACCGCGGGTCACCGCGGGGTCTCCCACTGACGCCGGACGCATCGTTTCGCGATTAATTCGAGCGCGATACGCCGGCGCGATGTAGACGACCGCGCGGCGACCCGCGCTTTCCGCTTGCAGATGAATAGGAGCGCTCGTGGATCATTCCACCCTCGATGCCCCCGGCCGCCCTCTCGCGCCCCCGTCGCGACCCATAAGTCATGCAACGCGGGCTACGCCGCTGCTCGGTGCGGCTCGCATCCGCGCGAGGCGGGTACGATATGATGTTAACGCCGATGCGGGGCGTCTCCATCCGAGCGGATTTCTCTTTCTGACGGATATCCCYCCCCCCCCCCTCTCTCYCYCYCTCTCTCTCTCTCTCTCTCTCTCTCTCTCTCTCTCTCTTCGTTTCTATTTCTCTCCGCTCGGCGCTGCGCGATATCGCTCCACGAGTCTGCGTTTCGCGCGGATGATGGACGAGCATGGACGTGCGCGCGGATCGCGCGTATATAATCAGCTTTCGGAGCATCATTCATCGAGCGATGGGTCGAGCCTCCAATTGGCCCATTACTCGGATCCCAAAACCAATTGGTCGTATCGCGACCCGATACAGCTCGACCGTCTGCTCCATCCGCCCCGCCGGGATCGCGCATTGATCGCGGCGCGCCTATTGTCGCGCGGGCGACAATGCGCGCGTACGCGAAAATCCGCTTGCTTGTGTGAAAATGCGTGTCGGCGACGTTTCTCTCCTGTTCATCGCGCCGTCGCGGAGCCGGCGGCATCTCGGCTATTTTACTTTTATCGGATCCCCTACTCGCGAGACTTCAGCATCTCCGGCGCGAGATGCCCGTGGGGTCCACTCGATTTACAGCTTTGCCGGCGTGCCGTCAGCGAGGAGGATACGGAGGACGCGCGGGCAGATTTTCAATTCCAGAGATCGCGACCTGTATACGATCGCGCTTTTAAGTTGCGACCTGCTCTGCTAGCTTTTAAGAACGAGTTTAGCGAATTATCACGCGGGTCTCGAGAAATTATGCTCGAAGAAATCGTATCGATTTCGTACCGAGGCTGCGCCTCGGTTGCTTTATCTGCCTTGTGGCAGAGTTTGTGAACGAAAGATTTACTTTGAGATTCCGCCTCGCCGAGGCATCCTCGCAACTCATTTTTATGATCCATGTCTGGGATAAAGTTTCACGATGCAACACTCCGTTTGAGGCCACTCGCGATTACTGCGTCGCGATACGCAAATCATTTCTGGAGATTCTCTGACGCCTCCGCGTCTTCATGTCTTTTGCAAGATCCGAGCGCGGGCTTCTCCCTTTAAGTTTCAACACTTTCGATCTAATTGACGGAAGTTCCATTTTCGCCGATACGAACGAGATCGGAGCGAAGATCGATGCGAATAAAAATACGGATAAAGTCACATTTGAATTCCGAAATCAGATCCGGGAATAAAATTAGTCGGAAGCCGGAAATTAGAGAGCAAAGTGACTGAGAATCCGTATCCTTGTTTTCAGAACAAGCTTCCCCGCCGACTTTTATTCCGACTTTCCGAAATATGTCATTTTGTGCCTCCGCAATGCTCGTCCGCGATAATGCAGAGGATTTCACGCTGATAGCGCATAGCGCGCTTTCGAGCCTCGCTCGAAGTTTCATCTATCTCTACCAAAAAAAATCGTCGCAATTGTCGCAATAGCGTGTCCCGTTAACGACTCCTCGCTGCGTTGAACATAATAATTATCCTCCCCCGACTGCACAACGCGATACCGGATACCGACGAGATGGAAGCAGAAAACTGTTGCTGATTCCAGGCGACTCGCAACGTTGCTTCCTGAATTTCTGATTATCAGGATGCCCTCATGGATTCGCGATATTTTCAGACGAGGCAGCGATGAGTCTCCCGGATGATCGTCCAATTCTGCTGCGAAACTCGTAGAGCGATTGCAACTCGATCTGCAACTCTTCGAGTAGATTGTTGAAACCGGATCCGAAACCAGCTGGAACTTTGTACAATCCTCCCCAAATTGCCACGGAATATTGTTACTCGGATGACATTGATCGTCGGATACTCGAATCGTCGACGCTCCGATCTCTTGCGCGAAGATGCAAGATGAAGAGAGATCGCTCAGTCATCGATCACTGTCAGCGGCGTGCATTTTGATCTCGAGGGACTCGCCACGTCGATTTATCGCGATGGGATTTAGGATCGCGTGTGCGTCCCGCGGTATCGATAATTGATTGTGCCGTAACTCTTGCGGGGCGTTTCTTGATCGATCGACGGAAATCCGATTCCTCCGATCGATGCTCATTCACGCGTCTCGACTCGCTACGAGACAGTTGCACCTGTCGCAGGACGAAGGCGACATCTTGTCGCGTCGCACGCTTAATTTAACAAGCGGAGCGAGCTGCCTGAAATTATGTCTGCGATGCGTCAATCTCGCATGAATTTAACGGCAACAGCCATCGGCCGGTTAACGCGATAACAAACCTATTTAATCCGCACGCGGAATCCGTACACGGAATAATCGGATGATACACGCGAGCGTGTCCGTTATTTACACGCCGATCGATAAGATCGTAATCTTGTTCCCCGTTTCGGCCATCAATAACGCCCGCGCGATGCACCGATGACTGAAAGTTTAATACCGCCCGTGGCTCGCCGAGCAGCCGAGCGTTTTGTAATCCACGCTCCTGGCCGTAACAGAAACTTTATGATTTCGTGGCTTCGCCCGCCCTTCCGCCCAAGAGAGAGAGAGAGAGAGAGAGAGAGGGACCACCGGTGCGTCGATGTCAAACGCGGACAGGATCGCTATCCTACACACGCACTTGGAGAACCGCGCGTTGGATCCCGCATGCGGACTGGGCATCCAAACTATATACACACACACACACACATATATATATATATATATATATAGATGTACATGTATCCCAATTATATACACACACATGCGTGCATGCACGCACCGATTGGCGCGAATGTGTATCCAGTGGTCGGCCGGTTAGTCGAGTGCGCGTCGAAGCATGAAATTACCCTCCGATTCCGGAATCCCGTTACAACCAGGGGTCCCCTGTCGCCTCCCCCCCCGCCCCCCCCCCCGCCCGCCGGGGCGTCGCTCTGGCCCTTTCGCGATTTTATCTCGCGCAGACTCGCCGCGCGAGTCGGAATATTGCACATCGACGCCGATTACGTCACCGACGACGACTCGATCGCCTCCCCCCCCCCCCCCCGTCTGTCCGTGCCCGAAGAAAATTGAGGCCCGGATCGTTCGACCGGTACTCGAAGGGTGCTTCTTTCTCGTCCTCGTTATGTTATATCAGGCGGCGAAACTTTCGCTCTAGTACTCCGGCAATTACACGAGCGCGTTATCTCGGACCGATAGACCGCGAATGTAAATCGTCGCAGCCGACTGCGAAATTAACCCCTCTCCCCCCCCCCCCCGCCCGCCCCGATTTCGAAATGCCGTTATTAACCGGCGCTGCATCCGTTCCTCCCTCCGATTTTCCAGGGATAGCGGTTTAGCCCGCTATCCTCGAAGTGCGGACTCGCAGAGTTCGGAAACCCGTTCCTCCCTCCCTCCCTCTCTCTCTCTTTCTCTCTCTCTCTCTTTTTTTCCCTCTTTTTTGTGATTTTATCCCGGCGCTGGCGTTATTTATTCGGCTACGCCGAATGAAATTTCGGAGCAAGATTTGTCCTGTTTTGAAGGACATTCAAGCGCACGAGCGGCGTGGAATGTCGTCCCTTGGCAGCTAAATTTCCAATCACGATCCGGGGGGGGGGGGGGGGGGGGCTCTATTTTATTTTCATTAGCGATGTAAATCGTCGCAGGAATCATTCGCGGCGTCCGATGCTGCCTCGTTACTGCGGAATCCCCGCGCGCGATATTTTTTCCGTGATTAGCGCCGCCTATCGCGAGCGTTTCGTTTGTCCGATGCCGATCGCAGTTTGATTTTTTGATTGGATCGCTGCAGGCTGCAGGCGTACAAGTTTGTAAATTCTGCGTGATACGTCACCGGCGCCGATATCCGGAATGCGCCGATAAACCGCGCCGTGTCAGCCGGCCGGAAAAAATGAGGCTCTTCCGGATTAATGCGGCTGGTATCTAGTGGCGCCATCGCCATCGATGGATCAAAGCCATTCGTTGTGACTTTATCTTGAGCTGGCGGCCGGCGAAATCACAGCGGGATAAATGCGCGCGCGCGCGCCATCTCGAAAAATTCAGGCACGCAAATCGCGGGGCGAATTTTCGGTGTGACGGCGCTTCTCATCCCTGATTGGCCGATTCGAGCTGCGCGCGGCTGATGCGTCGCGCGCGCGTCGTTCCGCGCGGCCGCGGATTTACGATTACGCGAGCGTTGAGATTCATAGCGGCCTGCAGGGGAGGGGGAGGGGGAGGGGGAGGGGGGCGCAATAAAACCGTCTTGGAGCCTTTCTTCGAGCTCTCCGAGCTAGCGGCGGCGGCATTTCCATTTACGAAGCGAGTTCCGGATTGCTCCGGAATTAGCGAGCCGCATTCGAAGGGGTTAATCCCGGGGGGTGTTACGACGCGGAGGCGTTTCCCCAGGGAAGTGTTTCGTAAGTGGATTCGTCTTAAATGCGCGTTTAATCGGCCACGTAGTATTTTCGGGAACGAAAGCCGGTAACTTCCCAGGGAAATCTTATTTTAGATTCCGCTCGCTTTGTCGGCCGCGAAAAGCCAATCGCTCTCGTCGAGCTTCTTCGCCCGGAGTTTTGATATGCAATCAGCTTGATTTGTCAATCAGTATGACGCATGACGCATTTAGTTATTGTTTTAACCAAGAGAGAAAGAGAGAGAGGGATATATTTTCTCATTTCGTTATCGATCTTTCCGAAGATGTCGCTATTTGAACATAAAGATTTCTGCCTTGAGAGTATAACCGGCCGATTTTTCCAGTGAAATCAATATCGTTTTCGTAATCAGTTAGGCTTAGGATCGAATCACTCGAGATAAATGGATTCATTAGACTTTCAGCTCTCTCTCTCTCTCTCTCTCTCTCTCTCTCTCTCTCTCTCTCTCTCTCTCGATCTTTTTCACATCGCTGTGATTTCTCTGCGCGAGGATATCGACGATTTCATCGCCAGGTAATCATGATCGCTACGCGGTCAGCCGGGTCACGTGACGGTCGGCCAATGCACGTCGTTCGTGCGATCACGTGCGCGTGCTCGCGACCAATAGCAATCCGCTATTCGTAATCGGCTCATCAGCCGAGCGTTGACAGTTGCATGATTGGTCACGTGGTCGCGCTTTGGCAACGCCGCGCGTTCCGAGCGATTTTTGAAAGCCATCTTGGCGAACGGGATGTAAATCTGTCGCCCGTGTTTACGTTCATGTGCACGAGCATATAAAGCACATAAAAAAGGGACGAGGGGCGAGTGAGATTCATGGATTAGTTGGGAAAATTCTCAGGCGGCGGATATTTAAATGCAAATCGAATATGTGTGACAGCGGCTGCCGTCGTCGTATTCGCTGTCTCTCTCGCTGCCAGGCGCCGAAAAATATATCTGCTGGATTAGACGAGGTCACGTGTCGCCACGTGTGGGCACTCCAGCTCGGCCCGTATCTCCGACGATGTTTCAGAGCAAGATTCGATAGGGAGCTAACCAACGACGACGTGCCCTCCCCCGAGATTTGAGATCCGGAGCTTATATTCCGGGGCAAGCTCGTCGCGACTCATCGTCAGAGGGACGCTTTCATGGAAACTCGTCGGGCGAACTCGCGCCGCGTTCCGACACGCGAAATGCCACTTCGCGCCGCATCGATACCGCGCTTCCGGCTTCCGCCATCGAAAACGCGCCGTTCACCGCCCGCTAGAGCACAGTCCGCGGGGCCATGGAAATAAATCGCGTTTCGACGCACAAATTTCCAAATCCCGCGCGATCGCTCTCGCTAATCTGCTCTGTAATTTTTCGCGCGCCGGCCAGCCGCCGGCCAGCGGCCGGATCGATCGGCTCTAAAACGCGCCCCGCCCCGCCCCCGTTCATGCCCGGACGGGCGCGGTGTGTGCGAAAGTGTTCCCTTTAACTATACAAAAGCGAGCAGGCCTCGACGCCTCGGCAAATGTGTTCGGATGAAAATTCTATAATTGGATCGTCTGCTCGTTAGTCCCGAATCGACTTCCGTTTGCGCCCGAAACGAGTGCGCGTACGTGTTTCGCGAGGCTGCCCTCGAGGGGGGGGGGGGGGCGGGACGGGGTGGGGGGCGGAAGGCCGCGGGGGGGGGGGAAGAGGAGAGAGGATGCGACGCGCACGCGGAAGTGCGAACGGCATTTGGCGGTGAAAACGATGGCGGAAGTGAGCGCCTCTCGCGCGAGAGGCGCGAGCGAAGAGGAGCGAGAGAGGGGGTGGGTGGGTGGGAGAGGGAGAGGGAGATGATCGCGGTGGAAAAGGAGGTGATGGTGAAAAGCGCTTATTCAAATTGTACGACCGACAGCAGCGAAGCAAGTATTGCTTCTCGAGCGCGAGCGAAATTAGAAATTCAATGGCGCGCGGGCGCGCGCGCATTCGGATATTTGCATGAGCGATCGATACGCCAATCAGGGGAATTTATTAAAAAAAGTACCAAGAGATTTCGTCCAATTAAGGAGCGCGATCTACGGCGCGATTACAAGTTAATTATCCCGTTTAACCGCGCGGTTAAATGGAAGAGCGAATGGAATTTTAGCGAGCCGTCGATTATCATAAATGGACTTGCGATTATCGGGACGGGCGGGTGTGCCGTTAATTCAGCTTTAATGGCCGAGTAACGCTCGTTAAAGACACTCGCGGCGCGGTGGCGCGCGCGCGCGTCTGGATTTTTCAAATTCACCGTCACCGTCATCGTACGCTTGAGAAACGTGGATCAGCCATTAGCAAATTTTTATGCGCGATCGGCGCCCCTGGAGTCTCGCCCGGCCGTCCTCGCCGAAACGCGCTGAAGGGTTCTCGTAATTATTGCCGATGACGCGCGATAAAACGTGGATTGCACGTCCGAACGCTTTAGCTGTCGTTAATAACTTTGGGAATCCGATTGCGCTTCCAGAATTTTACAGCCGTGGAAGTAAGCGGCAACGCAGCAGCCTCTTTGCCGACCATTCTTCTCCGCTGGCTGCCCAGCTGTTGTCGTTATTATCATTATCATTCTTACTATTATTACGTATATCATAGGCGTGGCAACGTTCGACCAGCCCCGGCTGATTTCCAGCCAGGTATCCGGAAACGATTACTCTTCAGACACGCTGATCGTTTTTATCGGCGATGCAGGCGACCGTGGCCGCATCGCAAACAGCGGCTGCGCGATTAAAACACAACTGCGCAATACGCAGATTTAGACGATAAACGGCAGCAAACCAGCGTGATTACGATAGCGCGCTCCCGATATCCTCCCCCTCCCCCCCAATCCCACCCCTCTTCATTCGCGTAATCTACGCTGGAGCCTAGATTGGCCGCGGACCGAAATTCGGCACTAAATCAATCTAATTTTCCATTTTGCGCCGCGGATGTACCTCTGTAATTGTTGCGGAATTAATGGCGAATGTTTCGGGCGTGCGTTCACACACGCGCGCCGCGGTTTAATCAAGCCCCAAAGACGTGAAAGACATTTAATATTCTTGCGGGTGGCGGGAGGGCCGGGGGGAGGAGGGAGTTAACGTTTAGCGTTTAACAAACCGCGGCATTTCAAGTTGTTCGTGCCGTACGCGAGATCCCCTCCCCCATCCACGCCCCCGCTCMCCTCCCCCCCGCCCCATCTCCGCCCCTCCCCTCCCCCTTCCCCCGTTTTTCCGCCGGAGAGCTCTTTAGTAGCACTAAATTCGCGCGATAGATTCGCGCGATTCCCGAACGAATGAATCCCCGTAAATTCCCGCCGCCGCCGCGCATCCCCCTAACCTCAAAATCCGAACGGACGGCGGTCTACGGACCGTGCCCCGTGCTTCGGCGAACTTTGCCGCGCGGCACAAACAACGCGACACAGCAGTCGAGGTACTTAACTCCCGGTCAAAGGGGGTGAGAGGGTGGGGAGGGGGGGGGGGGGCGGCGGGAAGTAGATACGCCTTTCCGATATTTGCGCGACCATCGAGCATCATGCGAATACGACCAGGCGCGGCATGCCACTCCCGTATAATGGATTTCGGCGGTGTGCTCGCACAAAGGAAGTGGAAACGGACACGCGCGCGTGTGTGTGTGCGCGCGCGCGCGCGCGTCACGAGAACGAGTTATTCCGTTTCGTTATTCCTCCGATAAATCGCATCGATTTCTCGCGTCGATTATGATTCGCCTGTAAATCACGCCAACGTGCGCGGGAAACCGCTTCCCTCTTTCCCCACCTTCCGTGGCTATCCCGCGGGATCGGCGCGGAGCGGGGGCGGAAGGGTCGGCCGGCGGGAGCGTCGCGATGCGGCCCATAAATCGCGGAACGAAATGAAAAGAGCGCGCCACCACGGAGACCGCTGTCAGTTGACGCGGAGGGGGGGGGGCGAAGGTTCGGGAGAGGTGGGAGGTTCTCGGCCGCGTCGTCGGCGGGACAGCGAATTAAAAAAGTGAAAAGGAAGGACGTGACGGTCGCAACCCCTCAACGGATTGCGGCCGCGCGCGGAATGCGCTCGTCAGAAATCTTGCGGCGCGCCGGCGAAGCCGCGGCGCCTCGTCCTCTCTCTCTCTCTCTCTCTCTCTCTCTCTCTCTCTCTCTCTCTCTCTCTCTCTCTGTCTCTTTTCGGCGACGATGGCATTTAGAAGCAGTGCACCGCGGGAGTAAAACGGATCGTTTGTCGTTTTAAATATTCACGCGCGCTTTTCCCGCGCTCGGCCGAGCGCGGGAAAATGCTAGCCCCTTTGCTATTCGGCTCGCCGGCAGGTCGCCAAATTTCGTTTCCAGCCATTTTCGGTAGCATGAAAGTAGGATCGCTGTCAAACGGGAATCGCGAGTAGATATCGAGGTCGTTTCTTCTCCCTCCTGCTCCTCTCTCTTTTTCTATGCGGATGGTTGAGGAGGGAGATATAAAGTTATTTGACATTTCACGGATCACGAGTCACAGGCAGCGGAAGGGAAGAGCGGAGCTCTTTGTTCTCCAGTCGGTCCGTTCCTTGCAGACGTATATTTATTGCCTCGATTTGTATTATCGATTCCCTCTCGCGAACATGCGGAATTCACAGGAATTAACGTCCTCCCGGCGGGATCATTATGAATAGCTAGTAAAGCGCGCCTTGCGGGATCGTGGATTTTTCTCGGCTGCTTTCGCCGATCAACAGTGTCCCGATGATTCAAAGAGCGCTGTATCGATTCTGCTCCGTGAAATTTTCATCCCTGAAAATTCCCGATCTTCCGTGCCACCGTCCGCTGGCTGGCTCGTTCTTATCCCATTTGCATCAAGCATCGATAACGCCGGCGAATTTGCAGTCGACGGATTAAAGGCAACATTTAGAGTCGTCATTAGCATGTCCGACGTCCACGCATGCCGCTTTGAGCAATATTTTTCATTAGTCCGGAACGCGGGGACGGTCCTCCCGCAGGAAACGCAGTCAGAAAATCCCGCGACCGATCGATCGGAATAAGAGACGGACGGAAGAAACGTTGACAACTGATATATATATATATGCAGGATATGTTTATTATATTTCTATCCTGAACTGTTAAGTATGATGGGTTCTCGACGCCTCAGATTGATAAAACAATAAGTAAAGAAACTCTTTATTCTTCTTCGCAAAGATATGACGTCTCTCGATAGACTAGCTGGCTCTATAGCTTCGCCGATCGCAACTCTACAATTACTCGACTGCTATCACACACTGTTTGTCACCCTGTCTCGTCTTTCGCATACTGTCTCACACTGACTCACACACTCGCATACTGACTCGTGCTTGCTGCCCTCGTCCTTTATACACCCAAAAATGGTGCTACATTTCAGAATTGTCGGCTAATCGCTACATATCATCCGGATGAATCACGTCGTCCCGCGAGCTTCCGGGCGTCAACAGTTTTTCCCGCGGTTGTCTTTGTTCTGGACGCAACACACGCTCGTGCGCGTCGGCTTCTTTGATTACACGCCTTTGATGTGCCGCCACCGATAATTCCTTTCTTCTATACTCGGCCATCCTGCATTGATATCTATCAATTACTACTGTCCTGTAATTTCGCACGGTTCTTCGTCACCCAACGAATTATCGCTTGCCCATGGTTTCACATAATCGGCAGCAGTCTCCCATGGACCCTCGTGGTCACCCATTTTCCTAACTACGTACCGATTATTACGCAAGACTTTAATAATTTCCTAAGGACCGAGGTACTTATTGGCTAGCTTGTGCGCTTAATCGCTAAGTCGTTTTCGCGATAAGTCAACGCCTTTTTCTTTTTTCGCTTTCTACTGAATCCGCGCCTACTTTCTTTCCGAATTTTATTTCTAATACTCGGATTCCGACACACACATATATATATATATCAGCTATATATTTTATATTTATATATATATTTATATATTTGCATATATATATATATATATATATATATATATATGTATATATAAAATCTGATGCAGACGGGACGCGCGTAACGAAGGCAATAGCTTATCTTGATTACTTTTAATCCGAAACTTGTCTTCCTTACCGCGGCGGCTCTTACCGGTCGCTCCATCATCTCCCCCTCCGTCCCCTTCATTCAGTCTTTATTTATTCATACAAGCTGTTCCCCCGCCCGGAGGATATCCCCTTCATTACGAACTTGCGCGATATAATATTACGTTGCCGCGATATCCTCGACAATAAGCCAACGCGGGCGGAAGACGGGCGGCCTCGTGAATGCCGGTAATAACTCACGAAGAGGGACTCGCGATCGCTTTTTCTCCCCCYCCCCCGCCCGCCCGCCTCCTCCTCCTCCCGTGCACGATGCGGACACGCCACCGTTTACTTTCCCTTACTTTTGGCGAACTGTTCGCTCGCGCGAGCGAACAACGAACCCTAGCGCCCGCGCAGCTCGTCGATTCTGACAATCTTACGTTCACACCTGTCACACCCTTCGCGGTGTGATAAACGCGATGTCGAACGCGATGGCGATCCTTTGCGCCATCCACGCTCGATTGATGCTGCCCTTTCCTCGCGATAACTGCGAATCGCCAGCCAGGGCACAACGACGCCCTTCGACCTCGCGAGCTTGTCTCCTCGAGCTATTTCACGAGCTCGCGAGGTCGGAGGCTCGCGCGCGCGTCGCTGAAGAGGATCGAAGAACCGGTGGACTGTTCAGGATAGTGACAGATGACTGATGAAACCTCTTCGAGGTTTGTAACTGCATTCGGCGACGCACGCATCGACCTCGCGGTCCTCCCGTCGTATCGGGAAACTTTGAAGCTTCCCTCGACTCGCCTCCGTGACCCTCTCTCTGTCTCTCTCTCTCTCTCTCTCTCTCTCTTTCTCTCTCTCTCTGTGGTGTTTCTCCTTATCAGAAATCAAATCCGTCCCGCGGGAACGCCGGGAGAAATTTTATTCCGCGAGGAAGGCAAGTAGGAACGCGACGATCGCGCGCGATCAAATTGCAAGCCCCCCCCCCCCTCTCTCTCTCTCTCTCTCTCTCTCTCTCTTCTTCTGTCTCTGTCTCTCTGCGAGCGCGATATTGATCAGGCGCGTTTTTTCCTCCTTGCAAAGAGCGAGCTTACGCTCGGTACGCACGCATATATTGCGTGCGGCGGAGATTTGATGTCTACTACGCTTCTCCGTTACGCTCGATCGGTTTATTGCTTAACGCCGTTTCACGCAACGGTAGGTTCGATTGTCTCGTTATCGGAGCGAGCCGGCATCCTGAAGGGTACGTAGAGAGAGGCATTAAAAATGTGATGACTCGATTTTCTACATCGAGGCCGTCGAGGGACGGAGACGGCGCCGAGCGACCGCAGATATCTGCTGATGCGGATCTGTGCACGCGCGCGCAACAGAGAAAGAGAGAGAGAGAGAGAGAGAGAGAGAGAGAGAGAGAGAGAGACAACATAAATATCACGCGGCCGATGATGATGTGAAGCCCGGAAATCACGTACTCGCTTTATCGCACGGTTCAACGAGTCTCGCGAATATTCCCTCTCTCTCTCTCTCTCTTGAATTATCTCCGTTGAGCTAGCAGTTTCCAAAGCACCTGCGATCGGAAACATGAATTTCACCGTGAAGCCGAGGGATCTTGATCTCTGACCTTGATTCCGCGACGCAGGTGGCGGCGGCGCGTTTTTAACGCAAAAGGCGCCGCCGCAGCCTCCTGATGAGCGCGTTCTCCGCGCAATGGATGACGTTTGACGTGCATGTGATAAATGCATGGCCTACCGGTTATTGCTTAATGTCGTTTCACGTGCAGCGAGCCCGGCATACGGTTCCATTACGCTTTCGCGGGCCGGTAAAGGCTTTTCGCGCATTGCCGGCGCGCAATCGACGCGAAAGAACGGTTTAGACATTCCCGTCCAACGAGATTCGCCGCTGCGAGCGATGACGATAACAATAATCAGTGGGACGTCAGAGCGGGTAGTCTATGGAAAAAAACCGATATGTATCGATCATCATCGATATGTAAATATTGAGACGCGGTCTTTTTTATCGGGAATAAAATAAAATCTCGCGGCTGCTTGGGCGGCTTTTACGATGGATTATTAATTGCGCATATAATCGGGTTGACGTGTGTATATATAATTCGCCTGTCGGTCTCTTTGTCTATATTAATAGTGTGATGTCCGACTGTCGGGCGGACATTTAAGTAAAATATGTCGCGGCAGGTGGATCGTATTCCTGCGCCAAAGCGCAGGAATTTTTCGCGCAACGCAAATTACCGTCAATCCATTCGCGCCGAAGATTTACAACTTTTGCAAGCGTGTCCTCGCATGCGAGGCATTCATGTTCCCTGCAATTTCTCAAGAAGCAAACTGCGGAACCGAGGAACCTATCCGCTTCCGACCGCGAGCACCGCGATACTTTCTCCATTTGCCGATGCGACGTCTGCAAGCCAGATCGCATTAGTCTGCGTGTAGGCATATTTATGGCTGGAATTCTCGTAAGACGATCATGGAAATGTCTCGAAAGGGGGAGAACGAAACATCGGCCTGCATTATCACGCGCGACGGCCCTCATTTGCGAATGCCCATGTTTGCATTCGTTCGCGGCCGTTATTACCGGCAACGAAACGTGTTGCGCGTTGTCCCCCGCCCTCCTCCCTCTACCCTACTCCGAGGCCGCTGAATTCTAGAAGGGGATGAGGGGTTTCATTTAATCAAGCAAACGCGCGAGATTACGTCTCGCCCTATGGAACGCGCGCGGCGTATCGGGAAATTAAAAGATACTCCATTCTCTCTCTCTCTCTCTCTCTCTCTCGCCCCTCCATCCCCGGGGGGTGGGGTGGGGGGCGGCGCGCGAGCAGATGGGGCAGGGGGGGCATGAAAAATACGAGACGGTGAAAAATATTTATCCTGAAACGCGCCATCGATCCCCTCCCCTCCCCACCCCTCCCCTCCCCGCCAAACTGCCCCGCCGGCTCGGGGAAGGGCGGGGCGCGATTATTCGCGCGCTTGTGTGTGCAATTTGCGCGAGTCCCGTTGGCATAATTTCGCGGATTAAATTCCGCGTAGCCGCGGATTCCCGCGAGGCGGGGGGRGGGGGGGGGGTAGTTCGGAGGACGCACGCCATTCAAAGACGCCGACATTGCATTGCGTGCGAGGGCCTCGAGCGCGCAATAATTTTTCATACGCGCGGAGCGCTTCATCTTGTTGCGGGAGTTCGCGCGCCTTTTGATGAATCGCGACTTAGCGGCGAAACTGGGTCACGGTAGGTGTGCGTCGTTAGCGTTTATTAAGAGGAGAATTACGCCGCGAGAGATTTTTCCGTGCCCTCCCCTCGCCGTGGGAATTTCCGTTGCCAGCGGCATCGCAAGCGGCAGAGTCTGAAGAATACAGCTTACGTAGCTGCCAGCCGCGCGATTCTTCGTCATCTTCGACCACCGTGGCGGCGTCACGGTAATGCCGCGAAAGCTCGACTCTACAACCGTAAAACTCCCCGGGAGAATCGATCAAACTTTTACGGCTACTTTCACTTCTGCAATTTATCCCGCGCCTAGTCCCGCGATGAAGCCTGATTAATTCCTTCGACCCTGCTCCCGATCCTGACGGATTAGCCGCACGAGTGTAGTGCCTTCTCCCTTTCTTTTGCCAGTGGAAATAGCAATTTGGCAATTTTATACAACGCGCGTGTTGTATCAGCGGCGTGGCGCGTGTTCCACATCGTTCTGCGAATTACTCGGTATCCGTGTACGCAATTCCGCGCTCGTACTGGGTCGAACTGGGTCACGACAATCGGGTTTGTCCCATAGAGGACTGCAACAACGGACCAGTTCCATCAGCAGGGAATTTTCATGCTGCGCAGTTGGGCTCGGACGAAAACGACCGCAGCTGAGAAATATTATTACAGTGGTACGTGGCGAAAAGAGCGTGAGCGTGCGCGCGCGCGCGCGCGCGCACGAGTCGGCATATTACGGCTTATTAAATTCAGGCCACCTTCGCATTGTGCCCTCGGTCGTCCCTTCAGAACCGTGAACCCGTCGCCGCTCGCGAAGATCCTTCCCCCGCCTCCCCCGGCGTCGCATCCGCGCGTAAACTCACCGTAATTTTATGGCGATTATCCGTACACGTTTCTCGCGTCCGTGACCGCGCGACGCGACGTTAATTACAAGCCCGGACTTTAATTTCAGACGCGGCTGCGATTATTAGAATAAGCTCCGCGCCGCGAATAAGCCCACATATACGCTGTGCGTTATTGCGGCGTGCAATTATACGCGTCGCCCGTACAGCATACGCCCTGTCCTCTTCCGGGAAGAGRGGSGGGGGRGGGGGRGGGGGAGGGGGGCGAGATTCCAGCGAGCGAGCAGGCGATTCATATGGCGGAGGATTAATCCCACGAAATCCGCCGGGGAGACGCGATTCTCTTGTCCTCTGCCGCATGAAAACGCTCCACACGATCGCCCGATCGCGATCAGATCGATTCGTCTCGCCACGATCGCCACGATCACGTGACGAATGACGGACATAACCTCGCGCGTTCGCGTGGCGGCTCGGTGCGCCGCGTCGCGGCGCGCTTGGGTATTAAGCGCCTGGACTCGGCAACCCGGCAAGCCGACGACAAATTTTCGCTCGCCGGAGTGAAGGAACGTGCCGTTTTCCTCCTATTGGCACAACTTTCGCGGCTCGGTCAGCCGCGCGCTTTAATTGGAGAAAGGAGTCCTCTCGGTGGCGGTGGCGCTAACGAAGCTGCTGCGCCGTAAGTAACGCTAACAACAAGTGGTGGTTAAGCAGTAACAACAATACGGAGGTCTCCTCGTGGCTTTGGCAGCCGAACGCTCAGTCGAGCCGTCAGCCGGCCGAGTCTCCGATGATCCCTCCCCTCGCCGTCTCGTTTCCGCTCCCTCTTCAATTTATGCACGTCGTTGGCTGTCTCCCCGGCTTCTCCGGCTGGCTTCTCCGTTCTCTCGCTCGTTTCCCGTTTATCGCGCGGGGAGTTCCTCTTTGCGCGCTCTCGTCAGGCTCTCGTCCATGCGAGGCTAAGTACACACGCCCGGGCTCGCATTAACTCGACCGAGTCAACACTCAAGTCAAACTAGCCCTCCTCTTCTCTTAAATTAAGGATTTACATCGGACGCATCTCCGCGTGGTCCACCGGCGGATCCGTTTCGCAAGCTCGGCTTTGCCTATCGATCCGCTCACAGTGGCGTAATAGGCTTCCCTAGCTTGCTCATCGGGCAACCCTTCGGCTTTCGGCTCTTTTATCGAGCTCTGTTAACTGTCTTTGGCTTGTCATATTATTCCTCGTTACCGCCGTAATTCTCTCGTTATCCGCGGTCTCTTTGGCAGGCTCTCGCCGTTTCCGCGAAGAGCTTCCGGACCATGCGCGTTAACGAGTCTGTGTCTCAATACGTGCATTTCCTCAAGCTCGTTCTCAGTCTCGCATTAGGACGCTGTGTTGACGCTGCCTCGCTCATGAGTGTCCTTTTCCACGTGGAACCCGCCTTCTTCTTCATCGTTGCGACGACGTAACGCGCTGACGATGAACGAGGGACGTTAATACCCGCGGGAATCGATTCGCCGCAATTTTGCGGCGCGCATTAAGCTAACATCGCGAAAGAATGCAAACCTACGCGAATAGTAGGGGACGCTCGCATCCGCTTCGGATGCGCCACGCTCGTTGACGTTTCCCTAATGGCGGTGATAACCTCCGTAAATGCTGCTGCTTGGCTCATCTGCGAGAACAAGAGTAAATAGTAATAATGGCGGAAAGTTCCGGACTGATGGAACTCAGCCGGCCGTACGCAACGCGCGACGCAACGCGCAGCGGCAACAACAGCAACAGCTTCTCCGCGGGAGCGGGCGGGTAGAGGGGGGGAAGGAGGAGTTGGAGGAGGAGGAGGAGGAGGAGGAGGTTGAAGCGTCGTACTCACGGCATTACCACTGAATTATGCACAGGCCCAACCCCGACGCCGCGGCGTCGCCTCTCAAACGTCTCTGAGGATCTCTCCACCCTCCTCCGGCGGTTCGGTGCGTCGTTCCGCGCGGAGGGGAGAGGGGCGGTTGGCGGCGGGCGGTTCTTTCGTGGAATATTCAGCCGCGCGGTGGAATGCAAACGGAGGAGCCGAAACGTAAACCTTACGACGCTCCCGAGAAAGGGGGAAGGCATTTGCTTACGTGCACTTAACGCGCTTCGAGAAAGGCGGCCGAGCCGGGCCGCCCGCGAATACATATGTACGAGGGTGTATACCCCTGTGCTCGCGGCGGCTGCCGCAAGAATTCCGCCGGATAAAGCCGCCGGCGCGTTTAAGCAATTCTTCGGGACACCTATTCGAGGCAGATATTCGCCGGCAGATAACTCGCCCCCTCCCGCCTCTATCCTTGCCAACCCTCCCGGCCCGGCTGTCGGCAGTTTCGGCGAAGGGGGTTGAATAAACACGCTGTTTCGTACCGTTGCCCCTGAGTTTTCGATGAAGTCGCGCGCGCGATGCGTTATTCCTTCGAGGGCGTCGCGCGTGGAAATGGAAATGGCCGCACGCCCGGCGCATAAATAAGAACGATAAATCGATTCACGCGTGCGTTTCACGCATGGCGGGACGCTCCGCTCGCTCGCCGCGAAAGCATTGCCGCTTGCCGCGAGTCGCCAAGATGGAGGAGGAGAGCCGCGCGCCCGCGCGCCGCTTACCTAACCTAACCTGATCCGCCGATCCGAGAATTAAGCTGTCGGGTCAGCGCTCGTAATGGTCTTAAATACGACGACGGGACCGGTTCGGGGGAGAGGGCGGAGGAGGCGGAGAGGGGAGGGGGAGGCAGCCCAGTTCAAAGGGCCGCCCGGGAAAATGAGATTTTCGGTCGCCCGATATCCGTCCTGAGCCAGCGATACGGCCGATAAGCGCGCAGCAAACGAAAGGAACAAACACGGCCATTTGCCGTGTGGAAGGGACAACCTGTGGAATTTCCCGATCTCCTTTTATCCCCACGAGGCAACAACTCGAAACTCGTTTGCAGCGCGGGGACCGTCCGCGCGGAAGTCGTACGCGCGTAAAGGCGAAGGACGGTCAAAGGATGCCGAAACCGAGACGACGGAGGGATATCGAACTTTTCCCCCGTCGTGGCCGTAGCAGTCGTGTAAACAAGGGCCCCTTCTCCTCCCCCCCCCGGCCCCCTACCCGCGATTCGCGGTAATTCCCGACCGCGAGAGTGCGATGCGGCGCAATCGTGCGGGGGCGCAATTCAAATTACGCGCGTTTAGACGCGAGCGAGCGGGCGCGTGACGTCAGCTGATCTCTGTCGACGCGCGTCGATTTAAAAGCGCGCGCGCCAAGGACGAGGAGAAGTGACGGGTGACGCCGCGCGCATTAAAATCTGCCCGCAAATATTTACGCCTCGTCGCGAGGGCGCTTTAAAAGCAGAGCGCTAAAAGCGCTTCCGCGGCCCCCCCCCCCCCCCGCGTCGAGCCCCCGAGGCGAGAGCGTGTTTTCGAGCTAACGAGCCTAATTGCGCGAATCGCGCATTCGCGTATTCCCGATGTCGAATGTCGCTCTTCAGCGGGCTCCGCCCGCTTCGCCCGCTAAGCTCGCATGACTCATGGATCTTGTGGATGGCGCATAAGCCCGCACGACATTGCGCATTCGTAAAGAAATTTCCTCCCCCCGGCACCGCTCGGCCGCTTTCGGTGCTTTCCTTTCATCCCCGCGGAAAACGAATCCGCCGCATAGAAGCGGCGAGGGTGGTTGGGAGGGGGGCGGCGGCGGCGGCGGCGGCGGCGGCGGGGGGAGGGGGAGGGCAGGAGCTACAGCAAAGGCGATTCTCCCCGAGTTTCGTTTGTTTCTCTCGCTGAAGAGGGGAGACGGGTCGGCGGATTCCTCGAGTCTCTCGACGATCCTTTCGGGAAAACGGCGGTGCAGAAAGAAGACGCGGAAATAAGGCGGACGGGGGAGGCTCGCGGAAACGGAGGGACCGCCGGAGATAAGGAGGGTCCCGCGGTACGCAGATTAGGGGTACGAAATGTACGTTAGGAGGCCACTTCTCCTCCCCTGAGGGTAGGGGCGGGGGGTGGGCCGCGAACAAAGCCCGTTCTCGGCTACGGAACGGAGCATAACGAGATATAAATCGCCGTCCTCAACGGCTGATTACGTTCAAGATCCAAACGCCAACCACGCTGGCGGCTAACGATCGCCCGGCCGTGCGGGGTGGCGGGGGTGTCTTCCCCAGCGACCGTCTCGCACGGTTGAAAAGTATCAGCGACGACATTGTCCGTAATTATCGCGCCCGAAGGAGCCCGATAAGACGCGTTATGATTATTGCCGGACCACGTGACGCGTCTCCGAGGATTCTTCAACGGTGATAAGATAAATCAAGTCGCCGTATTAAGGGGACGTCGAGGGAAAATCTTAACAAAGTTGAGGATCCGCGATTGTCCGCGCGAAACGCTCCGCAGCGCGCCGGTTTCCCGCAGACTCTCGCCGCGGAAACAGCCCGCATGCAGGGGACGCGAATTATTACAGGAGGGAAAATTCACGTGTAATTAATTTACTCTTTAATAAGCAGGGGATCTGCGAAATTGCATTTCGCTAACTGCTAAGGCGAGAAGCTATGCGCGAGCGCGTAGAAAAATTTTCAACGGCGAGAGCTCTAATCTAGAGCTCGCTGGAATTCCTCCGGCCGAAAGCCCCGCCCCGCGACTTCAAGATAATCAAATTTTATCTTGTTACGGACGGATGTAACGCTAAAGTATGCAAGATAAGCTACTTTGTAATTTCTACGGCTAAATGGATTCTCGCGAATTTTTGCAACGGAGCGTCGCAGGCAGAGACTGGAAACGCCGGCGAAGCTGGACTACCTCTCTCTCTCTCTCTCTCTCTCTCTTGTTATTCCTCGCAATAAAAGCACGTGGAGATAAGCTCGACGTATTCATTAAAAATTTAACCACTAAGACTCGATGAAGCATGAGTTCACTTTGAGAAACTTGAGAGTACTTTTGTACTCTCCGCTTCAAGCTTGCTCTGTCATCAAATTTCGGCAATGTCGATCTAAATTCTTCGACGTAGCGAGTATTTCATGTTCGCCGCCGTTACTTTTGCGGAGAGAAAGGGAGAATCGTGAAAGGGGAAGATCGACGATTTATGCCCGGCGAGTGTCTTCTTCTTTATTACGTTTCCGCCCGCATGACGCTCGCGTCGTTTCTCAGGGACTTACCGGCCATTTCTCGCGGGGGAAATAATCCGGAAGATACCGATCGGTCATTGTTTACCGGCTCGTTCGTACCGAAGAAGCGTGTTCGAGGACACTGGGCGCGCGTACGCTCCTCGTGCATGGAAACGCGTCGCCCGCTTCCAGCGAAACGATTAATTAACGAATTAATTATCGCCCCTCGCGGGCGGGATTCATCTTGGCGGGTTGTCGGCCCTCCTTCCTCCTCATTTTCCCGGCGGAGGGTGGGGAGGCCTCGCGGCGGACCGGGACGATTTGTTAAATCGGCCAAAAGCTGGGGTGGAGGGATCATTTTATCGCGATCGAACGGACCATCCCTCACCGGAGGTGACCTGCACGGTCGAAGGTTCCCTCCCCTGTCGGGAAGTGATGGGTGGTCTCGGAGCTCGTTTCGCGTGAAATCGCGCTCGAGCGATTCATTGGCACGAGTATCGTTCGACAGATCGATTACTCTGCCGGCTCGGAACGTGTATATCGGACGGGATGGTACACGGGATGCAAGGTTTCTCCGGCTATTACTTCCGCCGAAGGTTTCTCTCCCTCGTCGCTTTCCCTCTCGCTTCTTATATCCCGCTCCTCCCTCCCTCTCTCCCTCTCCCTCTCTCTCTCTCTCTCTCTCTCTCTCTTTGTCTCTTTGTCTCTTTCTGTCTGTCCATCTCGGCTGCGTCGCGCCTCTCCTCATTTACCGTATCTCTCTTCCTTCCGAGAAAGAAACGTAAGGCGACTCTACGAGGGGAGAGCTCGCCGGCAAAATTCACCCTCTCCTTCGCCCCGTATATCCCGAGATAGCATTACGCGTGAGGGAAAGGGAGAAAGAGAGGGAGAATTCGCGTCTATACTTTCTCGCGCGGTGTTTTGAGATTTATTCGATGGCGCGGCATCGTAGCTCCGCGACGAAAGAAACGCACGGCGCTCCCTAAGACGCACGTTAAGCTGGGAAATTTGCGTTAACTTTCTCCCCACTGGCCGTGCAACTTTATCGCCGCTTGCTTGCTTGCCAGGCAAGCCGTTAATAAGGACCGCCGAAAGCCGCGCTGTAATTTGTACGCTTTCAGACGCTTTGTAGCAACATCGTGAACATCCGTGCGCCGTAAAACGTTAATATCGCGCGACAGATTCATCGCGAACGAGCCTCATCTTCTTGGCGCAGCGATGCGACGCTATTCCTGGTCCGTCACGTAAACGAAACGTTATTTTACGGAATTTTGATGCATCGAACATGAAGTTCGATTTCTCGAATCGTAGACGAGATGCAACTGCAGGCATCTTTGCGAGGATCGATGCTTGTTTCCAATAAAGATTGGAAAGTTAATCTTGATGCTCATTTGCGGAGGCTAATAATTAGGGTGCACATGTCGAAGGTCGATTTTCGCGCCTCTTGCATTCCGCGATTCGTCGCGGAGAAGCTACATAAAATACACATTTTCCTCGAGGGCGGAGAAACAAACACGAAATGAACTGATAATCCTCTTTGCTCTCATGATTGGTTCATGATTGACTCATGATTTGTAATCCAGATACATTTTTCTCGTGAGAGAAATATAATCTCGTCCATCGGTTGATTAATTAATTCCGATTATTGGAACGATCCTGTTAATTCTTATTTTACGCGAAGGCTTGTCCCCGGAACCTGTCATCAATCGTTTCAATTTTCTTGTTGAAATTCAAAGCTAAAACATGAGCCACTCTGAATCACAGATGTAACGAAATTCCTCCCGTTTAATCCCGTTTATGAGAAAGCGCGTGACATCATAAGGACATCTGGAACATGTGACATGTAACATGTAAGACAAGAAGATTTCTGTTTCATTGGCCTTTATCTTCTCCAGACGTTGCATCATCTCATCTTCTCCCGCGAGTGCATCGACAGGTGTTTGAATCAATTATTCCGCCGCGAGCGAGTAGCAAACTCTCGGAAATCGGCCTGGCGAGCAGACGTCCCTTTCCAGTTCCGCTCTTCGAGGGCGGGAAATAAACAAAATTCCGTGTAGCTTTTGGGGAAAGCCCGTCAGCTTCCCAGCAGTTTGAGTATTTCTCGCGAGAACGTTCCGCGCCGGAGATTCAAAATGCGATAAATCGAAGAGCCGGCAACGATCAGAAAGCGATTCATAAATTTCCAGAATCCTAACGGGATGTTTACGCTTCGCCGCGCGCGCGCGCGTGTTTCGTATCCTCGCCGATGGGATAGTGTAATCTGTTTATTTTCTGCATTTGAGAACCGTGTCATATCACGGAACGATACGATACGACACGAGGCGGAGCGAGACCGAGGACGAGGGTAGCGGGGCAGGGGGATAGGGAGGGGGATAGGGATAACGCTCGACGACAGGCGTTCTTTCTCGCGTACACAATTTCCTTGCCGCGCCTTTGGCGATTTTTCTGCCACTTGTCTCACTTGTTTCGTGAGATTCAACAGAAGAGCTGAATCCCCGGTGGGTCTCCCCCCCCCCGCCCTCCCCTGCCCCTCCCCTGGGCGCAAACGTAAACGTAATCGTCCGCGACGTGAAGCTTCGCAGACCGCAGACGTTGCGGAAAACAGTCTGGATAACATTCGCCCCGAGAACAATTGATAGTTGAACCCGATCTATTATTCCGAAAGGATCCAAGGGAGCGGGAGCGTTATGAAGCATTATGAATAGAACAGCGGTTGGTGGCGGGGGAGGGGCGGGCGGGGGCGTAGAGGAGGAGGAGGTGGAGGAAGGGAGCAAAGCCGCGGGAGGTGGGAATAACAGATCGGAGGAAAGCGAGAAATCATATCGAGGGAAAGATAGAGACGAGGGAGTGAGAAGAACCGTGAGAACATGGGCGACCGCGGGAAGGCGCAGGGGAAGGGAAGCCGCGCTGCATGACAGAGACGTGCGCGCGCGCGCTGCTGCATGCCGAGGGAAAATCGGAATCGGTGACAGTTGCGGTGAAAGACGAGCAGTCGGTGCGCGTCAGAGAGTTGCCCGAAGGGTTGGCAGGCGGGGATGGCTGCGAGGGGCTGCGAGGAAGGACGCAATCGTTGGCGAGAACGGCTGCAGAACGGCGGAAGAAGCCAAGAGAGAGAGAGAGAGAGAGAGAGAGAGAGAGAGAGAGACGGGTCGAGGGGGTAAGCGGAAAAGAGCGGTGAGAAGCACGGCAGAGAAGCACGGGAGGGGGGAGGGGAAGAGGATGCTGGGGGACAAGAAGACTGGAGTGGAGCGAGGGAAATTAAGCAATTAGTAACTTTGCGCCGCGGCAGCTCTCAGCGAGATTTGATTATGTTTTCGGTTTAAGCTTCCCGAAGTGGAGGCTCCCAGCCCGCCCTCGCCGAGCGGGAGGGCGCGGAAGGGGGCGGGCGTGGCGGGGGGAGCCCCCGCGGTGTTTTCGAGGGGCCTGCGAACTGCAAAGGTGAAACGTGCCTCGTCCGGGTCTCCTCCCCCCGCTCGGTTCTCCGCTTTTGTCATTGCTTACTCTCTCTCTCTCTCTCTCTCTCTCTCTCTCTTTCTCTGTTCTTCTCTCTCTCTTTCTATTCGCGCTGTTTCTGGCTGATGCGTTTGAATTTGCGTTACGCGGTCGCCCACGTGCATCTTGCAGCATCTTGTAGGTCCAGTGAAGGCGTGCTTGGACGAACACGTGTCTTTCCTGTTTTCAAAGATGTATTATTCGTTCCCGAACGGAAGGGAAGGGAGAATTCTGTTCCTGCCCGTTTCGCTCGATTATCGATTGCATCAGGAGAGGATTTTCCGGCGAATCTGTAAGCCGTGTGTAACTTTGGCCCGGCATTAGCGCGTCTCCGTGTTTGAATGAACGGCAATTAGGAAGGACGAGTGAGTAGACGCGATTATGCATCAGGCGGTGCGGTTGCAAGAACTTTCATTGTTTTAATTTCACGGGGAAGCTTCCGACGAGGCAGGTTTGGCAGGTTCCGGCCGGAAATTGGCGAAAGCAGTCAAGAAGAATTCAGGTAAGGAGGTCGCGCGCGCGAGAAAACGCTTGCAAAACGCCGAAAACGCGTTTCGGCGAAATCAGTAGCTCGCACGTTCGCGAGTTTATTTATGGGCGAGCGGGCGGTGACTCGACAAGATCCGAAAATGACAATTTATAGGTACGGTATAGTGTGCCTCGCGTGACCTCGTAACTCACGCTCATTCTTGACCGTTCTCGAAATGACATCGAGGTTTATCGCTCGTAAGAGCGATATATCCACGCAGGCGCGCGCAATGAAAAAATATAACCGCTCTTTGTGTAATAAAAATCCCAAGGCGAAGCAAGAGGGGGGCGGGGGGAGGGGGGAGAAAGTGTCCGGCGCTTTTTCCTCCCTCTTTCTCTCTCTCTCTCTCTCTCTCTCTCTCTCTCTCTCTCTCTCTCTCTCTCTCTAGCTTCCTTCTCGCTCGCGAAGCGATGACGCCCCGATGTTGATGTAGCGTGTGTATGTATTTGCGGAAGGATCCGTCACGGCTGCTGGGAAATGACGGATGACGCGCGTGCACGCGCGTATCCCGTATTTCACGCATTCGTATTACGTGGCGGTGACGCCACGAGTATGACAAAGTCAAAGAGAGAGAGAGAGAGAGGGGAGGGGGGGGGAGGAGGAAAAATATCGCCGGATTAATTCACCGGGAAAATGCAGCAGCAGTTGGATAAAATAATACCATCGCGGAGCGAAGATGGAAAAAAGAATGCCGCGCGTCACGCGCGCGCGCGCGCGAGAGAGAGAGAGAGAGAGGGAGAAGGGCTGCCTCGCAATTTAGGCGCAACGTCAGGGCCAACGTTTAGTTAACGGGCGTGTTTTACAGCCAGGGCTCGTTACCGGCCGCGAACACCGCGCACGAATAATCGAAGGGCGTTCGTCTTTCAGACAGTAGCGACGCGGTTTGTCCCGCTCCACAGGGCTGACGGCTCCCCCGTCCATCCCTTCGACTACCCCGCGCAACTGCCTCGCTGTTTATTTTGCACTCCCGTGCACGTCCGTCCGCCTCACTGTGTTCCCCGTCCCCCCAACCGGCGTCTGCCAACGCGGGGCGCCGATCCTCGGCCACGTGGAACGTCATGTAGACGGTTCACTGACGTTTCGTTTAATTCGACCGGTGGGGAATTAAATCTCGATCGCGGAGAGAGAGAGAGAGAGAGAGAAAGAGAGAGAGAGGGTGGGGAGGTCGCTAAATGCGACACACGATTGTTCATTTGCCGGAACTCGCGCGCGGATTTAGAGAATTTATTCGACGGCATCGAATCAGAATTGGATTCTTGTAAGGATTTCATTAAGCGTGCTAAAGCTAGTGTTGGTGCAATCTGATCGCGAGGGACGAATCTATCTCTCAGAGATTTCCCCAAACGTGCCAAATCATGCCAGCTTGGATGAGGATTTTTCCGAAAGGACGAATCATCATTGACAGTTTGAATCGCGACCGTTTGCGAGAAACCGATTGCGAATGATCGGTTAATCCGATCCGGTTAATTCGAGCCTCGCGAACTCGATGCGAACTCCGACCGTGGCGTTAACCCCGCGAAGCCTCGAACAGGTCAATCGCATCACGGAGGTTCTCCGGCTGGAAATGTTCAGTGCAGCGCGAAACAGCGAAGAGAATCGCTGATCTGAAGAGCACCGGCAGATAATTCTCTGCCTTCGATCCTGAATATCCCATCAGTGAAACTGCTTCTCATCTCATCTCAGCGCGCGATTCTCGATGCGAGACTCCACAATTAGCGCGATCTCGCGCGAGTGAGGTAATCGATCGCCCTCGAAAGGGCGATCCAGTCCTGGGGGACGGTCACACGCGCGGACGAGAATGCCCCTTCAGGGGGAATCATTCTCTCCTTTCGCGTTTTATTTCACGCTCAGGTCCGGCGCGGAACCGCCGTTTCCGCCGTTTCCGGGATCATCATTAATTCCTCCAACAATCACGTCGTTTCCGCCAGCTGATGCCAGCCGGCCGAGGGGTTCGCAACCCCCGCGTCCGACGGCGCGATTTCGTCCGTACGAAATGAAATTCCGAAAGCGGGGATATCGCGTCCGACCTATCCGCTTGTCCACTTTCCCCGCGGAAGGGCCGCATCCCGATCGTCGTCGGCGCCGTTGCTTGTATCGCGTGTCTCGTCGCTCGTCGCAGAAATTCCCGCCTGATGCTATCTCTCTTTCTCTCCCCCTTCCGCTATCCGGACCTCACCGGTCCGAGCAGGAATTATCCACATACCGTATCCGGGTAGCAGTGACGGAACGCAAAGTGGACCGCGCGGTTTTGGAAGTGACCGGGAGTAAATACCGAGAATTTCTTTAATTAAGCGCGACCGGACAGATCTTTCCACCCTCAAACTCCCGCCGGCCTCTCCCGTTTGCGCAGTCGAGACTTTATCTACCACCGCTCTCATTCTCTCTCTCTCTCTGCGACTCTCTATCTCTCCATCTCGTCGTGCCCCTTGTACGTTCGATACAGCCGAAGCTGGATAAGGGTGCACAGTTATTTACGCACAGGAGCCACAGGCGCATTCGAGCTAGCTCGAGCGAGCAGGGACCGGGGGGAGGGGTGACACCGATGGAAGAGATGGCGGGACGCAGGATGGGACGCAGGAGGCGCGAGAACGGCGAAAGAGGAGGGGGAGGATGTGGCAGCCTGGACAGAGCACGGGCCTGTCCCATGTGGGTTTCGTTAATTAACCGAGTCTACTGAGTTCTATTCCTCGCGTTATATTACCATCCCCCTCCCCCCCCTCCCCTTCAGTCGGCTCCGCCGACTCCTCCGTCTCATCTGCTGCCTGCGCCGGCATTGCCGCAGGCTCCGGCCGGTGCACCTGGGGGTTGCGGAAAACGCGAGCTCCATGCCGACCAACCGACTCCTCCCCCTCCCCCCTCCCCCGGCCCATCGCGGCGCCGCGTCGGAAGATCTACACGGGCTCCGGCCGGTCGTGCGTTTGCTCCCGATGCATTTACGGTAATCTGCCGCGGCGGATATCGCGCGCCGCGTATCATCTCACCGCGATCGCAGGAGGGTGAGGCGGGAAAGCGTGGAGGGAAAGGGAGGAGGGAGGATACGGGGCACTTGGATAAACCGCGTGTGCCGCGTTCGGTCGGTATGATTAAATTTGCGGGCGTGCTTCTTGCCGCTCCGTAGCGCCTCTCGCGGTAGCACTCGCGCGGCGCGAAAAGTGCGCGAAAGAGAAATAAAATATTGGAGACTTGGCCAATGATGGATGCATCGTTGATTATCCGCGTGCGTGTGCGGATAAGCGGATGCAAGTTTCACGGCATCTCTCGCTCGGCGGGGCGCGGGAGCGAGGGGKGAGGATTTCCGATTTCACGCGTATCCGTGATCACGCGCTGCTCTACTTTCCCTGTTGTCCTTGTCTAATGAGGAGTGTTATGACGTGGGCGGATTTACAGCTTCCGGACACGAGCGAGCGTTTGATACACCGCCGCGGCGGATTCCGGGTCTTTGAGGTAACACAATAAAATCGTATCGCGCGTCGAGCGCAATGTGATTCCATTGAACGCGGTTTGAGCGTTGATTTAATTGGCATTGCGTCATGCATCGTCATGTGTTAATCACATTTTGTTGCGTAATTAGCGGGCGAAAAATGCGAGCGTGCGTCGAATTAATTGCAAAGTACTAATTAAGCCCTATCGTATCCGGAGAGTCAATTGCGAGCGCGAGCGGGCGCGGGCCGCGTGCAATGCAATTTTGCGTTTCGCGTAGAAAGTGATTTATAAAGTGCGATGGCGATCGCTGCTGCTCTCGCTGAAAATACTATTTCTCTCGTACAGCCGGGTACAGCGAAAACGAATCCATCGTGCTAGCGTGAGCGGCCGATGAGCGCGCGTAACCGCATAACGATCGCGGCAATTCTCTCTCTCTCTCTCTCTCTCTCTCTCTCTCTCTCTCTCTCTCTCTCTCGCCTCTCAAGCGCTTGCGATAAATCATCGGCGACTGACAAAAATTCGACGATACATCAATTAGACGCACACGTGCGCGCCTCTATTCGCGCTCGTCCTATCTCGATCATTATATCCTCGTCGATCGTTGATTCGCAGGCATCGATGTTAATTAATCGCGACGCGACCGATCAATCGAACGCTTCCCACCTCGCATCGCCGCCGATCTCGCGAGATCGCGAGTCCCGGAAACAAGAGGAGACGATACCGGCACGTCCGTGGCGAGGAAATGAGATCCGTATTAATCTCTCTCGACCGATCGGTTTCTCCCTCCCCTCTGCCTGCTGTAGCCTACGGCTCTTTGTTGAAATTGAAATTTCGAGTCGACACGTGACGCTGATTGGAGAAAGCGCGCGTCGATGCGGATTCTTCTCGTTCCTACTGGCCTTCCTTCTCTTCCTTCGTCATTCGTCGCTATTCCACTACTCGGAGACTCGCCAATCGATTTACGCTGAAGCCTTCCGAACTTAAACTTGACGGGTGGATGCTCGGATATGGATTCGCGTAGAAAAGGATTCGCCTTAATATGTTGACGGTATTCACAAATGGTCCCAGTGAGACTTCGTTCACTGGACACACGTTCATCATGGAAGAGATCCATGTTGTAGATTCACAAGGAAATACATTCAGCTTCGAGTGTCGATTTGAACTTTGATTGACTAAAGGCTCCGTTGAAGGCCAAAAGAGCTAATGTCATTCGTCTCCAATCCCGAGCTACTCGATCCGCTCGAGATCACGAAAGGGCCGCCATATCGTGGCTCTTCTTGGTCCCGATCTCTAAGCGCGAGATGCAAGCAAAGATCTGAACAGTCGCAGAAGGCAAGAGTTGATGCAGAGAATCTGATGAGAAGGATCCGAGGATCGACAGCTTCGCAAACCTAAGACGCGCATACGCGCGGCATTAATGAATTATTCCGGAAGACCGGAAGATGAGCATTCCGAGATCAATCGTGTGAGCGATGCTTTGCGCGGGAATTAATTCCTCCGCCCTTGTGAGCACCGGACGAGCTAGCTGAATGAAATCCCGTGGCGACGTCCCGTGGTTTATAGGGTTAATGATTTTCCTCGACGGAACGCGGAAAGTATCGATAATCGATGGCGCGCCGGGAAATCGTCCATCAAAAGCGATTATCTTTCGTGTTGATGGAGCTGCATTCGCGTAGGCTTGACTCGTAACCTGGATACCGATCGTTAACTGTTTGACCCAATTCCGAGAAGCATGCCGCGCGATGCGTACAGCAACGCAATTCCCGCTCGCGGAACCGCCAAGAAATCCGCCCGAACCGATCAACGTTTCGTCGTGACGCCTTTGTGCACGGAATGAGATATTAAAGAATCTCACGCGTTCACCGTGTCCTTTGTAGTCGAGTTTTCACCCGTCTCGTTGTCGCCTCGCGCGCCCCTGCGCGATGATAACCCGCGCGTCATATATGCACGACGTTCCGGCGCGCGATCGCGACGAACGGCGCGTTAGAGGTTAGAAATAATTGCGCGATCATTATTAATCCGCGAAGGCTGACGCTTCTCTCGAGTCTTCCTCCAGCGCGAAATGTCAATGGCAGCCAACGTTCTCGGATAATTGAACTGACGGGAAATGCATCACGCGCGGTGAGCACCGCCGAATTGCATGGCATCGTAAAAGTGTATAACCGGCGACGGTATCGCGGCCATAATCGCAACGCGCGCGCGATGGCGCGCGTGGCAACGACATCCCGATGCCGAAGTCGTTTTTCGACCCCGTCGGCAGCGCGACATTTGGCAGCGCGCGGGGGTTGTCGCGCGCGCGGCGCGTCCCGGCATTCCCGGGGCTTTATCACTGGACCGTAACGCAGGCGCGCGCTAGAAAATGGCGTTCGTTTGTGGTCAGTGACTCGCGGGCCATTCGCTCGCCTCGCGTTGCTGCTTCGTGAAAAGTAGCCCGTGAAGCACGACATTCCCGCAGATAGGATGGCTCGTAAAACCGTGACCGCGCCCATTCGCCGAGTCCTTTGTTAGTCCAGTCGAGTTTTCACGCCTCATTGTTACCGCGCGCGCCCCTGCGCGATGATAACCCGCGCGTCACGCGCGCATATACGGCGCCGACGTTCCGGCGCGCGTTAAGCGACGCGCGACGCGTTAGAGGTTAGGAATAATTGCGCGATCGGCGCGTTTCTCGTCGCCACGCGCGGAAGTCGCCCTCTCGGATAATCCCTCGGAAAAATCAGAGGCGAGAGCAGAGAACATGCCGTGTACCTGTTGTCGCGACGTCCAGCCTTTGACCTCCCAAATCGACCGATTTGCTACCCTGGCTCCTCTGCACCTGCAACAGTATTTCACATTTCTGGGGTCAATATTATCGAGATTACTCAGCGGATGTATATACTCTTGTATTGCACAGAAGAGGGATGTCGGTTGGCGAATGAGAAATTTTGGGACGCACGTCGCGGCGAACGAGCGATCGCTCATCGATTATCGCCTTATGGAATACCAGCAAGCTCCGCGATGATCAAGAGACCGGCATAACAACACTATCCAAAGCGGAGCTAACGCACGATTGTCATCGCGCATTACAATAGACGCCACGTTATGTAAGCCAGTCACGTGTGTCACACGTCACCGATTCTCTGTCCTTCTCTGCTCTTCAGGCTCGCGCACGCATACACGCCGACTTGAAGACACCAACGCGCGAGAGCAACATGGCTGGAATTATCGTAAAGGGCGCGTTTACCGTCGATTGTCTCTCCGCCGCGATAAAAATAGAGTTAGTCGACCTCATAATGAACGCACAGAGTGCGATTTGAATAAAGGAAAGACAGAGAAAAACGGATAGAGGGAAGGAGCAAGCAGGGGATCGATTCGATTTGCGTTACTGCGCTCGTACGTTCGTTGAATTGGAATTAGACAACGCTCCTCCGTCGTAATMCGCGCTATTAGTATGCAGCAAAAATGAATCGCGAGAGCGYCCACCCYCCMCCCGYCCCCCYCCCCCYCCCCGCCCCTCCCTCTTCGCCCCTCCGCGACGAACGGAGAAGAAATTAGTTTCATCCGCGTCAGGGGCATCTGATATACACGGCACGCAGCGTTACCTACCGGAAACAGAAATGGAAAACGGCAGAGACTGGGCGTCAGGGCGGGGGTGTAAAGCTCCCCGGTGGCAACAATTGTGCATTCATCGGGGCGAGGGGTTCTAATTAAAACGCATTGTTTATATTCTTTGCAGGAAGCTCCTTCTCGCCCTCCCTACTTCGTCGTCCTAGGAAGTTCCTCCCTCTCCCTCTCCCTCTCCACCCCCGCCCGCCCGCCCAGCCACCTTTCTCGTTTCCGAGTCACCTCGCTGTCTCTTCCCCCCTCCCCGCCCCCTCAGCGAGCTCTCGCTTGGGCTCTCCCAGGGGTTCTCTTACGGAAACTTTCCGGTAACTCGTTAAAGATAACGCGGAACGGAAGTCTGCTCAGACGTCTACCTGATCCCCTTTCGCGTAGCGGCCGCGTAAACAATCGATCGTTCTACTTGTATTCTCGCGGATCTCCCGCGCAGCCGAGTCGATCCCATTTCCCTTTCCGTTAGAGATACCCTTGCATCGACGGGGCGAAGGAAAGGTGGCGGCGAAGAGGGTGTTATCCGGGTGTTCCATCGATGAGAGATGCTGATGGCACGGAACGTTACCGTCGCGGTAAGAACGGAAGGCAGCGGACGCAAGAAACGGACAAAGAGGGAAGCAGGCGCGACGGATAAGCTTCTTCGCGACGACGAAGATGAACGGATGTTGCGGATGTCCGAAACGTTAAGCAGCTGCCGAGAGGGGAACGGAGAATTGTTTCTTTTTCGAAAGAATAAAGCCGAGCATCATGAGGGGTAACGCTCGTAATATTGTACCTCTCTTGATTACCATCCGCGCGATTTCTAAGAAAACTGATCGGGAAAACCTAGAAATTCACGAGTCTCGAGATAATCCGGCAAAAGCAGGCAACGCGATGAGATCAACGCCAAGCATCAGACCTCCCCGACAGCTGACGCGAGCGGACTCCAGACGGATTCGCATCCGTCGTAGCGAATCGATACCTCGATAGTCGCGCGATCGGGACATAAGCTCCGTTCTTCCGACTTGGCGCTCGCGTGGACAAGGGCGACCGCCAATTATGGCAAAATAGGATGCAGGCGATCACGGTTCACGGTTGCGCGCGAATTACGCGCAAGCGTGCGGGAGATGTCAAGGGCCACGCGTTCGGGAAGCCAGAGGACAGAAGGGCGAGAAAGGACGGAGCAAGGGGATGAGAGAAAGGGGATTGTATGTACGTGTATATAACATACGTGTGGAGGGAGAGGACGCTTTCACGGCCAGGAATCGAATTTGCCGAGGACCTTCATTTCGTTCCTGTGTAACTCCTGCGGGCATGTCGTGCACAGACTGCAGAGACATGCGTCCGCCCGGGGAGAGGGAGAAAGAGAGAAAGAGAGAAGAAGAACGGGGAAAGAAGAGAGAGAGAGAGAGAGAGGCAGAGATAACCATCGCGCTGATCTTTCGTTGCTCGCTCCCGGAGGAGAGTTACGTCCCGATACAAATCGTAATTGCATGTAAAACGAACCTGCCGCGCCGTGAGATACGGCCAATCATATTTCACGTTCGCAGTTCGGCATGAACGGTTTACATGAACGGCGAACATTGCGCGCGCGCAGAGCGTGTGTTCTCATCGCGAGCGGGGAACGATCTCCGTTCGATCTCCGTTGGATCGCTTTTTGCCGCATTCGAAGCGCGCGGAATGCAACGGAGGGGTTGCGGGACTTGAGCTCGCGGTGTTGCAAACCGTGCAAAAAGATAATAGCGTCGCCATCCGATCGATTTAAGGGGCGAGATAAAACTCGGCGGAACGAACGAGCGTTTATCCGCTCGGATAATGACCTCCACTCGTTCGCCGATAATTCGACGGATAATTATGAGAGCGGCGGCGGCGGCAGCGAGACAGAAGCGGAATATCAATTTGCGCGAACAAAGCGCAAAGCCTCCCACCCCCCACCGCCCCGCATTTTTGCGACGGTAACCGGCCGACACGTAGCGCTGAATTAATTAGCCCTTCAAACGTATCCCGCGCAACTTGCCGCTATCTAATTACGGCAAGATACGATACGCGCCTCCTGATGCCGTCAAAATGCGCCCTCCGTACGCGCTCCGCGGCGCGGATATTTCGGGGGGAGCCTGCAGGCCGGGGGGAGGGGGGGAGGGGAGAGAGCGAGCAGCGGCAGGTACGCGGCGCGTGTGCGAGAGGGCGGAGGAGGGAAAGCCGACACGGGCTTCTAATAAAAGCGCCGGCACGCTACCCTCTCGCGCGGGGCGAGAGCCCTTTTGCAACCCCCCCCCCCCGCTTCCACTGGCGGCTGCCGCCGCCCTTTTCCGTGGACGGCCTCACCCTCCGGCCGACGCGGCTGGCTACAGACTGCCTCGCTCGCTCCTCTCCCCACCTCTTCCCGCGCGCCGTCGTTTTTAAGTCCCCGTAGGGGAGCTATCGTGTTAACAAGCATATTTTACATTTCATCGCAGCCACTTAACGCGCTAACCGCCGCCCGCCGACAGGCGCGCGCGCGCATGCGCGCGCGCGACACGCGCGCCGTGCTCGATTAGAGAATACGATGCGGCGTAATTAGGGGCCTAATTATTTCAAGCGATCGTCACGGGGTGGGTATTAGCGCCCGCCCTCGGTTTGCAATTATGATATAAAATTAGGTGATTTCGGCCACGTCGAGTAAATAGCATCGCAGCACGCGGCTAATTCAACGGACGGCGGCGATCGAAAAATTGGATAACGCCGTCAGCGCGCGCGATAATAACGTCCTGGCACGTCCTGACACGTCCGTTTAATATATTTATGGGCTTGACTGCGTGGAAATATAACGAGAGCGGGATAATTGGTATAATTGACGTTATCGGTAAGCCCCGCTCGCTTAGAGCGCCTGCTGCCCTTTGACATTTGTTCAGCGGCAAGATCACCCACTCGATCGGCGCTACTTAATTTTGTCTATAGTTTAACTTGCACTTGGCGACAATCTAGTAATTTCCCGCTGCATTTGGGTCAACAGTAACGAGATACGATGACGAGATCGCGAAACGCGACCGGTGCGTGCACTTGGCGCGCTCTCCGGAGCTCCGATTCGGATTACGATTCTCGCGATAGAGCGCTATCGATTACGTGCGAACGGGAGGGGTGCCGCTTCGGGATAATTTTGACGTAAGTGTAATTTTATTACAAACGTCCGTGATATAATTGATCGTGCTCGCGGCCGTGTATCTGCGCGCGTGTTTATTCATGATGTGAATTTACTCGTTGCCGAAGAGCGCTTTAGCGCCACTATTTTCCGGTTTCCGGCCTCGATGCGCGACTATTTTCCGGTCCACTATAAATAATGCATGCGCAGGCGGGCCAGCCGAGCCGTGTTCGCTGTGTGTCCGCACAGCGAGAACGTATCCGTTGTATAAAAGCGCCGACCATGCCGACAATTAGCTTTAATCTCGTTACGCTATTGGCTATCCATCAATAGTTCCGTGCAGTTGGCAATTATGCATCGAAATGCGAAGCGGGGTGCATCGCGCTGGGGCAAACGGCTCATTAAAATATTATTTCTCGCCGCGTTTGATTATGAGAGCGACACAACGCACAAGCGATTTCAGCGAGAGATAATCGTCCCGTCCCGTTAATCGAGAGAAAAAGGGACCGTTAAGGCGCCAATTAATCGCGCCACGCACGCATCCCACCCCCCCTCGCCCCTCCGCGCTAATCGGGCCATTCTTCCCATTTTTTTTCTTTTTTCCTTTTCCTTTTCTCCTTCAACGCGCAAGCACGCGAAGCCCGCCCGCTCGCGTATCACAACGCTAATTAACTCCACGCGTACAGCGGCGAGGGAGTGGGAGTGGGGGGGAGGCGGACGGGTGGGGGGCTCGTCAGTTGGAAACAGCCTTCGGTCTGCCGGCGTCTGGGACGCCGCTGGCCGAACTGCACATCAGAACTCGTATTATGCGCATGAATATTTATGCACAAAGCCGGTCGCGCAGCATGCGCGCGCGGCAGAAGAGGTACAAACGCATAAATATTTATATCAAGCCGAGAGAGAGAGAGAGAGAGAGAGAGAGAGAGAGAGAGAGAGCCCGACGCGCGATTTCCTCGCAAAAATCGCTGCATACGCGCTCCCCTTCCCCTCTCCCCCTCCACGCGTCCCCGACCCCCTTTCCCTCCCCCTTTCCCTCCCGCGGACTGGTAATTGCTTAATCCGCTCGCTGTATTAAATCCCGCGCGTATAATTTATGCGCTACGTTGTTATGCGCGACGTGACGCCACTTAAACATCGTTAGCGTTAATATTCGCGATCTCGCGGAGGGAGAATTTTTCAAGCTACGTGCCGGGGACTGACATTCGAGGGCAAAACCCCATCTCGAGATGGTTCCCGCTCGGTCGCATCGACGCGCGCGCACAGGGATTAATAATAACCGAGTCATTAGTTAATGCGCGCCGAGTGCACGAATTCGCATGCCGGAAATTTCACGGCGCGTTGGGCCGCGGGCGACGATAGGCCGCCGGCGGTGGCGGCGGAAGCAAGCGGCGCGGAATAGCGGAAAACGCCGATGGGTCAACGACCAAGCGCGAGGGCACGGGGAGACACAAGTTAGGCGGATGGATTCGGCTTCGAGCCGTAATATCGAGCCCGCAACACGCCGCGCGCGCGCACCCGTAGCGCAGGAGATGGGTTACACACAAGGACCGCCGGGAATGAGGTTAAAGCGAGAACTCGCGCTCTCCGGCTTTCACCCGCGCCCGCCGTGAGAACGCGCCTTGTCACGGCCGCGCGTGGCAATTTCCGCTCGCCCGCGATGGGAATCCCCTCGGGAGATTGGGAGGGAGAGGGACGCTGCGCGTTCGTGGTTTTACTCGTCACTGGGCTGCGTTGAAAAAGTGCAAGACGCGAAGCGAAGCTGTCACGCGTCGAATATACGTTTTGGTGTTCGCTTCATTTCGCGTTCGCTGCATTCGCAAAGTACCAGACGAGGCTGCAACGCTTGACCCTTAGGATAGGATTCCTAACGGACTCTATGAGTCTGGCTGTTAAGATTTTTGTATGAATCATTTATGGTTTCTGGAAAGTTTTCGATGTAAACAATTCATATCGAGGCTTATCTATGTATGAGTATCACACAAAGCCAAGAGATTAAGTCGCAACCGTTGCTGAAACAAGAAAGATTGTTCGCTTACGAACGAACGACAAAGGATCAGTGTCTCAAGTGTCTTGCGAGAAGCTAGAGGTCGCACTTTTGTTACTTAGAGCAAGTATCCAAATATTGTAACTGTTAACTCGTTTGACGATTAAGGGAAGTTGTTTGGTTTTCTACGACTCTCATCTTTACTGAACACACTCGCTCGAACTGGTAATAAATAACCATATAAACAGTGCGAATCATCGTAAGCGCGTTAACAGACGCGATCGTGCAGAATTCATCGCAAGGCTTTCGATATTAAGATCTATTCGTATTCGAATTGATCGATGACGTCATTAGTCATTCGCGGTGCAAGTATCAAGATGTTGGAGCGATATCTCGTCCCGAGTTAGAGTCCGGAGGTCGTTTGCCGGAGGTCCCCAGCGAAGGCAGAGGTCAATCGGTTGCTATTCGAGGGGCGCGAACTGAAACCCGCGATCGGCTTAATCATGCCGCTTGATAGTCAGTCAATAACAAATACGTCGTATCCCTTACGCCGCGCGTTCATCCTCCCGCAATCATACCTAATAAAATCAGATGGACCTAACCTATGCGAAGCCGAGTATCGCGGACGAGTACCGCTGACGCGCCATACGTGCGCCGCATGCGGCGCTCTGTTTGCCAAAGAAAGTATATTCCCTTTCCCCGTATTCGTATTCAGAATGATTTGCGGCGGAAGAGCGGGCAGAAGACGCGGCTGGCCGGCGGAATACAACGTACGCGCGCGCGCGTGCGTAGCGCCGTTTGATTCCCGCGGCGGAAAAGCAAAGCCCTTCACGTATTCGCGAAACGCGCCGCCGGCATACGAATGCGGCCGCGCGCGGCTTCCGCCTACGCGCTCTTCTCCTCTCCTCTCCCCGATTCCTGTCTCGTCTCGCCCCTTCGTCGTCGCCAACGTACAGCCGCCCGCTCCGCTTGCCCTATTCCMCCCCGCCCCTCCTCCCTCCCACCCTCCTCCTGCCGCGTTACGCGTGTACGCGCGTCCGCCACGCACGGCTATCCGCCCGGCAGCCCCTCCGCGGTTTATCCACAGTCAATAAAGACGGCCTGTCAGCATGAATACCAAAAACCGGAGCGGCGGGGGGTCCAACGGGCCCCTTCCGCGCGGCCCCTCGTCGGAACGGGCGGAACGTGGAGGGGGGAGGGCAGAGCGGGAGATGTACGCGAGATTTACCGAGGCTCGTGCACCATAGGTGCACGCGCGTGCCTCACCGACAGCGTAAACATCGCATGCGATCGCGCGAGCGCGCCCTCTCCTCCCTCCCCCCCTCTCGCGTTGGCGGCGCTGGCGAGCGTCTCCGGCGGTCTACGACAGCGTCTCCGGATCCGCGCTTTACGTTTTCATGCGCCCGCGAGGCGGTAACAGCGCGTTTCGCGAACGGGAATAATGTAGAATACGTTTATTTCTATCCTGATGGAATTGTTAAGTATGATGGGTTCTCGACGCCGCAGATTGATAGACCAATAAGTAAAGAAACTCTTTATTCTTCTTCGCAAAGATATGACGTCTCTCGATAGACTAGCTGGCTCTATAGCTTCGCCGATCGCAACTCTACAATTACTCGACTGCTGTCTATCACACACTGTTTGTCACTCTGTCTCGTCTTTCGCATACTGTCTCACACTGACTCACACACTCGCATACTGACTCGTGTTTGCTGCCCTCGTCCTTTATACACCCAAAAATGGTGCTACATTTCAGAATTGTCGGCTAATCGCTACATATCATCCGGATGAATCACGTCGTCCCGCGAGCTTCCGGGCGTCAACAGTTTTTCCCGCGGTTGTCTTTGTTCTGGACGCAAATACACGCTCGTGCGCGTCGGCTTCCTTGATCCCACGCCTTTGATATATACCGCCACCGGTAATTCCTTTCTTCTATACTATAATAATCGCGCGTCGGGTTATCGCGAATAATTAATCGAGAGCAACGATTTCTCGACAGATCGGCGGATATGCTAGCTCAAATCACATGCTAATCGCGTCACTATGCTATCCCCCCGCGCCGCGCTGAGATTCAGTAACGCCTGCGTTAGGCCGCGTTATCGCGTTGCAATTAACGGATCGCGCGAAGATCGTGCATAATTGGCGTGAAATTATGAATAATTGCCCGAGGAATGCGATTTAATATTGATGTTCCGTATACGGCGTGCGCGATACATGAATCAATCCCGATATATGAATCATCGCGCTTCCGAACGCAAATGATATAATGCTGATATGAATTACGCGCAGTTTAACTCGCGCGACTACGACCGCCGGAATCGTCGATGCCAATGCCCGGCCTTTGTTAATATTATTACTATTATTATTATTATTATTATTATTATTATCGTCCACCTGAAACTCCATAGAGTGGACTGATTACCTGCGAAGTCATTAATCCGACGCGGTGCGCGCGAAATGGCTCGCAACGGGCGCGATTGACGGCGTCGCAACGAAACATTTTTACATTAGTAAGCGCGTATGAAAAATCGGCAGGCGAAGCCTGCCGCGAGGCTGCGGGAGGTGGGCAGGGAGGACGTGTGCCCTCCCCCTCCCCCTCCCCCGCCGACTCGTGACTGGGAAAGATAAAGAAAACCGTTTCAATTTCCCTAATGCTCCCGCAGCCTCGCTCCCGCGTCTCGCCCGGTCCCTCCATCGCCGCTGCTCTGTCTCTCCCTCTTCTCCCCCCCCTCTCTCTCTCCCCCGGTCGCGCGCCAGCCGCCCCGCGCCCCGTCAAACTCCCCCGTCGCTTTATTTGCCTTCCGCTTGCCCGTTCTTGCCCTGTCCGTCTCCCCTCAACCCTTCTCCCTTCTCCGACTGCCCCGCCCGGCCGCCTCTACCCTCTACCCTCTACCCTCTATCCTACTCCCTCCCCCTCCCCCCCGCGCCCACCGTCCCGGCGGGGCTTTTCCACTTCCGCGTCGTCGTTTCCGCGGCTTTTCCGCCCTTCCGTCCGCGTGTCCCTCCCGGTCCTGTCCGCTCGTTCCTGTCTCAATCTGGCGTAAACCTGCGGTCGACCCTATTCCACGGCACGGGACGGGAGAACCTTCTTCGGATAATCCGTAAGCGCGAGAGTCCGTAGTTTCCGGATAACACGACAAAGGGATAGGATAGCTTACGGCCGCGCGGATCGTCGGGCGAGGATCGGTGAATAGCGGCGGGATAAGACTTCTTCACAAATCACGCCGCGATTGTCTGCTAGATTAATGTCGGCGGTAAATAAAGCGGTATCTGCCCGGATCGGATGTGCAACGCACACGGAAAGTGATAGCCGGCCGTGTAAGCCTTTTAGCTGCCGAAGCGGCCTCGATTATGGAGAAGAACGTGACGCGCACGATCGAGAAGAGTTTGCAAACCTATTCGCTTAAAGTTCCCGCCCACATGGCGGCGACAAGAATGAAGCCCGATCGCGATTCACACGATGAGTAAGAGAATCCGAAGAACAACAGTTCATGAAAACAGGCTTCAAGGTTAGGTCTGCCGTTTCGAAACGTTGACCGAGGCTTCTCATACTTGACGTAATCCGCGATTCGTCGCGAACTTTATGGCTTTCGGCTTCAAAGCGCGGATCTTAAAGACTGTCCGAGTTCTTATCGAATTGAGAGCGGCTGCGTGACATAATTTCGCGACGCATCACCGAGTCGATAGACGGATGAATGAGATAAGCGGCTTCGGACCGTTCGAATAATTAATCGCCATTAAATCCGGCGGGGAAGCGTTAAACGACCGTCGCGGCGGAGTTCGCATTCAATTCCCGTTATCTTACTCGGGAACTGACGAGCTAAAGCCTGCTCCGGCCTATTGCCCGACGATCATTTCAAGATCGGCACGCGCAATTCAGCGCGCGATTTAAGGAGAGCCCGGTACTCCGCCGTGTCTAGCGTAATCTCGCGACGTAACTTCCGCGATTAAGCGCGATTGATCGCGCCGCTCCGATCGTGACAAGGACACCGGGATGGATGCGTGCGCCCTAATCCCTCAATCCGTTCTCGCCTGCTCCGTTCGCCGCTAATTCCCGTACGCGCGCTTCGCGCCCGCCGCGAGCTAGAGGGCGCCGCGAGCTAGAGGGCGCTCTTGATTCGCGGGATCGCGCGCGAATTGCGCTTCCGCCACGGGATGCAGATTCTGCGCTTTTTTCCCTCACCGGGGCGACCGTTCTGCAGCGGGAGCGATCGATACGTCTCTCCGCTATTTGCGGAATCCGCTGCGGCGGGGGGCGCCGTAAATACAGGCAGATCTTCTTCGGAAGGATCGCGGGCGGCGGAGTACTCCGGCGGAGTACACTTAAGCTCGGCTAATGAAACGAATATATCATCGTGGTCGCGGCCAAATCCGTTTCTACTATTACTACACGCGCCATTACGGCCGTGACACCGCACGTTAAGCGTCCCCCATTTAACCTCGTCTAAGCACCCCGCTGAAGCGCGTGTAACGCGCGTTCGCGATTGAATCCCAGCGAGTTACATAAATCCGCGGTACCGTGTCCCGAAGCCGAGTTGCCGCGCTCGCAGCGACCCCCAACGCGACTTTGAGGGGGACTTTGAGTGGGGGGGGGAGTAGAAGGGAATCGGAAGTCTCTTCCGGCGACGTTCGTTCGGATCGCTTCGAGGCGAGATGCGAGGGGAGCTCGACGATGGCCACCGGATTATCGGATCCTTCGCGACCTTTATCGCGGCGCGCGAGGGAGGGAGGGAGGGAGGGAGAGAGGGAGGGAGGGGGGCGGGACGGGGTGGGGAGAAAGGAGGCCTGAAAAACGCCCGGGCGATCGCTGATCCCGCGCGGTCGTAATCCGGAATTTGATATTAGTGCCGGATATAAGCCCGACCTTCCCGACAGCGCGAACGGCTAAACGCCCGGCGTTCCGTGAATTTGTACCGCGTTTATCGCGATATTCGGCGAGCAGCTCGGTAGATTTTTAATTAAACTATCAGCCGCGCGCAGTTAAGCGACCGGCCGGCGAGTGCGAACGCCCGCTTCTTAAGCGGCCAGTAGTAACGGACCTTTAACGACCGCCCGGAATTGTTTGCGCCCCTGAAACGAGTTAATGCTCGGGGAAGCTACTCCGCTGCCTGGGGGACGCGGGGGAGATGGAGGGGGCGGCGGAAGGGTGGATGGGTTAGAGGAGGATCGCGCGGGATAATGCACGTGCGTTCCTTCCGGGGCAGAATCTCCCTCGAATGCCGCTCGTTTCGGGGCGGCGCGCCGACATTTTTCGCGCCGCAATCTCGTCCGCAATGCCCGATCGAAGTTGTCCGCCGATTGAACGTGTCCGCGATTATTTCCGTTGTACTCGTACGCGATTCGAAGGGATCAAGATGGGAGTTCTCGAGAATTGAGATCGGCTGGCTTTGAGCGCAGCCGCGCAGCCGCGAAACGGCCGGCGAGCTCTCAGCGAAAGTTAAAAGGTCGATAGAAATATCCGCCGCGAATTTATTACTTTCGCGTAAACCGCTTTAAAGCGCTCTCAGACATCGGCAGGTCTCCACGACAAGTTGGCAAATCTGCTTAGCGCACGCTCGCAGCTGCCTCCTTCGCCGCGGCGCGCTCAAAACTCGACGTGATTGCGTTTGCCGTTCGCTGCGTTATTTACTGCCGGTTCAAGCGAGAAAAATATCCGACGACGGAAAATACGTAGCGGTGCTCGCTAAAGCCGATCCGCGCCGATCGCGGAACAGATTCCGCTTTCGAGCAGTCGGCTCGCCGACTGCTAATTAGAGGGCACTTCTGATCTATTCCTACCGCGTCTTCGGCAATCCTGCCCAACTTCTCAATGCTATCCAAATTGCTGAAACTTCCCGCCGAGTTACACTTCCGTAGGGAACTTTATCAGCTAGCGCAATTTGTTCCGCGAATGCAAATGTTCAACGGGGTCAGGCCGCGGCCGCGTACACCCCGCGCCCCGCTCGATGGCTCGCCTTATAAATTACGATGCCTGCGAAGCCATTGTTACGCGCGAGCATAAATGCCCGCGCGAAAGAGAGACGGCGAACGAGCGCCAATACAGCCGCTCCGATAATAAGGATCTCAAACGGAACGGCCGGGCAGAGCGCGGGGAGGTGGAGGGGAAGGGGGAGGGGGAGGGAGAAGGAAGGAGGAGAAGGGGGGCGACTGAGACCGAGGAATAAGAAGCGATCTTCCTCGTCGGGCACGAGCACTTTGCATTCTTTATGCAAACGCGGGGAGCGTGGTAGCGGACGGGCATTACGCTCGTAGCAGAACCGAGAGTACTCGCGCGTTTCCCCCCTCCCCACCCCACCCCCTCCTCCCAAACCTCTCTCGGGGGAACGCTTGCGTAAATCGAGCGTGACTTCTTATTTAGGGAGGACTCGGTGCGACAGACGGGATCTAATTAGGGACGATATCGACGCTTCAACTATCTTGCCCGGTATTCCTTACATCACAATGTCCTCCCTTGAGAAGGGAGGTGGGGGAGGAGCGCGAGCAGGAGCGACGGACGGATGCAAGCTTCCGGCTGGTAGAATGTTCATTACTCGAGTTATGCGGAAAGCGATAATCCACGCGCGCGGGGCAAGCGATCGAGTCGCATAACGCGCGCGGAAGTCCGTCGCGCAACACCGCGACTCGACCGCGGACTCTCCCCTCCCTCGTCTTGCCGCAGATTAATCGTGTTCATTGTTCATCGCGACGCCCGTTTCGTTACATCGAAAGCGTCAACTCTGTTCCATTAATATCGAGGGCGCCGCCCCCTGCAGGGACGAAGTGGGAAAATTTTATCTCGACGCACGCAGCCTCCCCCTCCATCAACCTCACCCCCCCCAAGCCCACCCCACCGCGGATTTAAAGAGCGAGCGTACGCGAGGCTCCGCGCTCGCAGTTCCGACGTCCCCCTCCTTCGAGAGGGCCCGTTCTCACGGCGGTCCGAGGCCCATTCTTCCCCCTCTCTTCCCCATTCTCCCCTCCCCTCCTCGTTTCTATTTCCGGCGAGCGTGTCAGCGTCGTCACCATGAATCTGGTAATCGTTGAGCGACGCTTGACGGCCGGCCATCAATCCGCGGTGGCGCGCGGCATTCATCCTCGTATCTGTCGCGGCTGCCGCGAGTTTATCGCCGACAAAACGCGGCGGCGCTCGTTAACGACATGAAATACGGTCGCCCATAACGAAGGGACTCTTTTTCGAGGGTGGGCGATATTTTCGCTTTCGTTGTTCCGCCGCGTCCGCCGCCGCGCTGTTAGCGAGCGCCCTAAAGTCGCCGTAATGACCGCCGCTCGTTGGTGTTGATTAAAAAAGGCCTCGTCCCGACCGGCGGGGGGGGGGGGGGGGGGGGGGGGGGGGGGGGGGGGGGGGGGGGGGGGGGGGGGCGGGCGGGCACGTAGGCGCGCTTAATCGCGTCGGGCGTGCGTTTAACGCGACCGGCGGCTGCGGCGTTCGGCTCGCGATCGTCGGATAATTAATCGTAGCGATTAAATGCGATATTAATTAATGTCGCGTTCCTAACAATGGACGATATATGCGTGCGGGCGCGCCGCGCCTGATTCCTTCCTGCATGAACTCGCGCGATTAGCGCTCTACGCGTACGCGATTAAGAATTCTCTCTCTCTCTCTCTCTCTCGCTGCCTGACTTTCGTTGCTTTTTTGTTATCTCTCTGTTTCGCTTCCCTTTTGTTTGTTCAATTTTAACTTTCTCTGTCTCTCTCTCTCTCTCTCTCTCTCTCTCTCTCTCTCTCTCTCTCTCTCTCTCTCTCTCTCTCTCTCTCTCTTKHTCTTTCCATTGGAGCTTTCCGTCGATTCGATGAATTATCGGGCCCGGCGAGGGGTAGCGATTCCGCCCATCGATAATCGGATATCATCGAATCTGATTTCGGGAGGATGGGATTCCCGCGCGCGCGAATAGCGGCGCGGATTTCCGGCGCGATTTTTAATAGAATTAGCGCAAAACGTCCGCCGCTGTAATCTCGCGCGCGCGCGTCGTTTCACGGCGGAGGAAAAAAGTCGAGTCCGGGAGCTGCCGCGGTGCTGAAGCGGCAGCATGATGAAGAAATGAACGCGACGAAGGGACAGAGCGGTGTCATTCGCCGGAGCGCTGGGGGCGGGGACGCGCGGCGGGAGGGGGATTTAAGCCGCAAGGATAATCCGCGCTTTAAAGCGTTGCAGCAGCGGGACTGATACCTCTCGCTCCCGCTCGTTTCCGCTCGGCGCGTTCACGGGGAATGCTGGACACCGATGCGCGTTTCCGATGTGCCCTTTAAACCGGCGCGGTGACACGGGAAGGTCGACCCGCGTTCTTGAACGGGAACGACGCTTTCGTCCGTTGCTCTCGGCAACCCGCAGCCCCGCAACGAAATGACGAGTTTATGCAGAATTTTCCGTTGACCCTTCCCGGGTTAGATCGCTCCTCCCGCAGCAACGAATCGGCGCATGACCTTCGTTGGGTGGAGAAAGATCTCGTCGGACGATAAAGTTTCGGTCCGCATGCTCGGCGAGATAAAATCTCATTTAATCGCACGCAACGAGCATCGCTGTTCTTCGGGGAAGAGCGCGGGGGTATCGAGCGGCCGTCGTTTCGTTCGCTCGTAATCGAACGACTTTCCGGAGAGAAGTCGAGATGCTGGAGCAACGTGGGGGGAAAATTTGTTGACGTGGCCGGCGCTGATCGCACAGGTAGCCTCGTAAAAACATACACGGCGTGCTGGCAGAGAGGAGAGGGCGGAGGGGCGGCTGCGAATCCGGTTATCGGTTATCCATAAATCGAAACCGAACGAGCTGACCGTGGTGGTAGATGGGTCATCATAATCCGAGGGGACGATGCGACACGCTCGCCGGTCCGCGGCGCGATTTCCGTTGGAAAAAAAGAGGAAAGGGGAAGGGGGGGAAAGGGAGAGGAAAAAGGGCGCAAATGGATCGCTGTGTGTTTGCGCGGGATCGCGTGTCACCTGGTTACACGGTTACGAATGGTGTTCTCGCATCGGCGCGTCCGCACAAAGCGGCGATTCTTGTCGCGCAAATAACGGGCAGGGAGACGATAATCGCTACGGTAATCCCGAATCGCGCGCGAATCACGACTCAGGACAGGCGCGAATTTCCGCCGGATCCGATCGGCGGCGAAGCGCCGTAATCGGGTCCGATCGTCGCGATCGTCGCGACGCGAATCGTTTCGCGGCAAGTGACGGTATTAAATCTGTACGCGAGCGCCGCTGATTTTTCTGATTCTTCGAATTAATCGAGTCACGCGCGCGCGCGAATTCACTCCCTGGAATTCTGAATGTCGCTTACAAGCAGAGGCCCGATTATATCGCTGACGGCGCGGCCGGCGACGGTCGGCGAGGGTGGAGGGGAGAAATTTTTAGCTGATATATGCCTATAGAAACGGCATCGCGGCGCTCGCGCGCGAATGAATACGCATACATTATTCATCCGGATATACATTCAGCGAGAATAATCGGAGACGGTGCGTGGCGCAGAAATCATAATAAATTACGCTTACGGTGGTCCGATGTGGACTCGATGTGTGGACCCGCTAGAGACCGCGAGCGGGAGAAGAAAGGACAAGCCTCGACGTTTATTCCCGGTCGGGGTACTTGCCGGGATATTTTGCGCCGCGTCGCCGCCGCCACGACAGCGCGCGGTCTTCGGCGTCGGAGAACAAATGATTTAATGAGAGAAGGGCTGGAAAGCCGACAGTAGCAGCCAAGCGGCAAATGAGAGAGGGAAAAAGGACCAGGCCGCGACGCGGGGACGGCGGGGGAGGATACAAACTGCGAAAACGCCCCTCCGAGTTCTCTCGACGCGGCGAAACGCTTCATCGCGCGCGTTGAGGTTATGCGAATGCGCGATACGCGCAGGAACGCACACGCTCGCGATCGATCCACGATATTGGCGTTATTCGATGAGTCCTCTCGATCGGCAAGACGAATTCGCGAACGCGGAGTTTTCCGAGGATGTTTCAAGCTGTGAAACGGCGATGCTTGTGTCCTCTTCGTTCCTCCAGAAGCGGATGATAATTTAGCCGCGCGGGGAACCCCCGCATTCGGCGCGCATTCTGAGAGGGGGAGGCATCCAAGTTCGGCGCGCCTTAAATGAGCGCGCTCGCGCTCGACGGTGCACGTGATGAAAATTTGAGATTCGTTAGCGCAACGAGCGCCACCAGCAAGTTTGCCGACGTGTTAAGATTAGACGCGCAACTTTTAGCCAGCGATCGCAATGACTGTTCTGCGCATGCGCGCGCGTAAAGGCGTGAACGCGTCGGAACGACAAACAAACGCGAGGATTCGCAGTCGAGTAACTCGAATCCTCAGGACGAGCGCGCGCGCGGCGCGAATTCCATGAAAAATCCCGATGTCGACGAGCATCCGCGAGAGCGCACCTCCTTCACGGACTGTGGATGACTGTCGAACGAATTTCCCGTGGAGCGTGTGGCGCGGGACCACATGGGAGACGACGCTTCAGCGGCAAAAATCCGCGAGCGCTCCAACGAATCGCTGCGACTCCGCGAGATTCTCCCTTGAGAATCGCCGCGGGTGGCAACTGTAAAACTTTTACGACGCGCATTATGACGGAGCGCAGTCGACCGCGTTTTCCGACGGAGAGAGAAAGAAAGAGAGAGAGAGAAAAAAAGAGAGAGAGAGAGAGAGAGAGAGAGAGAGAGAGAGGGGTCTCGCGTATATCGCGGTCCCAACGGTGGCGAACGTCAGCGCTCGCCACGCGGGGGCGTAAAGCGAGCGTCGTGATTTTCGCGCGTCGGCGGCGTTCATTGGAAGAATTTACAAGGACGAAAACTTAATAAAGGCCACGGTGCTCTACATGGCCGGCGGGCCGGCTGGAATGAATCATGCCGCGCGGGCGAAAATCCTCCTCCGGGCTGGATTACGGAACAGGTGCGCGTTGTTAAAAATTACAACGCTGCTGTTCGTTACACGGAGGTCAGGGGAGAGCGAGAGGAGCGGGGTGGGTAGACAGGATCCGCCGTTAAAGAGGACAACGCGCCACCACGGCGGCGGTCGCATGCGCCAGCAAGTAGAAACGGTGCGAGTTTGCGCGGCCGCGCAGCGCGACAAGGACCGTGCGCGCTGCTGCCGCATCGAGGGCCCGTTCGTCCCCTCCCCTCCACCTCGCCTCTCCGCCGGTGCTCCAGCGAGCGTGTAGCCCGTGTCGAGCGAAAATGTTTTCGGCTGTTGTATCTACGTGCACGTGTCTCCTCGTAGTTCGATTTAGCTCGCTTCACGTCCGCGATGCTCGCGCTTTAATCTGAAACGCGCGCGTGATTTACGGGTCACGCGGATGATGATTAAGTGGACCGTTATTAAATTACGAGAATCATTCGCGCGATTCGTCTAACTTCACCGGCGTGTGTTTAGAAACATTCGCATGAAATGTTGCGCATGAACTTGGCTCGAACGAAAACGCGAACGGAAACGGTATTGAGACATCATGTGCATGCTGAAGACATCCAAAATTCACGATTATACACGCAATATTTTCAAACTCGCGGTATTTCTATTATCCCGATTATTTCTATTTATATTAATAGGTGCACAAATTAATTTCTTGCTCTTCTTTTAAGCCGTTTAAAAGTTCAAGATCTATTCATAAAAATACAAGTTTTCCTCCTTTGTTTGAATTAAGTTTTAATCCAGTAGATATCGCATCTCCTCGAACGCTTGAGATTGGCCTTCTCTGTCTTTGACGTTAAAGTCTCTGTTGCGAAATCTCTTTTGAAAAATCAATTTTTGCAAGTCGTATGCAAGACGCCGGCGCGTCTTCGTCCGCTTTTTCGGAACGCGGAAAGAATGCAGCTGAATATGCTTCTTATCGGAGGCTACCATATACGGTTTTGTTTTTGGAGGTTATGTTACCGGCTCCACTTCACACGTTATCTTGAAAGCACCGGCACTTAAAGATCAGCACGAAAGAATCGGTAAAGCCTCTAACCTAAAATGGCTTCCAAGATCGGTGAAAAGAAGCAAGAAATTAATTTGTATATCTAATATCATATACAGCGATGAGATCAAGAATACTTTTCGCCACGATCTCGCTTAGGCACGATCGAGAAGAAAGAATCGCGGAGCAATTGCAATTGCGTGTGCTGCGAATGAATAAAATTATCGCGTGCGTGATCAGCGTTCCGTTTCGCATAGAGACTGCTACCAGCGGCTGTTTCAATTGGCGCCGTTTCACGCACAGCGAAGGGGCACCCTACCACACGCACGCGCACACGCACACGCACACACAATAGGCGCACGCTGCCGATGAAATTAAAATGTAATTCCGCGTTGCATCCTCGTAATCTCCGCGAGCGCCGCAGTCCCGGTGTCGCGACGCCGGATACGCGCGTCACACGCGGGTTTTCCGCGGGGGGGAGGGGGGAGGAGGTGGAGTCGCGGGGCGCAGTGTGGTCGGCGGTTGCGGGACGGCTTGCGGGTTCGGCTGAGTGGTTTGAGCGAGGGTTGGCGCCGCGCCGCGACGCGAAGGGTGGACCGAGTCACGAGCTTAAGCGCGTCGCTCCGGGTTATTTGCATATTTTAATCTTAACGGTAAAAAGTCGCGCGCTGCTATTCCCCCCACTCCCCCACCCACCATCCCCTTCTCCTACTTGATCGCCGGGCGGCGACTTTAAACGCGCGCGGATGTTTCGGCGCGCGGTTCAAAGGGGAGCGCCGAATCTTGCGCGCGTGCGCGAATCTTTTTGTTTCGCGTGGGTTCCGGTGCGTCGCGTCGCTTCGTCAGCGTTTCACGCTGAAATCCGATACGGATGTAACCCTAGCAGCGGAACAGCATTGGAAACCGCCCGTCGATTACCGTTTAAGCGAGGATCTTCGCGCGTGAGATTCTCTGTTTGCTCGGTTGGCGTCGGAGAGATTTCTCCAGGTCGCTTCAGTTCTCATTCAAATCGTCCGATTACACCCACGCACACGAAAGTAATTACATTTTTGGGACGCCATCTGGAAAGGCTGATCGCGAAGGGCGCGGACAGCTGGCAATCCGCGATGGAGAAAGAGAGAAATAAAGTCGCAAACGGGAACACGGGCTCCGCTTTGACGCTCCGATTAAATCGCCAATAAATCGTCGCGTTTGAAAATCGCGTTATGGAGTGATTGCATAATATTTGACCGCGCAATGGTTGTTACGCGCAAACCTATTTTCCTATTTTCCTCGCGACTCGGGATCCGCGATTTCACAGACACTCCGACCGGAAGTACGACGATCTTCTTTACAATTAACTAAACCAACGTATCGAACTCTGATCCATCGAGATCGCGCGCGCGCGCGCGCGACTGGTGAGGCGGCAGGGTGTTGGAGGAATCGGTTTATGTTGTGACAGGAATGAAAATATGGCACGACGAGCACGCCGCCGCCACAAGCACGAAGGAAAAAGGGTGGGCGACGAGGGGTGAACGCGCGCGGCGGTGGTGACGGTGAGTGAATGATGCGTTAATAAAGTGCGAAGTGCGTCCTATCTTGCCTATGATTTGTGCCGCGTCTCCGATTCTCCCTGCCTCGTTCTGCCTCCGTGACTTTAATTACGCCCCGAAGAGAACGCTGACGTGGGAAGCGGACACGTGGAAGTAAATTTTTAACGATCATCGCCCGCGACGACCGCTCGTTTCTTCGACGCGCCTCGTGCTTTAACGCGCGCGCATTCGTTTAATGCGAAGCGCACCGATGAATTATGACAGATAAAAGTAGAGGCGCCCTTATAATGCGAGTGTTTATTATTGCATTCGTCGCTGTGAACGTTTGCTCGCTATCGATGGCGATTTTTATGCTCGTCCCGTCCCTTCAATCCTTTAACGAACGCACCATCGATCAAGCGAGCCAGCGTTTGAGAAATGTCGAATACATGTCGCGGTTATTGCGCAGCGAAATATTCTCCCCCCCCCCCTCTCGGAGGGAGTATATCTGTCTACCTCGTAGAGAAAGAGGAAGGAAGAGGATTGCCTGAATAACTTCTCAACGCGTTCGCGCATCCCCGATCAATAGCCCGTTGAGGAGTCATCGGAGTCACGATATCAATGGGATTCGAATGAAACGAGCGAAATCGCGATGACGAATCGTTGATCAGCGATCTACGGTTTAATTCGAGGTTGCGCTCGAATCGCCGAGGGTTGCGGGAAATCGATATACGACGACGATGTAAATGCAGGAGACAGTCATTGACGCCTGACAATTGACGGGAGTCGCGAGCGCGGTGTAATTCGACCCACGAGGGAGCCGTAAGATGATTTGCGCCATTTGAGGCTTGAGCGTTCTGCCGGGAGAGCTGCCGGGTCTAAATGCATTTTCCGGCATGGTCGACAAATTTCCGGCTATCGAGCGCCATTAATTGCCAGGATATATCGCTAGATCGAGACTCCGCCGGCGTGGCGGGACATAATTCACGGGAGTAACGCTGGTTAGCCACCGTGAGCGTCGCGACGCCCGACCGGCGGCGATCTTTCTTTCGTGTCTCCGATAGAGCCGGCAAATCCCTCCCCCTGCCCCCTCCTGCCCCCTCCTGCCCCCCTCCCCCCGAATTTATGCATCATTCATTCGGGCTCTCTCGGCCGGCGTTTTTCCGTCGCGGACGCTCGCGGGAGTCGATGCTCGCGTATCGTTCTCGCGATTCTCGCCGTTTAATCCCGCCATTAAAATTGCAATTCTCCCCGAAGAAACCGGTACGCGCGACCTATTAACGTTGGCTATATTTACGGCCGCCGGGACGCGCCGCGAATCGTAAAGTCTCGTCCACCGACAGAAATTATAAAGCGATGCGATGCCGGCGCCATAACCTCCGCGCGCTTCCGCCGCGCTTTCATCCTTCCCCTCCCACCTGCCGCGTGCGCTTAAATAATTCATATCGGTCCCGCGTGCTCCCGGCGAAACATTTCCCGCGCGTGGAACGCGCGCACGAGACGACCGAGTGCTCACGCGTGCATATTTGTACACATATATATATATATATACATATTTTAAAAATGAACGGAGAAAATTTTGTCGCGCCAAAAGGGAGCAAAAGGGAGCGCCATTGTTTATGCGTCATTATCGCCCGCGCCATCTATCGCGCGCGTTCGCGCGCGATTATCCCGGCGCAATCGTATTTCAGAGCAATTATCATAAAATTATCAATTATCATAAATCGCGTTTCCCTCACGCGCCCCAATTGCGACGCCAAAATCCCCCTCTCTCTTCCTGGCTCTTCTGCTTCCCGCAGATGAGAGGGACTCGACGCTCGATCGTTGATGCCGCGTCGCTGACGTCCATCAGCGCGTTATTAAACGACCATTAAAGAACGGCTCCGAGCTCTTCAGAGAAATCGGTTCATCAGCCTCCACGCGACGCGACTTGGTCACGTGGCACGACGATCATCGGGATCGGGGACATCCGATTAGAGGTTAGAAGTGCGCGCGGCCGACGAGTGGCGGAAACGCCCGAGATTCGCCGCTCGCACGAGCGAGTCGCCAATCAGAAACGACGCGATGCGCTGCGAATCGCTCGCGCGTTACACGGACTCCCCTTCCTCCTCTTTGCCTTCCTCCTCGCGCGCGCGCACGAGGGCCGGGACCAGATTCCCGGGATACACGCTGGCGTATACAAGCGCGTATTAATTAAGTTGGCTTCTAATTAATGCAGAACCCACTTCGACCGCGAAGGATCGCTTAGGATGGAACTTGCCTTTAAGCTGTAATTACATTTACGGTACACGTGTCGGTGTATATCCGTCGGCACCTCGTGCAGTACAATATGAAGCTTCTCCGCGGCCGCCCCCTCCCGCCCGCCGCCCGCACTTATCGCTCACCCTCGTCACCGTGCGCCCTCCAGAACGGCGCGCGCGGATACGTGCGGATTTTGCGGAGCCGAGTTCGGCTTCGGAGGATGCGCGCGCGCGCGGACGAATATTCATCCGTGCGCCCGCGGAAAATGGCACTCCGGGCATTTTCCGCCCGTCGCCGGCAGACGCGCGTGTGCGCACCGGCGCGTTAAATGGATCATGTGAGAAGCATTCCGAATCAGTGGCACGATCACCCGTGCTCGCACGCTTGCTTGTCCCACGCTTCACCCTTCTCTCCCTTTCCTTCCCTCTTCCTGCCACCCCCGTCCTTTTTAACATCGTCGCCGAACGGCGCGCTGCTGGCGCCGCCGGTTCGCTCGGCACCTTAATTTGCATTCGTGACTTATTTATGACCGGTCGTGCCTTCCCTTTTTTTTTTCTTTTTCTTCTGCCCTTTTCTTTCTCTTCTTCTCTTTGTCTTTTTTTTTCCGAACGGGCGAGCCGCCCCGCAGAGGATTGACTCCCCGCGGTGCACTTCCGAGACGCTGCTTTCCGCCATCATTAACACTAACGAAGCTAATAACAAAACTGATCGGTAATTGTGAATTCGACTTAATGCCAGCGATCGGGCCAACGAGTTCGCGGAATGGAAACCGCGTTACGTCCCACGCATGCAACGCGAGCGTCAAATCAAGTTACGAGTGTGAATCGCACGAGTTCTGCTGGAGAAGCCCGACCGCGCGGTCACCATTGACATTTATTTCAATAACACGTATATGGGCTAATGATCGGGAACGGAGGCTTTGGCACATATTTGACTTCGCATTGCGAAGCTAACGCGATAATGATAAACGCGCCTGATCCCTCTCCACCGCTTGCATCCTCAACTCGAACGAGTTTTTTCTAAAATGTTGATGGAATTAGGCATATATAAGCTCTAGGCATATACAAGCTGAAAGAAAAGACGTGCAATCTCCTTTTTCTTCTCATATAACCATATTCTGTATCTTATTCAATAATGTCGACGTCCAATTTTGGTCGCACCAACGTTTTGGAAGCCACCCAGGTGATCTGGGAGTGCTTGGTTTTCCATTTCTTGCAATTTTTGTAAACTGCTCATCATCCATCCTGTTCACATGGTCTCCCCATGTTTATTTCCTGATTCTCCTCCACCTTATGACATCTCGGATCTCGCAGATGCTGCGAATTCTATTCCACAGAGTGTTACCAGTGATGCACCTAAGAGCCTTCATTTCCGTTGTCAGTAGGCATTTGGTGGTGATTGTTTCCGCTCTTGTTTCAATGGCGTAGGTCATTACAGATGTTATATATATTCTTATCTTTAGGCGTGCATTCTGCGATATCTATCTATAGATTATTTTGATGCAGATGCAGTTACAAGATCCACAGAGCGGATCGATGTGACAGAAGCCGCGTCGCTTGGCGCGAGAACACTCGTAGCCGTGAAATTACGCGACGCGTCCGCGTGTTCTCTGCGTCGGGGTTGAATTTACGAGGAAGCCGTGTCTCGAGTGCATATCGACTGCTCTTTTCCGACTACTGGCTCTCTCTTTCTCTCGGACAGGGACAGAGCGTGTGTTTGCCGGTGACCGCAGACGAGTGGTATCCCGGGTGGGACGCGAAGGGCAGAGGGCGTTATAATTGCCGGGGATAAAAGTCCTTCTGCCACTTTGCGCCTTTTTCAACGATCCATCCGCGCGATGAGACATAACCTCTCTTTCTCACCCCTTCTTGCGCCACGCGTACGCGACGAGGGATCGAGGGGAGAAGAGTCTGGCAGACAGAGGGACGAAGGAGCAGGCGGGAAGAGAGAAGGAGGGAAGGAGCGAGAGAGATGCCATCGTTATTTACGGTTTTCCTAGCGTCGCGGCTAAATACGGACCTTGTGTGCGCAGCGCCATGCTCCTTGTAAAAACTCTATCTCTCTTAGCGGCGTCGCTGTATCGGCTCTCGCCGGCTAATTTCGAGCCGGATCCTCGCCCCTCTCTCTTTCTCCTGTTTCCTTCCTATCGTCGGATTCTTCGCTGGCGCATCGCCGACTCCTGCTGTTAAAGCGAGTTTGAGAATTCGTCGCAGTCGATCTCGTCGCATGTTGCTGCGCAAAATTCCCATACGTGACCCCGCATACGTACGTGACTATCCTAGTGACTGATAAACCCGGATAAATGCCGGATGTCACGGTTGCTTGACGTTTTACGGTATCGGAGGGCGGTTTAACTCCGCGAAGTCGCTCGATCGAGCTAGCTGGACGGAATCACGTGCCGATAGCTCGTAAATTACTATTAACGTATTAATAAGATCGATTAATCGAGAAGAGAACCAGTGCTTCCGTCCTCGTCTCGTGGAGTTCCTCGTTTTGGCGAAAACGAGCGTGCGCGGAATACACAGCATCAAGCACCGAGTTTGGTTGATCTCGTTGCGAGATCTGGCTGGGACGTGATCCATTCGAGGGAAAAGCCCGCAGCCAGGATATTCCCGAAGAGAGTCGCCATCGCGGCGATCGTCGAGAAGGACGGCGAGGAGCTCGGGACATCATTCGGCGTTGATTTCACGTCTCACGCGTTTCTCTCGATTACAGTTTCACGCGCCGTATACGCTTATGTATACGGCTCGCGGCTGCAATGCTACAAAGACAATCGTTAAATCCCGCACGTACAGGCGCCACGTTACGGTAAAAAGAAGAATAAAAGCGTGAGAAAGGGAGGCCGCGGAAATTCCGCCTGCCGCGGTTACGCAATTGCGGCGAATCAGAATCGCGGCTCGCGAAATTAGATGCGCGCGCGCGATATCCCGCGGGAGGAAAATCCGCGGCAATAACCGTGCGGGCTTTACGACGCCGTCAAAGCGGAGATTCCACGCGCGAGACGCGCGGCGCGGTTCCCGCTGCCTTTCGCGATCCTGCGGACTCGCCTTAACGAGGGGAGACGCGTCGAACGCGTATCGTAATTACAAGAGCGCTTCCAAGATCCGATCGAGCGTTAATGGACTTTCGTCCATCCCCGGGGATCGCAATTGCGATTCCGTCGCGTAAATCCTCGTTGACGACGACGACGTCGACAAGGATCGATAAACAACAGCCGTATTAATGAGAATGAAACCGCGCCCGCGATATGACGGCGGGCGCATTAGCCGTTCTTTATACCGCACGTTGATTTATCGTCGTGAACTGTCGATACCAAGAACCTAGTTCCTTCTTCCGCAGGAGACGGGAAAGGGGGGAGCGAGACGAGGAGGAGGAAAGGAGGCTCAGTATCCGTGCGGGACGCTTATGCGCGGTCCTGTGTGACGGGATTTAATTCTCCAAAGTGCCGAGGCACGTCGTGATCGATTGCGCCGCGGTCTGAGCCCGCTCTCGCTTCCGGTGGTCCTGCCGGAAGCGGAAAAGTGGGGGAAAAAGAAAGGAGAGACAACCGATCGGCCGGTAATCCGATATGCGCGATACTCGCGCGCGTACGCGGGTCGGATCGACGGGAATCGATCGACGGAGTCGATCAATCGCGACCGAGAAGGGGGGGAGGCAGGTACTGCCGCGAGATGACGGGCCTTCCCCGAGAGTACCGCGGGAGAGGAGGGGGGAATCACGGTTGGAGTACGATCGTTCGAACAAGGACGGAGACGACTTGAACGCTGCCTTGTTTCTCGGCCTTCAGCGGTCGTTGCTGACGAGAACCTTGATCTTTGCTAATTGCCAGTTCAAATTAGGAACCAGAAGGAGAGGACGTTCAATCTTGCTGCTCTGAATCGCGGCTGATCTCAAGCACGGCAGATATCCTGATATCCAGGCACTCTTTTCTACGCAGCGTAAATATTGTACGTATTAGATCGAGGCTCGACTTCGGGGTGTTGTCCATTAGCCAAATCCATATCCGAGCGTCCATACGCGTAGTGTAAGGCTACCAGATCCCAATCTTGAAATCGGAGCTCGACCGGAACGAATTGTCCAACACGGCGAATTGGCTCTAATCGCGTACGTACGTATGCGTACGTACACGTCACGGAAAGGGCTCGTTATTTGACCCCTCGCTCGGGGGAAACTAACGTTGTTACGTAAGGAAGAGTATAGTTATGACTAGGGGGGGGGGKGGGGAGCGAGGCGGAGAGAGAGATTTCTGGTCGTTTGAAGATATCGATCGACGCGCGCGCGATTTCCGTCATCAGGCTCGACTGGTGATCCGAGAAGCGGATCGCGTAATCGGACGCACCATGATAACGATCGATATCAGGTTCGCGGTCACCCACGCTCATGGACTCACGAAGGGCGAGCGTCGCTCTCTACTTTCACGACTGGATTCTGCGAGCCCTTCCTGTCGCATTCGCGAGTCTCGTCACGCGTCCTGCGAGGTTTGCAGGATATTAATTATAATGTGCGTAACATGCGCGTAACTTGCAGTTTCATGTTGAGGAACGTAATGGCGAATCACGTGTCGAAGCGCGGAGCGGTGCGCGGCGAGACGGCGCGAAAGCGAATTATTGGAATCGACAAGGGACCGCTGTTGATTGGATTTCGCGGGCGGCATCACCGGCATATTTGCTTTTTATTTACGCCTCCGCTTTGTAATTGCCGTGGTATGATATTTCCTGCTCACCCTCTGTGTGAGCGTGTCTGTGTGTGTGTGCTTTTTTTAAATGGGAATTTCCGCCCTTAGAGCTCGCGAGGGTCGCCACTTCCGCGTGAACTTTGACGACCACGTCGCGACTTATCGATCATTGCCCAAGCCGTTCTCTCTTTCTCTCTCTCTCTCTCTCTCTCTCTTTCCGTTGCGTGATCGGACGAATGAAACGGTGCCCGATTAATGAATTGTTGAGGACATTTGCAACGACAACACGGCGCACGATCCTCTCCGTCGCGGTTCGCGTCCTCTTTCGCCGTAATTGACCTATTTTTCAGCGACGCGCTCGGTGATCCTCGAAATTTCCGCGAAAAATGGAAATGAACGACCGAACAGGGAACAGCGGTGAATATTTCGCGCCTTGCGGAGCGAATCTCGGCGAGATCGGTCTGCGCTATTTGTCGAGTCGAAACGCGATCGCCGCGTTAATTAATGCGCCTCGCGCGGCATCGGGGAATCAACGATGCGAGTCAAGCGGCGTGATGACGACAGAAGCAGTCCGCGTATTGAACTCGCCGGGAAATTTGTATTTAATTCCAGGCATTAACCGCCGGTGGTTACGGCGTATGTCACGCGTGTAGTTTATGCTACAATGTTTGTCAGTCTGAAAATTACAGTTTAAAGCGAGTTGCAAACTATCGGCGAACTATGATACAATATTCATTCGCGACTAATCCACGAACGATAACGGCCGTCCAAATGGCGTTCGGACGTGACGCGCGGCATCGCTAAAATGATGCGCGCGCTAAAATGATTCCTTAATTTCTGCCCCGTTACACCGCGCGGTTAAATATTGGCAGCCAAGAAGCGGAAATAGTCTGTTAGGCTGAATAATATCCGAAAATGAGGAGAAGAATTTCGACGAAGACCCAACTTTGAATTTTTTTCGACAGCGAAAAAGTACAACAGGTCCACGTCTGTTCAAAAAAACCGATCACTCGTGATCGGAAACCAAAGCGCAGGTCAATTCAACGAAGCTGCTTTTATGTGTTTCGTTGATCTGACTCAAGCATTTGACAGAGTTGGACTCACGGATGTATCAAATCTGCTAAAGAATCGGAAACTGAACGCTCACAACCATCAGAAACGAACTGAATACTGTGACACTGTCACCTTTATAAAAGTGAGGAACAACTTGGCAAGGAAGGTACTTAACTGGAATCAGACAAAGGGACAGTCTTAGCCGAATATTGTCCAACGTCGTCATGGACGAGGTTATCAAGGAAGCGAAAGTTGCTGGCAGAATGAGGGACAAAAATAGTCTGCAAAAATAGTCTGCTCCGCCGATGATGCAGTAATAATATTCAAAGATGAGGACAATCTACGAAGACTCCTGCACAGGTTTGAATTAAGATTAAGGAGAGATACAACATGTCCACATCCAAAAAAACCCGGTCGTGACCGGCAGGAAAGCGAAGCGCGGCAAACTGGCGGTATACCGTAAAAGCGTTGACCAGGTCATGACTTTCGAATATCTGAACTTACAAGTAACGGAAACCTGAAAGCAGAGGCGACGACACGAACGATCAAAGCAGCCATGTCTGGCTGTGCGATATAATTTGAAGAAACAAGTACACGAGCCTAAGGAGCAAGATAAAGATGTATTAAACTTGTGTAGAGACTTGTAATGACTTAGTCTTGTAATCACTTGAAACAAGAGCGGAAACAATCATCATCAAACGCCTATTAAGAACAAGGGAAATGAGGACCTTAAGGTGCAGCACTGGAAACGTTCTGCGAGACTGGATTCTCGACAGAGACATTCGCAACATCTGCGAGATGCAAGATGTCATACGATGGACCAGAATTTAGAGAGAGACCATGTAAACAGGATAACCGGCTTGCAAGAATCGCAAAAAATGAAAAACCAGTCCATGAGACCGGCCTCCAAAATGTTGGTGTGACATCAAGGTCACAAGCACACTGGGTAAAATACAGGGCACGGTCTTATAAGAAGAAGAAGAGAAGAAGAAGATTAAACAATGTCTTTCCGATATCGTGATGTACGTCTTTCTTATCTAATCGCTTGAAAGAAGATCGCGTCGAGCGATCGGTCCAACAGATTAAGCGCGTCTCTTGCCGCCGATAACTCGAAAGATATATCCGCGCGCTTCTGACACTCTGCCGCCCGCTTTAACTTATTGACCCCGTAGCGGTCGCGGTTACGGCAGATACATATTTGTTCTCGTCCACATGGACGGAGACACACGGGATTCGCAGACGCGGATATTCCGCATCGAATTTCCCGTGCTCCGCCCGCTTATTCGCTAACTCGGCAGCTCGCGCTCTTAGCGCGGATGACCTGTACACAAATCCTGAAAATCGAATTTCGTGGGTTCTTCCATGCCCGGCCAGTCGCCGTCTGGATGCGCGGAGCGAATTTACGAAAATCGGATTTCACGGGTCGGGCGCTGCGCGACGGCGTCGCTCGTACATCGAAAGTTAACGCTACAATGGATCCACCGCAATCGTCCCGTTGTCGACTTGGACAGATCGATTGGAGAAGTCGGAGCTGATTGAACGAGAATTTCAGGTAATTTCTTTTAACATACGAACGACGCCGACAAATCCGAAGCGTCGGCTCTCTCGAAACTTGCTTTCTCCTTCGAACTCGAACGTACTCGAGTTTCGAGAACGCAGCTGAGAATTTCGATATCTCGATATCGATATGAAATAGCTCGGCGAGAGGGCGAGCCGCGGATTGCGCGAAACGAATCTCGAACGTGCCGAGAGATATCTGCAGCCCGCTGAAAAAGGAATTAGTTTAAAATACACGCGTGTCCCGCGCTTGCGAGCTTCCCGAGCTCCCGGAAGCGGCACGGAAATAAGGTCGTTCGCCGTAATAACCGGGGGACTCCCGTTTTTTGCCAACGCGAATGCAATTTAACGAGTCGTATGAGCGGCCGCCGGCCGCTACGAAATGTTCGCGGGCAAAAAGCGCTCGCGTCAACCGGTCGTATATAAGCGCCCGCACAATGACTTCCAGGAGCGCAATCGTTATTTAACGCGCGTATTTCACGACGCCCAGCCTCCGTAACGAATAACGCCTGTGGAAATACGCGGAAAAACCTCTCTTTTTAACGTCCCGCGCTTCGGAAATCCCACGGCCCGCCTCGCGAGCCGATCGTAGCTTCGACTGTAACTAACAAATTTCACGAACAAATCGTGAAAGTATTTTTCCCTTCTCTCTCTCTCTCATCTCTTTCTCTTGCGGAGAGAAATTCATTGTCGTAAATTTCCGACCAAGATCCGGATGCAAAGCGCTCGAATTCGCGCATTATCGATCGCGCGTGGAATCGGCGACCTTTGCGATTATAGTTCGCGATTATACTGCCCTTCGTGCTTCCCGGCACGGAATTACGGACATCAGGGATGCATAAATCGCACAAACGAGTAGTCGCGAAAGAGAATTCGGCAAGCTTATCGCGCGCGCCCGCGCATGCACGGGCGCGGGATCTTCAGGCGGCGGCGGCGGCAAAAAGTGTGCCAGCACCCTCTATATTAAACCGTTGGGATCAGTCGCCGTGCAATCTGCCGGGCGCGGATTTTGAGGAATAAATTTCCCTGACGCGCTCCACGTAAGGCAAGAGTATTGTGTGCGCCGGCGAAGTTTGCGCTTGGCCGGAGTTCTTATTCGAGAATAATGGCTCGGCGAAGTCGGTCGGAAATTGCGTCCAATTTCCACAGAATAATTTCAACTTTTCGATTCTCCTCGAATCCCCCATTGTATATATATATATATATATATATATATATATATATATATACACGCGCGCGCACATAGATGCGTACGCGCGCGTTTCCACGACGCGACTGTCCGTATCGGCGATGCCTTACGACGGAAGAAATCCCCGCCAGGTCGCTTAAAATCGCGCTTAATGAAGCACCCGGTCCTCTCGAAATTGTACTTAAAGGGAGTATCGGAGGCGGCGCCGGAGAGTTCGCTCGAGTTGCCTCCGCTCGGCGTTCGAACTTGGCTCGATTGTTGAAGGGCGAGGTCCGGTGTCTTTGCATCGAATCGGCCCCTTTACATCCAACGAAACTTCCGCGGGGAGAACTTTTCGAAGAGAAACAACGGTAAAAGGGAAGTCCCGCCGGTTAAAATACCGTAATTAACCGACACCGCTGCTCTCAGTGGGGCTCCGGTGGGAGGGGCGGGGGAAACGTTAGGTATATTCAGCGTTGTTTATGGTTTGGCTTGAATTCGATGTTTTAAACAGTTCGTGCGCTTCCTCCGACCGCCTTGAATTACCCATTCGTCATTTACATGGCCGCCCGTGTACATCGTCCGATATACCGCGCGATAACGTTAAAGCTACGCGTAATTTCAGGATCTTTATCGCGGCGTTCTATTCCGTCGTCGTACAATGCGATAGCGACCACGAGACTTTCGTATTTATTTATCGTTCGGACCCTTCGTCTCCCTTTAAATTTCTAATTTATATTCCACTCCGTACGATCGGCTTCTTATTTAAAAGCATATCGCAACGCGACCGGTAATCTCACAGGACGAAATTCAAGATGAAGAAACGAAGAGCTCAGAAAGTACTCCGCAGACATATCGATCGATCATCGTTGTAATAATTTACCGATATGATCACCGGTCTGACTGATCAATCGCGGAGTGAGACGGCAAGCCATCTTACTAGGTGCACAAATTAATTTCTTGTCCCTTAAAAAAAAATCTTTTCCAGTTTATCGAGAATGGCTCGTTGCAGCAAGTTTCTTTTTTGTTCGAACCGAGTTTCGATCCGATGGATGCCGCGATTCCTCGAATTTCCTTCAGATTCTCTAGCTTGAGCGTTCTCCGCGTTCTTTGAGGTTAAAGTCTCTCTCATAAAATCTCGTGTAATAATTTCTGCAAGTCATACGAGTCGTTGCGCTTCTATCAAGGGCACAACAGATCATTTCAGCGCCTTCCTTCTCAGCTGGAACGCGAAAAGGATACACTGCCTCGGAGGCGACCGCGTATACTATCTATTTTTGAGGGTTATGTTACCCGCTCCGCTAGTTCACATCACGTTTTCGCGTGGGCGCAATCGCGTTGGCAGCACTTGAAAAATCCAAGAAAGGATGTTAGCTGGATACCCTAATTTGAAATGATCGGCGAAGAGAAGAGCAAAAAATTAACTAATAGGTGGCGCTGATTGCGATACGATAAAAGGTGCGCTTTTCACGAGCATTAAAGTGAACCTGACTGCCGCAGTAGACGGCAACGAGTCGAATAACAAACAAATTTTCGTAATAATAACTCACTGCGGAATGGTTGGATTTAACTTTTGCGTTACAGAGATCGCAGTTTCCGCAACGGCGCCGCTTTATGTATCGGTCGATGCTTTCCGCTAACATTCGCGCTGTACATTATACGCCGGAGAGTTAAAAGTCGCTATGTAGTACATATTAAGACGCGGTCGTTTCCGGCTGAAATTACGTATCGGGGATTCGTGCTCTTCGGAAGAAGAGCCCGATGAAGCGTGAAGTTACATCCGCAGCTAGTTTTGCGGGGTACGATCGAAAGGGTACGATAACAACCCTCCGACTCGGACGGCCGGGGGATGCGCACGGCGGACTTTTAAGCGAGGAATTCAAGCATTTCGCGGTGAGCTAACCGAATTTGCGCAACCGGAAACAAAATGGCGAGCAAGTGCGCGAGCACTGTTGCATCTGACAGCTTTAGTCCGTTACATAACGACATTAGCAACTTTTTCCGCGACTTTCGCGCTGAACTCGCGGAACGGAGCGCCGAGTCGCGCCCCATTCGATTAATCGCGTGATTAGTAGTAGCTCGCGGTGGGAATCAAGTCCGTGCTCGGCGCTGTCAGCGGAACCCAATAACGAAATTTAATCATGAAAGCGATAACACTTGCCGCCCGATGAAACATGGCCGTCTCCCGTCAGCGATAACATTCCACCGGCTCGAATTAGCGGGAAGAGCCGCGCCGCTCGCGGTTTTATATCGCGGAAGCACGCGGAAATGGAAATTACACGGTATGCGGTATTTTTCTTTCTTTCTTTCTTTTTTTTTTTTTTTTTTTTACGGACAAACGCACACGCGCTTCTGTCCAGCCCCGTCAAGTGGCGCACGCCGGCGAATGTAGACCGTTGACTGGAAAAGCTCAACCTCTGAACTTTCGGCGGATGGATTTGAAATTTAAATGCGGACTCCGATATCTCTGTCCCGAAAATATTTCGCGAATTATCAGCGTTGTTCCGTCACCGGAAAGCCGAACGGCGCGAACGGAACCTCCAGGCGGGGCTTCGGCGCCCTTCGCGAAGCGGAATCGCCCGACCCGCCGTAAAAATTACTCCCCGCCGCATATTTAGCGGTGACTTCCATCGAGCGAAATTATGTCGGGGGTTGGAAGCCCGCCGAGGCATAAGGTCGCGCCTTCCCGGCTACTTCGTCGGGCAGATCGAAAGAGTGCGATACGAGCCCTTGGCTCTCCGCGGAATCAGCCGTAAAACGTTAGCGCGTCGTAATTTAATCGTAAGAATGGTCGTGCCGCGACGAGGGACTGTAAAAGTCGGGGGAAAGGAGAAATGATATCGAGCAATAATTTATGCCGGATCAGCTGCGAGGTCAGGATCTCGAAGATCTCAGGATCCATATGCCTCGCCGCTCTCATTTCTCCAGAGGAGCAACTTGGAATTAACATGTATCGTACACTTGTCCCTTCCCGCTGTGCTATTCGAGTGTCGACAGCGAGTTTTAATCCCTTTTCTTTGGAATTTCGACGTTGCGGCTGCCTTTCTTCAGGGGGATCATCTCTGAGCGATCTAGGAGCGAAAATAAGGGAGGGGATTAATCCTGTGGGTAGAGAATCGAGACACTTTGCGCATCGATGGAACTCAATGCGACCATAAAATCTGTCGATGCGGATGGATGGCTGACGACGGTCCTACAAATCCTGGAATGAGATCGCTCGCCTACGGCGTTACGTCAAGGTGCGAGTTATTACGCGGCGTGCGCGCGCGGGGCCATCGAAATTACGTCGTAAATCGTGGCCCTCGAAATTCGATGGCGCGAGAAAGTGCTTCCGCGAGCGCTTCGCGCTTCGCTCTCGAGCAGATCGGGACGGCGACGACAAAGAACGGCGACGACGAAGTCGTTCCATCCGCAGGAAGGAGAGCGATCGATGAGAAAGCGGCGCGTTCTCGTTCGTGGACGGGTTCTTCGGGAGAATCGAATTAAGCCTTTGACCGAGTAGCTCGCGCGGCCTCGTAGCAGTTTCAGATTTCGCCCAACCAGCTTCGCGGCAGGTCGCTCCGCGTACTAGACGCGATATCGACTTGAAAGTTATCGATAGTAACGCAGCTCGAATGTTGGGCAAGAACTCAGCCGGACGTCCAATTCGGCCGGCCTGCCTTGCTCGTGAAGTTGCTCGTTATTCCGTCGACCCCTAAAAGATGACCGCGGAATGCAATTCCGTATGCAGTGCCGATGGACGGTTGCCTAACGGCAGGCGCGCGACGCCGTTGGGGCGCACGCTCGCGCTTGCGGCGTTGTTACGAATTTGCCGCGGAACTTGCAGTTCCCGCACGGATCCTCCCTAGAATCCCGCGCGTTACGGCACATTACGGCGCATTAGGAGGGTTGTTACGTAACGCGAGATCCGCGATGCGGTCCGTGTGCCTGATAGCAGTTGAAATTACGCCGTCAGTGTGCGCGCGAAAGACAGAGCTCGTAAAGTTAGAGACGATAGTCGGGAAGCTTTGATCCCGAATAAAGCGTCGGTGGATAGACGGAGATGGCTGCACATCGGGAAAGGACGTGTTTCCTTTTCTCCAGGCTGGAAGTCGATAGGGTCGTCGCGACGCCGACGGCGGGCGTCGCAGAGTCGAACAGATACTGCTCCGTGTTTGACTGTCGCCGTCGTCGTCGTCGTCGTCGTCGTCGTCGTCGTCGTCGTCGTCGTCGTCGTCGTTGTTTGCCGAGGTATTCGAACTCGAATCGAACGTTCGGGCGATTTGAGTCGCGCTCCTGAATGCGAACTGCGTTCGAGTTGAATCGATAGCGTGGGACGAGCCGGCGTGGCACTCGGCTCTCCTCCGGAGCGTGCGAGGTCTCGCGTCGGAATTCAGCGCGCGACTATTCTCGCAGTGCATCCTCGATGCAGGCAGCGCGCGTTTAAAAATGTATCAAAGGGACGGTCGAGCGGAGGGACGGTTGAGTCGCGACGAAAATCCGATTCCGCATCGATGCCGTTTATCGATATCGCAGTCGCGCGCGGCTGAGAAAGAGGCAGAAACGTCGGTCGGTTCCGAGCGGTTTCCGAGCGGAATGTTATTCAATCCGAGTCTCCGGCTGATATTAAAAGCCCAAGCCACGCATCGGGGAACAACGGGACGCAGGCGAGGGGGCTGAGGAGGACAAAGGAGGAGGAAGGAGAAGAGGGAGAGAATCGCGCGGATGGACCGATGCTTGATTTCGCATCCTGTAATGGAATCTTTGATTCGAGCTTGCTTGGCGAGAGTGTCGGGAATGTTTAACCGAGACCGTGGCTAATGAAAGCGACGTTTGATCATCGACCACGAAGTAATCGACTTACCGTGACTGACTCCGCCTCTGCCTGCGCCTCCGTCGGCGCCTCCACGACGTCCCCGTCGTGGGCTCATCCCCCCCGCCTGCTCTCGATCTCGTAATCAACGAAACACTCGCGACAGAGCCGCACGATGACCACTTCCGCTCAGATCAACGTACTCCAATCTTCGTCTTGCTGGCTGCGAACATGCGCGCGCGATCGGCGGACGGCCTTCTCCCTCCGTGGAGCTGCTGCTCCCTAATGAAATTTCCCGCACCCCGTGATCAAACGGAAACGGCGGCGGCGACTTTTCGCGCCTTGCTCTTCCTTTCAACCCCTCGCTCTCCTCCTCTCCCCCCCCCCCACGGATTCCCGCAACGCGGGGGAATTGCAAAGCGAACGGAACGAGTCTCGAAGATGTTAGCGAAGATTCGTCGATCGTTCGCGCTACACGTGAGCATCCAGGCTTTTCCCTCCCCGAAGGATATCTTCCCCGTTGGCGAAGGTCGGCGGCGAGGATCGCGGCGTACGCTCGTCGGCCAATCTCCTCCCGGAGACGGCTTCGCGGCCACATCCGCCCGCGCGAGAGCAGAAGAACGCTCCGCGAATACGGCAGTACGGCGAGAATCCGAGAGCTCGCCGAGCGCCGGGCCACCCCTCGGCGAAGCACGGGGGTCGAAGTCCCGCGGCAGACTGCAGGGTGTCACCCTCGTTCGTATCCTCGAACCTCTGCGATTTCCACCCTACCGCCGTCATTCCGCGAGTTGTACGCATGCCCGCAGGAAATCCMCCCTCGCCGTATCTCTCGCCCTTGCTTCGCCTATATACATACATGCGCGTACGTATATACGTTACTGCTTTATACACACACACACACACACACACACACACACATATGTACGCGTGCGTATATGTATATATGTATACACGTACCTGCCTGCACTCGAAAATCGTGGCGGCCGGCGGGGAGGGGGCGGCTCGGTGTGCGTGCGCGACGAGTGTCCACACGCACGCACGCACGCACGCACGCACGCACCGCGATACGCGATACTTCGGGATCGAAGACGCCCGCGGACGATGATGAGGAGGGAAGCTAGAAGGCACCGGACCAGGAACAGATTTATCGCGCGCTCTCGATCGCGCTCCCTCCCYCCCYCCCYCCYCCCCYCCMCYCCCCCCSCCGACCATCCTCCGTCATAAATTCGCGATCGCTCGTGGCTGACAGGCGGAGCGCTGACGACGTCGAGTTGCGATCGAGTTGCCGAAATTCGGATAAACGACAGGCAGACGCGTCGCTGCGCTCCTCGTTATTCAGGAGGGCGCCCCCGCCCAATCATAAATCTGCTTATCGTATTTGATGAGGTAACCGTTCGCCGAGGTTGTCTCGCGTGGAGAAACTTCACGCCTTCGTATCCGGGGCACAGGCCCTAATTTATTGAACAAACTTGCCCGCGCCTGGAAGTTCACGCGCTAAACGCCCGAGCTTATTTACTTAATGATTAAGTTGACTCGACTTGACGCGTTGCTCCTGATGACAGTCGACGCGGCGATCTTGAGCAGCCGTGTTGCGCATCGCGCATTAAAATTAATCTCCCGCCATCGATGATACTGAATACTGAACGCCGAATGTCGCATACATGAATACGCGAATACTCAGATTTCGAAAATATTCACTGAAACTGAACGACTGCTTGCCCTTTCTCGTAAACTGTAACATCCGTGTCGTAGCTATCTCGACGATATATTCGCTCCCGAGTACTGTCACATCCTTAGAAATTAAACGATAGATTCAAGCCCCAACATCACGTTTCTTCGTATATCGAGCGGGATTATCCTTTGGATATTACTCCGCCGCGTGACGCGGCGTTTCTTCTGCATTCTGGATTTCTAATCGCGCGGATCGGCCTCCCGCTGCGGCCCCGTCGACCCGGAAAAATGCAACCCGGCGTTCTCCTCAAACGCGTTTTGGATATATCATTGCGGTATCGCGGTGACGCGAACTATTGCGGCAAAAACGGTTCGCCGAATGCGCGTGGGTGTCTCGACGCGCCTCGCGTCGGCTTCGCGCCCGTTTGATTTTCATTTCCGTCCTGGTTCCAATGGAAATGACCATCGACTCGCGCACGAAAGACAGAGAAAGAGAGAGAGAGGGAGAGAGAGGGGGGGAGAGGGGACGGGGAGAAAAATAAACGGGGAAAAAGGAGCAAGGAAGCGTGAGGCTCCGCTCTCGCGAACCGTCACGCGTCCGCGTCCGGAAGCGAGATTAATAAAGCGCAGCCGGTGCAACAAATTTCGATAAATCCGCGAGCAATTTCGGGACTACGCGCCGCTCCGCGCTTCCGCCCGCGACTCGCGAGTAATTTGACGTGACGTACGCATCGCATCGCATCGCATCGCGCACGTTGACGGCAACGCGGAGCCCTTCTCATTCGGCTAGCCGACGTTAGACCGGAAGTAACCCCCCCCCGCTCGATCGAAGGACGCCGCCGGCCAGCGCAGCTTTCGATAAGACTCTCCGTCTCTCTCTCTCTCTCTCTCTCTCTCCTTCTCTCTCTTCCTCTCCCGCCTTTCCCCCGTCCCTTCATCCCTTCAGATGAAGGTATCATCAAGCGCGGGCGAGGGCCCGCGGGGGGGGGGGGGGGGGGGGCGCCCCCGCGGCGGATCGGCGTTTTCTAGCTTGTAATAGTTTAGTAGCTTGATGGCGAAACTTTCTGGCGGAACCTCTGGCGGAGGGCGCGCGGGCCGAGGTTTAAACTGCATTAACCGGCACGGCTATGGCCCTGATAATAAAACTTTTCGGACCGTTTGACGGATGAAGCCGGCCGGAGCGATCTGTCTGGCTTTCCGCATTCTCGATTCCGCTCGCCCGCCCGCTAATTAATCGAGGATCTCGTGGCGGGCGACCGAAGTCCGGCGCGGCTTCCGGCTCGTCTCGCGCCGCTCTCGCTGCCCTCCTCCCGTTCCCCCGCTCCCCCCGCTGCGGGGGGGGGAGAGGGGAAACAGAAATTATGCATTAGCAAAGAAGCCGCGAATGTCCGCGGCGCGTCATCGCGTCATCATGATGGAGAAAACTTGTCGCGCGGGATTTAATAGCGGCCGCGGGACGAGCCGCGAACGCGCCTAGGAGTTCCGGTGATTCCCCCTCTCCCCCCCCCCCCSCYCSCMCSCCCGCCGTTTTTTATCCCTCTTTAGCCCCTCTAGATGGACGTCTTACGGGCCGGCGATTGAAATATGATTCGGTTTTACGATTTTGCGGCGGGCCGCGCGCAAAATAGAAAGCGGCGTGTTTGTCGGACATAAACATCAAGCACGCCGTATAAATATGTTATTTCTTTCGGACGCGTTTGAACGCGTGTTTGAATTAATCGCGGCGGCGGCGGCGGCGGTCGCCAAATATGTGTATACCAAACGGACATTTCAGATGGGCCCCGGACCGAAATATTATTCCATCATTATGTACTTACGTGCGGTCAACATTTTACAGATTTACAGGGCCGCGGCGACGGCGGCGACTGAAATTGCCCCGCCGAAATTAGCCTCGCGCTTTGTAGGTCTCGCCGTCCGTGTTTGTCGACAATATTATGCCGCGGAAGAGCGGCACACGTATCGGCGCATGTATGTTGTTCCTTCGTCTTAAAAAAAAAAAAAAGGGGGGGGGAAGGAAAGAAAGAGCAAAAAAGGAAACGGAAGCAAAAGGAACAAGGCACAAACGGGACAAGCGCCGCGCGTTTAAGTCCCGGGCAGTAGATTGCCCGTACATGGCAGGAGAATGGTCGCAACGATAAATACGTGTCGCGACAGATAAACAAAGAGAGAGAGAGAGAGAGAGAGAGAGAGAGAGAGAGAGAGAGGGAGAGGGAGAGGGAGGAGGGGGGGGTGCAGGCAGAACGCAAAAACATGGCACAAGGTAGGCGGCCGCGGGCGGACGGCGGGAAAGGAAGACGAATTATTTCCGGTTGCGTCGCGATTTCAAAGGGAATTAATGATTGCGCTTTTAGCATGTTCGACGCGGCCGCGAATTAATCGCGGGGACGCCGAAATGAGATAAGGTCGCCCGGCAATTCGTCGGGACGTCGCGAGTCGCAACGCCGCAACGCCGTCGAAAAACTCTCTGCCTCTCTGTCCCTCCCTCGGAACGCTCCCCCGCAACTCTAATGCGGATAAAAGGCTTTCCCGGACGCGTCCGCGTCCGATGCGTTGTTATACGCGGCCGCCATTTAATTGAAGAGCACACAGCGCGGCGCGGCGCGGCGCGTTATCTGAAATCCCGTGATTTTTGCGAGAAAATGAAAACTAATATCGGCGTCGCTCCCGTCTCCTCTTTTTTCCCTTTCCCCCTCCCCCCCCCCCCCCCCCCCCCCCCCCCCCCCCCCCCCCCCCCCCCCCCCCCCCCCCCCCCCCCCCCCCCCCCCCCCCCCCCCCCCCCCCCCCCCCCCGCCGTCCCCCGCCGTCCCCCGCCCTCTCCCCCACCGACTCGCCGGTATCGCTGCCGATATCTATTCGGCGCGTCCGAATGCAAATTACGAATGCCGTAGCTCGCGACGATACCTCCGCGCGAATAGTAAATCCCGCATTCTATTGCCGGTGGCGGGCATTAATCTCGTCCGGTCCGAACTGTAATGTATCGTTGCCCAGCGTGCGGCGCAACCTGACGCGAACACCGCCACACCCTCCCCCGTCCGTCCTTTCCTTCGAATCACTACGTGATCGCGCGTAATGTCAGTATGGTAATCGGAATTATAAAAATCGCGCGGGCGCCCGATTCATCCCGCTGCCTGCCCCGCGCCYCYSCCCYYCCCCCCCCCCCCCCCCGCCGCTCCTCCCGGCGGCGTCGAGTTAAGCCGGGGAAAATTTGAAGGCCGCTCCTCGGCCCTCAAAGAGACGGAGGCGGCGAAAGGGCAAGAGTGAAGGTTCTGTGCGTTTACGCGCGCTCGCGCTTAATGCACGTACACAGGTCGCCGCGGTGACCTCGCGGGTGACGCGGGCGACGCCGCGGCGCTAGAGAATTTTAATTATGCATCGCGGTCGCGCGACTTTCCGGCGTGGCTCGAGCACCGACGGTGATTAATCGCGCGGCCGTAGATGCCACGGAGTCACCGGGTCTCGACCCGGGCGCCTGAAACTCCCCCTCCCAACTCCCAATCCCCCCCCCCCCCCCCCCCCCCCCCCCCCCCCCCCGCCCCACCGTCCTCCGTCATCCGGAGCTCGTGCTTCTTGCGAGGATTTTTCCGATCGATCGCCCGCCGATAGCCGGCTATCGGCGGATACTGGCGGCAACGGACGGACGGACGGTCCTTTTTCTGCCGCAGAGGCGAGCGAGATTCATTCGGACGCTTCGTGCAACATCGTGCATTTTCGTAATTCGCGCATAGATTACGAGCGCATGAATTATAGGAGCGCGCAACGGTCGCCGAAAGAGCTCGGCCGTTTCGTCGGGGGAAACGGCGCTTTCATTCGGGGAAATCCCGCGGCGAGCACGGGAAGCAACATCGTGTCGTTGTCATCCGGTCGCGCGGCGAACGGCCGTTGAGGATGAATCGATCGTCATCACGTTTCATTTCGCCGTCGCCATTTATTACGGTGCGATTAACGAGGCCGATGTCGAATTAATGGAAGTGTCCGCCGGACACTTTCTCCTCCCTCGCCTCCCGGCCGCTCCAGCGATCATAACCTAATCGATGCGCGACGAAACGACGCGCAGTTACGCGTAACGAGTCGCCCGTTAATTGCGCGCGCGCGAGCGCGCGCCATTGTGATCGCCGGGCGATCAATCCAAATATCATCGCGCGGTATTTGCCGATCCGTCATCCCGGCCGCCTAATCGTCGGATTATTTTTAGCGACGGGCCATGAAAAGCTCGGATCTTGTTCTCCCTCGCCCTCATCCTCCCCTCCCTGCGTGCTGACGCGCGATCGACACAATCAGATAGAACGGCGTCTTCGTCGATGAGTTTTTTTCAGATTTTCCTTAAATCGCGCGGAGAAACGATCGAGAAATTTGCTCCTCAATTGGTTCCCACGTTGGTTTGGCCTTTTCTCTCCCTCTCCCTCTCTCTCTCTCTCTCTCTCTCTCTTCTCTCTCTTGTGCGCACGTATTTTTCGCGCGTCGATTGTCCTGAGGAATTTTCCGCGAGCCGAGAATGAAAGCGGCGTCAAATTGCGCGCCGCGACGAGCGGCGAGATAGATAGACGGATAGAGTGAGAGAAAGGGAGTATTCGCTATTTGGATTTTTGAATACGCTTTCGTCGAAAATCCATTTTGGAGGCCGACACCCGACGCTTGGGCTGTTCATCGTTCATCGCTTGGCGAATTTAAGCCGCGATTCGCGGCGTTAGCGTGAAAATATTTGCGAGTGTATTTGCGCAGCTCGCGCAAATTAGTTCTGCCATCCGGTTTTCGTTCATCCCGACCCACTTTCTCGCCCGTTTGACCCAGTGCGGCCAAACGTGGCGGCCGCTTCCAGTCCTTCGAATCGCGAGACCGCGAATCGATACGACGACTTCGCTCGATAGCACGATGCCGTCCCGTTTGATTTACTTGGCCCGTCGTCGTTTCCCCGGCAAGCGTGTCGTTTCATTTCGGCGCAGGATGGAAAAAGCAGCCGTCCTCCCGTTTCCAATGATAACGACGGCGAACCTCGCTTGGATCCGTGACAAACTGGCCTTTACGCGTTCAGCTGGATCCAACTGTACGAATAGATTTAGTGTCCGACTCGGAACTGTAAACACGAATACGGATATAGGCACGAGGGGGAAGCTAAGTTCGCGTATAAATTCCCGAGCACATGGAAAGTGCACCTTCGCCTTCCACTGAGAGATAGAGAGAGAGAGAGAGAGAGAGAGAGAGAGAGAGAGAGAGAGAGAGCTGTTCGTTCCGCAAACAGTTTGATTGCGCGAGCAGCGGCCGCCTATAGCTATCGTATTACTTTATCCTCGGTTTAATGCCGGTCTTCCCGTGGAGTGTCTCATCCTCGGGAGAAATAAATTCAGCTATCTCTCGCCTCGTATAGCGCGCTTATTGTGTAATAAGAACTTTATCTCCTGATTAGCCGCCGGAGATTACGCATCCCGTATAAAAATTCTCCTCATAAATATCCGGCGGAGTGGGGGCAGGGGAATCTCCCTCCTCCGATGGAGGAGCCTTCGGTCGATCTACTTCCTCCTGCTTGCTCCCGATAAATTACGTGCTCCGTTTCTTTCCTCTCTTCCTTTTCGTCTTCGCCTTGCCGCTCCGCTCACGCGTAACGCGTGGAAGCTCCGCGAGACGGGAAAGCGGGAGGGGGCGGAAACGGTCTCGCGAGGGAAGCTTCGGGCGAGTTTGAGGAGGATGCGTATCAATTCCGCGAAATCGGAATCGCGCCGATGCCCTGTTTCCTGTTTCAGTCCGCTGCGGCGGACTCCCCGCGCGGGTATTCAGGAGGGAGGGGCGGTCAACCCGTCCCGGGTCGATCCAAGATGCAGCCCCCTTTAAGCGCGATCAGTGCGCGCGAGTGTTTCCGGAATCCTGGAATCCAGAGACAATAAATCGCGCTCCGACTCGGCGCGAATGCGCCAATCCCGTTTGCGAATAAGCCGCGCGTTCCGGTTATCGTGGGTCAATATTTCGCCGGGGCTGGATAACGATCCCCTTCCGTACGATCCTAGGCAGCTTCCGGTTGCGTGGCAGTGGGTCAATGAGACTAATCCCGCCAATGTCGCATCCGTGCGCGCGCCACGGAAGCCTCGGAGCGTCTTCGATCTCCTCGCACGCTGCTGCGCGTAATATCAATAAACATCAAGCCGCAACAATGCACGAATGGCGCGTTTACCGGTCTCGAGACCGGCTTAAGATACGCGCGGACATGTTCCGGCTATCGCGACTACGGGAGTTACAACGTCGCCCACGGTATTACGGCAAATGAAGTTACGAGCTTGCGGTCCTGCCTGGGTCCACATCGCGCGGGTGTAACGACGAGTGTAGCCTACCCCTATCCCTCTCTCCACCTTCCCCCCCCCCTCCTTTATGTTCGCATCGAGCGCGACCTTGCGGTCGCTTCCCGTTCTCGGAGCGGATCCGGCCACTCCGCGATCCGGCGCCTCTCGCGAAAGTAATCGCCGCCTGAAAGAGGGAATTCCCTCCCCCCTCCTTCCTTCGCCCCCTCCGTCTCGCCGATGGCGAGGGTATCGCCTGAATGGCCTTTGTCGCGGCTCGTCGAGGAATCGAGGTCCCCCTCCGCCGCTCTGCGAATTAAACTCGCGAGTGGGGAGGCGAACCCGTTCGCGATGGAACGTTCTGATTCGACGAACATCGAGGATCGCCGACAGCTTTCGGTCTCGCATGAAGTTATCACTTTGTCCCGTTCGACTACGCGAGCCACCCTCGCAAGTGGTGAAGTAAACGAAATAATTTTCCACGGAATAGAATAAATTCATGCAGATTACGCAGGAGATTACGCTCGTCGCCTGTCGCGGGCATCCCTCGTCGCGGAAATCCGCGGGATCCCACCCCGGGCCTCGAGCGTTGATAATCTCGTACACGTGTACGCGTTTACGTTAAAAGTTCCACGAGCGAGCGCCTGAAACGAGCGTGCCGGGAACAACGGGCGAATTACGGGCGGCTAAGCGTTTCGACGCCCGGCAATTTCGCGCGCTTATAGGCGTGCTCGAAAGTCGACGCCTCGGCAGTTTGCGGAGGCGCGCCTCTCCTTGCCCCTGCCCCTGCCCCCTCCCCCTCCTCAACCGCGTTCTCGGATCGCGCGATATGCAAAGGAGGACGACGTCGCGCGGGGGGGGGGGGGGATTACCCCCCCGACTTTCGTCGCGCTCTGTCGAGAAACGCGCGGCGCCGCGCGACACGCGCGCTCCCCCGCTCTCGTGTTTCATCCCCTTTCGCGTGTCACGACTCTCCGACCCCGTCCGCCGCTATCACGCCGCCGGCCATTAGGCCCCGTACATAGCCGTCGCGTCAAAGTGGCGAGCGCGCGATGCGGTTGGCGCCCTTGTCAAACGATAACTGCGACTCTACCCCACCCCTTAACAGTCGGCCCCTGAACTCGAGCGCCGGGGACGCTGGTGGAGGTTGGGGGGCGCGTAATAAGGCTGGAAGAATGTACGGCAGAGTGGAAAGCGTCATTTGTGGAGATTCGTTTGAAACTACGTCGCGCCAACCCCCTCTTCTCGCTGCCGAGAATCCCGTTTAATTTGCGCGGTGGCGAAATTAGCACGTTGCATACGAAACGAGCGGATTCCTCTGTGCGAATCCTCAATGAGATCATCGTTCTCGATTGCTCGATCATACGAAGCATAAGACCGATTCCGCGTAAAGGAATTTCCGGGATCGAAAGTGACGTGGAAATGGAAAACCTTTCCGACAAGGGAAGGGAGAAATTAACCTCAACGAAGAAACGAGACGCCGCGAGAATAAAATCGGATAAAATCCGAGTGGTGCGTCCGCTAAATCCGAGCAAAATCGAAGCTGTTAAACGTCGCGACAGCGAGCGGCGTTGCGCGCGCGCGGGCGCCCCCCTCCACCTTTCCGCCTTCTTAACGCGACGCAGGCCGTACAGCGGTGCTGCAGGGGCAGGCAGAATCATCGCGCGTCTCGCAATTAGCGGCGGCGAGGGCTACTTGCCCGGGGGAGTCCCGATAAAATTTCCGACCTCGCGCTCCGCCACGAGGAGGGCGCCACAAGCATCGAGAGAGAGGGAACGTCGTGGCAGTTTGCGCGACATCCGCTTGGGAACGAAGCCAAAGGTATTATTACCGGACGCGTGTGGCCAACAGCGTTCGCGACGTCTTGTAATGCAGCCTGCGCGACACGGCGAGACGGCAACGCGCGGCCGCGATATCTTCTCGCGAGAGCGAATTGTTATTACAACCGCACTTTGCGGATTAACCGGCTCCCACTGGTCGGCTTGTTCGGCTCGTATCTCCGCTGGGGGAAATGAAAGGGCACGGCGGCGATGCCGCTTAACAGGTCACGTCGCACGTCATTAGGTATAAGCGAGGCGCCTTAACGAAAAGTCTCGCGTTACGAGCGGGTTAGCCGACTTTGTCGCATGTGACCTTCCCTTTTTCAGAACATGCGGATTCCCTGGGGAACGTATGCGTCCTTCGACGTATCGTCGAACGCGGAATCTCTCTTTCGGATATTTCCCGTCGTATCATATTCCCTGTCGCGCTTCGCGTTGTTCACTCCTGGCGGCTCATTATCGGCTGCTTAATTGTTTTAATCGGCGGACGCCGATCGTCGCCGGATAAGTTTCGCCCTTCCGGATTTCAAAAGGATGCCGACAGACAGCAAGCGGAAAAGAAAGAGAGAGTGAGGGGCGGGGAGGGGAGGGGGATTGGCATCGCGCGATTGCGTCGCGGCGGCGGCGACGGCGGCGGGGGGGCGACGAGGGGGAGGGGAGAGGAGGGGACAGGCGAGTGCAGCTGCGAGCTTATCCTAATTGCCGGCAATAAAAGCTTTTTATCGGGCGGAGTTATGCTTTCGTTCGCTTCGGTGGCCGCCATTATCTCGCCTTGCCGGCGGCGAAAAAATAATATCTAACCAACACGCGGACGCGCGCCCCGCGACGGACCCCCGCGGACGGCGCCCACTGAGATAGGGGGAGGGGGGGCGGGCGGGCGGGCGGGCGAGAGGGATGGAGGAGCGGCTGTGTTTGCTCGCGAGAAATTGCGTCCCGGCCGCGGGTTCTTGCCGCCTCGCGGCCCTCCTCCTCCCTCCATAGCCTGCCTGCCTCGGTAGCCGAGGCTGCCCCGCGAAAGGAAAAAGCAGCAGGGGGAGAGGGCGGCGGGGGGGGGGGGCGGAGGCGGGCGAGGGGGCGGGAAGTGGAATTTTATGCATGGATAAAATTGCTAACTGCACTTCCGCGTCGACCTGTTCTGATTTATCAACAAGCTGGCCCGCAGCCAACGCGAAATACCGTAAGAAGATGATATTACTCCGCGTCGCCGGGCTGACGGAGTAATAAAGTTGAGCGACCGAAGCAGGTTTTTCCGGGTATCCGAGTACAATTCATTCCGCTTTCATTCGGCGGATTTCCTTTTTATGCTTGTCAGACGACGACGACGACGACGACGGCAGCGGCGACAGCGGGGTGGCAGTTGAAGGGCGCGCGCGTATTGGTGGAAAATTCGCGGGGTTGAGAGCAGCCGGATCGCTTCGCGCCGGGACATCCCTTCGGTTCGATCCGAACGAATGATCCGCCGAGAGAGTTTCCGGCTCGAGCGGAATCGCCGGTGCTTCTCGTTCCGAAGTAAGGGCGGAAGGGCGGTTCGAAGCGACGGACCCTTCGCCCGCTTGTTTATTAAGGCCGTTTCGCTTTTAATAAGCTGGAACCGGTGTCCGCCTTCGGACGGACGGCGCACCGGCAGAGCTCTAGCTCTCGTTAAAGTCGCGGTTTCACGCTGACCAACTTTTATTAGATTCAGCGGCGTGTCCGCCGGCTGCGCGTTGTTAAAGCCCGCTAAGTTATGCCTGTTAGCCGTCGGTGTCGACCATAACAACCGGCTATTCCGCCGGACGCTTTTTCCAACCCCTAATGGAAAGTTCGGCCGTCGTCCGGCGTAAGACACAAGCCGCCATTGTCGAAAATGAAAGCCCGCGCAAGCGGATATTTCGCGTCGTATCTCGCCCGCTTTCAGTGCATTCAGCCCTTGTTGCATGCCTATGCGCATGCCATTTATTAATTTATCGCCAGGCCTTTACTCGCCGAGGTCCGGGAAATGACCTTCTGAGCTCTCGCGGACCTGTCCTTCGCGCTGCGATTTAATCTGAAGAAGAAATTACGGGATTCGCGAACAACAAGAGAATAGAAGAGGGTAAGTGCGATTCCTCTGGCATTTGCCTGGCGTTTCAAAACTCACGCGACAATGTGAAGATCACCCTAGCTCATGCGCGCGCGTGGCGGGGAAGAAAGAGGAAGGGCGAACGGTTCTGCCCGACGGCAGAACAGTTATAACTCGCGCGATATATCCCTGCCGAGCATTCAGATAAGTTAATTACCTTTACAAGCATAAATAACGACAATTGCATCCGATAAACGCTCTCCCGCCATTTCCGCCGCGATATTTCTCCACCGAGATTCCGCCTGATGCGCGAGGCGCGTCACGTACGAGCGCGTCGATGATGCTTAATCGTCGCGCGATAAAAGCGATGGAAGTGCCTCGGGGGCATCCCCTTTGCGAGAAAAGGAGAGTCCGCGAGGCCTGTGGCATCTGCCGAGGCGTGATTCGGGAACACTTTTAATCGCGTCACGCGATTTTCTACCTGTCCGCCGCCACTCGTCGTCCATCCGCGCGTGATCTCTTTACAGAGTATTCCTGGCGCGGTTTCCCCYCCCCCCCCYCCCYCCCCCCGCCACGTGAGCGAGTGGGGCAGCTTCTGGCATTTCCGTCCTCGACCTCGAAGAGGAAGAGGCAGAAGTCGCGAGCCTCCCCCGCAAGCGGGCAACGGGGCGGCCCGTTTCGCGGCGGGAGGGAGGGGGGGGGAGGGRGACGCGCGCGGCTGTAATCCGTCTTTTATTAGTTTGACCAATAGCGGTCCACTCCATGTCCCGGACTCCCACGGTTCGAATTCCACTCTAGCGGCTCTAGCGGAAGCGAAAAGAATGGCCGACCTTATCTTGTCTTATGTGCGCCACGCTACGGTTTATCCGCGCTCTATCCCTCTCTCTCTCTCTCTCTCTCTCTATCTATCTATCTATCTATCTTGCCGAGGGCGAGCGAAAGCACGGGACGCGGCAAAGATATCCCAAGATTGCGGGACAAGATCGACCGAGAGCGACGTGTCTTCTCTCTCTCTCTCTCTCTCTCTCTTTCTTGCGCGATCGTTTTATTAACGCTGCAACGCGACCGAATCGGTCTCGAATCGTGGAGGTGAATCTGGTTCCCTTTGCTCTCTGACCTGCAATTCGCCGTCGCACACGCTGCGAGCGCTTTGATGCGTCCGTAGGTCCATCCGCGCGTCCACTTCCGGAAGTGTCTCTAATAGAGCGCGAGTTAATCGACCTCAGCGCTCAGCAATTACTCATTTCCGGCACGATCATTCATTGCGATTTCAATGCTCCGCGTGCGTAATGATTCCTCCGGCCGCGCATAGCTGCCGCGTCAATCACCGAGCGGACAGTCATACGTGAATATCAAATCGCGCGGGAGCGTTACCGGAAGCCCGCCTCTCGTCGTCGTGAGGAGCTTTGCCAGTGACCGCGGGGAGAGGAGAGGAGGGAGGATCACACCCGCCGCCGAGATCATCGTTGCGTTTCCGCCCGTTTCGGCGATTAGTTTCGCATCGCACTCCTCTCTTTCTCTCGCTGTCTGTCAGAAAGCAGAAGTAGAGGAAAGGATGGTCTCCCTTTTTCGCACTTGCGAATTACGGCCGTCGTCGGCCGCTTGCGTGAAGAAACGACCGCCGGATCATCGATTCGCAATATTTCCCGCCGATAAGTCGTCCTTGCTTCTGCCTGACCTGCGGCCATACTTTACCTCCCTCGTCGCGCACACGTCTCCTCGTAAAGAGTACATAGAGTGGGCAACGAAGCCGTCCGGAGGGGAAGGAACAAGAAGAGCACGAGCGCCGCGAAATGGGGCGCGCGACGACGGCGGTGAGTTGCGGGAGGGTTGAAGGCGGCGGGGTTGGGAAGGTACAGTGAAAGATAGTATAAAGCGAGAGAGCCCGGCAATCTCGGCGTTTCCCTTCCATTTCGAGATATCGTCTCTGTACACTCAGCTAGGTGTCTGAGAATCTACGGCCTCGTAATTGATCGTAAAAAGCACCAAACTGCGCGTGCAACGAGCGTCGCGCCGATAGTCGGAAGCGATGAGGAAGAGAGAGAGAGAGAGAGAGAGAGAGAGAGAGAGAGAGAGAGAGAGGAATGGAAGGGTCAGAGTGGCGCGAAGGATGGAAGGATCGAGCGCTCGTTTCACAATTTCCGGATTGACTCGCCGTCGAATGCGTTTCTCGGCTTTTCCCGGGGGAAAAAGCGTCTAGAGTTCTCGCATTTATTTTCTCGCCGTGTTGCGCGCAAGGCCGGAGACCGACTAGCGCGGGATCCTAACCTCGCACGGTTTCATCGACTCGCGATTTCGCGGGCTTCGTTGCGGCGCTATTGTTTCAGAAACGCCTAAAGACGCCGGGAGTGATCTCTCGACGCGTGAACAAAGCGTGTTAAACTCGTATCGGGCAGTTATCGGTGAAAGATTGAAGATTGGAGGTCGATGTGGGGAATCTGATGGAGCGGAACCGTTGCCCGTTACGGCATCTTGATTGGTCAAATCCCGCGTCGCGATCTCCATCTCAATCAGACGCGGTCTGAGGGGCGTCTCGCGTGACTGCACGCGCGCCCTCTCGCGACCATCGGTCATTCTCGGTCATAATTGCAAGAACTCAGCAGACATCGGCCAATCCACGCGCGGCTAATTCGTCAGATTCCATTCGGCAGATTCCACACGCGCCCGCGCGCGCGTAATTGCATTACGTTAATACATTGCGTAATTATGTGAGACGTATAATGCTCGTGTATAAAACTAGCGCGCGCGATAATTGCTCCTCGCGAGTCGCGACCCGCGCGGGTCCGTCCAAGACGGACGAAACTGCCGGCAGACCAATATCCGCGCCTTGCCTTCTAAGCCATGCGTTTAAATTAGCTTATTATGAGGCGAGGCTGTCATAATTACAAGCGCGCGCGGCGCACGCGAGAGAGAGAGAGAGAGAAAGAGAAAGAGCGGGAGTGCTCCTCGAGAAGTTTCACGAAGAGGGCCTCGGGGGTGCGCGGAAGACGATGGACCAGGCGGATAGAGGGCGGAGTGATAGAGTAATTAACATCCAGTCAACTCCAGACCATGCCAATAATTTCCTACCTTCTTCCGCCTGACTGACTCGCCGCGCTCCGCGCGCGCGCCGGAATATTCCGCATTCTTGACGCGGCGCTCAGGAAAAGTATTCCCCGCCCGATGGTTTTCCCCGGCGAGAGTCGGGAAACGGAGAAAGAGAGAGAGAGGCGCTTATTGCGCGTGATCGAGGACGCTCGCCTCGAGAGCGCTGCAATCGCGCGCGCGCGTTAATTCTCTATACTTGGACAATCCTTCATGGTATTGCGTGCCCTCTCGAGGAGATCTCCTCAGCGCGGGTGGGGCGATAAAGCAGCGAAGCGAACGTATTTCTCTCGATTTTATTGCTCTCGCTCCTTGCACTTTGTTCGCACTTCTCACTTTATGTTTCGTGAGCACGTGCACGTTTAATCCTTCCGCCGCGACGACGTCGGTCGAGTAACAATTATAAAGTATTTTTCTTTTTTTCATCGTCATCCTAGAAATCATCACAAGCTGTTACAACGTGTGTTTAGTAATACTTGTGGCAGTTAGGTGTGAGAAAGTCTTGAGGCGCATATGCCCAGCGCCATATGCCCTATAAAATTACAAGGTCATAAGTCTTGAGAAAGTCTTCTTTTTAATCTGCGTGATGTTTTGGCGTTTCTCACGAGATTATAGTCGTTTATAAGTTAGGATGTTTCTCCATCCTATCAGCACATCTCGGATTGAATCTTCTCGTCTCTAACATATGGCACGTTAAGATCATGATGTATTATGTCGTTGGTGACGTATCATGGAACATTGACGATAATTCTAAGATATTTGTTTTGAGGATTGCCTTGCATAATAGCAACTTGTTTGCAGTTGACAATTTAATCTACGTTGAGGTGTAGTCCTAAAAATTTGGCATCTCCAGCTTGAGGAATTCTCAGACGGTTCAGACTTGGTGGGCACGTTTTTTTTTTTACGGATAGTGAATGTCACATGCAATTATAAAATAAAATAAAAATCATGTGACAATGTTAGCCTTACGCATTGGAGCATCTCGTGTTTAACGCATCACGTTGAAGATATGCTCCTTCAAGAGCGGAAAGACGAGAGGAGTCTGCGTCCAGGCAGTATTTATTTAAGCTTTTAGTTTGCAGCAGATAACGGTTTTACGGATAAGGCAGCCATTATTTCACTACTGTTGCATAATGAAAGGATATGCGATGCATATATAGATAAAATATAAATGAATAGACTAGATTCGCGCCATTACGGGATGGACGCGCGGATAATTACGTATCGCGGTTTATAGGTTATGTCACACATTTGTCGCGCATTTCGTCGCGCGTTGGTGATCATGTACTAAATATTCCTTGCGTGACACATCGAGGCATCGAGTTCGCACGGAAAAATATATGTACTCCCGCCATAAAGGAGATATCCACCCTTCTCCCCCGCGCTAAAGTGACGAGAGATGCGCGGGATTTGCGGCCATATGTAAAGTGACGCGTACATTCCCACGATGAGAATTCTCACCCGAAAGCGGGTCTTTGTGTCTCACAAATCTCTCGCATTCGCGCAAATGCATATACTTTGGTGGTTAAGCGAACGTGGCATACCGGCACCGCGTGAACCAGTCATGTTTATGCGACTAATGTGGCGTGCGTTTGCATAATCACATTCTAAATACGCGGATAAACTATATACTCTTGTATTAGCTAGCTTTGCATCAACAGACCATAACCAATGGTTTGTGGTTACGGTACAGCGGGAAAGGCATGTGAATCGTGGCATTTCTTCATTCCTTCGCTGAAGCTCAACGAGGAATGTCGTATCACGGGAAATTGTTATCGATCGTTTGTCTTTGACACAAATAACAGAATTATGTATCTGTGTACGTGTTATGATTATTAGACGTACAAATTAATTGCTTGCTCTTTAGCAAAGTCCGTTAGCAAAGACAGTTACTTATTTGTCGCGAAAGCTGCGGGAGAGATTTTAATCACCAAGAATGCCCTCCGTAATTCTCTGACCTTGAGCTGACTCTCTCTACTGACTGCAGTGGAAACTCGATCGTCGCTTGAAACAATAGGCAAGAAATTAACACAGACGAACATAGCCGGAGAAGCTACCGAGATACAGAAATTGCGAAAGGAAGAAGATAACACGAGGCCGAATTAACGAATTCAGTCCAGAAAATTGAGTCCGCTCAATCGTACCTCAGAAAGAGAAAGAGAAAGAGAGAGAGAGAGAGAGAGAGAGAGAGAGAGAGAACCAGACAACGCAGCGCGTGTTCATTGATCTCAGTGGACGGCAACAGATACGACTTGGCGAGGCGCACCAGAATTGCTGGGTATGTCCCGGCGCGGGTTTATGAGGGCATAACTTGGGTGCAAGTATGCGACGGGAGGGGGAGGGGGAGGGGGAGGTCGGAGTACGTGAAATTCCGAAGTTGCCCGGATCGCCTGGTCCGACTCGTTCTTTCTCGCTGTACATCTGTCGCGTCGCGAGGTGTTCTCGGAAAACGAGTCAAAAAGATGGTTGAGAGCGGGCGGCAAAAAGGAAAGAGAGACGAAGAGAGAGATAGAGGTGCGGGACAAGCACCTCTCGCGGTACACAAGAGATCCACCTCCGGTCTGCTCCCTCGGGCGACAAACGAAAGATGATGCACTTCTGCCGGATAGCCGGCATGACTCCTCTCTTCTTCTTCTTCTTCTTCTTCTTCTTCTTGTCTTCTTCTTCTCGTCGCGGCCCGTTCTGGATGGCGAATTCTGGATTCGCGCCGCTTGAATAGGAATGCACGTCCCATTGAAATTTATCGTCAGATACACGCGCCGATGTTTCGCGCCTGCGTTAAGCGGATCGCAGCAGCGTGATCGGTCAGTTTGCGGGCGCTTCAGCCAGTAACTACCCATCGATTGGCAGTGCCTTTTTAATGTCGACGCGCGATACGTTAACGCTGACAAATGTCGCTTCATCGCGAAGCGAGGCATCGGCTGTGCGATTAGAAAAAAAAAAGAAAGAAGGAGAGAAAAAAATAAATGGATCACTCGCGGGCGGTTGGCGCTCATGATGATTGCTCGAGTGTTGCGTCTTTAAGGATGAATTTGAATCGTGATAATCGCGATAATCTCGTCATCGACGCGATGGGGTCGCTCGAAGCGGAATTCCGTTCACGGTGGCGCGAGCTAAACGTGCCGCGAAATCGCGACGATTTCCCCGCCCCAGTTCCGGGGTTGTTCCGCGAGCCGATTTAATGGCGAATACTCGGTGGGATTGACAGGCGCTCGTTCCCAAATGGGAGGCCTTGTCCTACTTTTCATTCGGTGCGATCGATCGCGCCGCCTACTATTAAGTGCGTATTACGGGGTGATTAATTTGACACTTCCGCCCTCTCATTCCTCCGTCTGACGCGCGGCCCGACGTGGAGAACGCGCCTGGCTAATAATTTTCTACATTTAAATCAATAGAATGCCGCACACCACCCTCTCATCCATCCGCGATTAGAAACTGATAATTATAAATCACACCCTTCAGCCGCGAGCCCTGCGAAGCCTAATAACGCGCGCGATTCCGCGTTGATTGAGGTGAAAACCTCGACGAGACTCACGCATCGAAGGAAGCCGCGGGATTCCCCTAGTGACAAACGCTTGCCGCGCCTTAAGGGCGCAATCGCGCGATCGGAACAGCGTGAGCAGCCAATCAAATTCATTGTGCCCCGGCACAAATAATACTGTTCAGCGTTCGGCGAATGGGACGATATTCTTCGTCGGAAGTGAACTGCTTTTGCCAAAGTGACATGTTACATTTACGGGCGCGAGTGCTGAACTCTCGACACGCCGTGCGTTGATATAAAATTTCTCCCATTCTCCGAATGGTCCTTCGTTGCTTTAATTCAACGATCCCGAGAGCTAGAAATCTCTTTCTCCGACCAATCGCGAAAGACGATAGCGCCAAATAGCGCGCGCCCCCGCATCGTCGCATCGTCAAAGAATAATTATCTCCGTTGCCCTCCCTCTCGACCGACAGAGAAAGAAATTCGATTGCGGACGTGCATAAGTAAGTGTCCGCATTAGCAGCAACGCGTACGTCATTATTATTCTCGCGAGCGCCGCCTATTCCCCGTCCGCGAAATTAAAGTAATGCCCTAATTAACGCGGCGTGCTCGTTATTTCTTCGAGTATACCGCGGCGCAGCTATTGTCCAATTAAAGCGCTGCCCGGTAATCGAGCGAAGSGGGKGGGGGGGGGGGGGGGGRGGGRSGGGGSGGGGSGGGGGGGGGGGGGCKGGGKGAGAGAGAAGTCGGCGAWMCRCGGCGTCGCCSGGCGTGCATCGGGRAGTCGGTCCGGCGYGGSSCGCCATMRAAGYKTKAGCGSGTCCCTTMATGCGGTATTCGCATAGGAGGAAATCCCTAAAGGGACGAGGGAGCGACCGGGTCGCGCCGGGGGTCGACTTGAAGGAAGGAAAAAAAAGGTCATAACTGCCTTGGTTCACGGCAGCCCGTTCCGCCGTGCTGCGCTCCTCTTCCGCTTCTCTCCTTCTTTCTCTCTTTCTCTCTCTCTCTCTCTCTCTCTCTCTCTCTCTCTCTCTCTCTCTCTCTCTCCCTCTCCCTCTTCCCCCTCCCCTGCCCGCAGCTCCTGGCCGTCTCTTTCCCCCGCGAGCTAGCTTAGATTTTTCTAAAGCCCTCTGTCATCGTTGAGCTTTTCAGACTTTCTGCAGCGCTCCGTTAAGTAAGGTGCACCTTACTTTAGCGCTCTCTCTCTCTCTCTCCCCCCCCCCCCCCCCCCCCCCCCCTCCCCCCGCCTCATTTTCTCTTTCCTGTAGAATTTATTGCCCTCTCGCGCCTTTTATGTAAATCGCCCGCTTATGAGATTTCATCAGCCGATCCGTTAGCGAAATGTCATCTGCAGGGCGAGCCGGCGACCCCCTCGACGATTATCGCCGATGACGCGCAACTTTTCAACTTTGTTCTTGTAATTATTAATGAAAGTGAGTGAGATGTGCATACGCATCGTAGCGCAAAGTAAGATTGGGGGCATGATCCTACGGCGTTTTCCCTTGATCTCACGTGAAGATTTCTCTCCACCATGTCGGAACGATCCGATAATGGCAGAATCGTTATGCGCCGTACCCGTTAACCGTACACCGACAGAGAGAGAGAGAGAGAGAGAGAGAGAGAGGGAGGGGGGAGAGAAAGTTTTTATAAAATTTCCTCTGAAATTCCGAGCCCCGCTTCACCCTTTGGCGGATCCCTTATATAGCCTCGTAAACGAGATTCTCTGGCGGAGAAAAATCCACTATTTTACGAAATTATTTGGAGAAAACTTTACGAGGACCCTTCTCCCTCGCGACGCGGACGTTCGATCGATCCCAAGACCCAAAGTTTCATTGCGAAAGTCTGATCGCGTAAAAGCTCTTTTACGAGCAGTTTAATACTCGGAAGCTGCTAAAGGCGCATTCGCCTGCCCCCTCCAGCGTGCCCCCGCCGCGATCGTACGTCGAATCTCTGGCGAATTTATGGTGATATGGATACATGCGCCGTCGTGAAATGCCGATTAGAAGGGTCGCGATTTTTTGTTCCTCCTCTTCCAACGATCGCGACGATCGCTCGCCGATTAATCAAGCGGCGTTCGCACAAAGAACACGGCGGACGAGTGGGAGGGAGGGAGGGATGGAGGGGGGAGCAAGGGTTCGAGGGTTCCGCTCGAGTGACCGGTAAACAGGGCGCCCGAAGGCGACCTTTATCGGCGACCCGACACGCGGCCTAAGGATTTAAGCCACTTGGGTAGTTTCCTGGCCGGCGACATTCCCGAATTATACGGCGCACGATAAAACGAATCCGCCCGCCAACTTTCCCCCGCGGGAGTCCGGACGGACGGCGGAGGTGGCGCGCTCCCCCCACCACCCGGGTGCGCTCCCGTCCTCGTTTAAATATCGCCCTAATCTCGTCGGCCGCGAACACCCTTCGCGCGGCCGCCCTTCGCTCACCCCTCTCCCTCGACGCGTTCCCCTCGATTCCTGCCTACCCTCCTCCCCCTCCTCCTCCTCCTCCYCCCCYCCCCCCTCCGCCCGCGAGCGAGCGTAAAGTTCGGTGCTCGCGGTGACAAATCGCCGCGACCGCGGATTATCCGCGAACGAAAAACTAATTAAGTCGAAACGCCGCGCCGCCCCTTGCTCCTTCCCCATCCCTCCCCTCCCCTCCCCTCGTCCAGTTTCGGCGTCGGCGGATCCGAAACCGGCGGATTCAGCGGATTCCGCCACCGCCACCGCGCTGAATGTTCTCCGCGGTCCGTGGGTATCTTCTCGCCTCCCCCCCCCCCTCCTCCTCCTTCTGTACCCGCAGCGGCTCTCGTTTGAGTTATATCGAGGACAGGCGCCAAGGAGAAGCCACCAATCGCAAGCCGTGCGAACGGCACAAAAACTGTCGGAATCCTGCCGAGGCCGGCGTATCTAAACAGTAGTCGGCTTCATAAATCCGGCCTAAAGCCGGCCGCACGCGCTGCTTTAACCCTCCTCGCACCCCGGATGCACCTTGGCAAGCCTTGGCGATGACCGTCCGGAAATTCAAAGTGGTATCGACCGCGATACCAACCGGGAAAGGACGAAAGGCGAAGGATACGAAGATCGTCAAGTCCTCGTAGCTTCGCAGGGATCACCGTTCGATTGCGCGAAAACTCGCTCCAGCTTCGAAGCACCGACTTCAGTTTCGTCATTCTTCGAGTCACTTTCGAGTGATATCCAAAAGCTCGTACATATCTAAAACCGGTAAAAGGTTGTTGAGAGAGAAACGTGTAGGTTCAGTCAGAGACGATCGACTGTCGGAAGCGAGCGGCGTCCGTTTATTTTAATCGTTTAATTGCCATGGGAGACCTTTCGATAACAGCAGTATCGAGAAACATGTTTTTGTCTGTTCGTTAAAAAGGATATAAAACTCGAATGGCTCGAGTAGAGTCCACGCTACGCGTCGTACAAATCAATTAAACTCTATTTTAATCAAACTTTCTCAGCTCGTCTCTCCCGAAGAGACGTTTGACAGGTGTCGCATGTCCTTTGCTTATCTTGTGCACTCGGTGCATTGTAAGTTGTTCCGTACAATAATCCAGCTTCTCCTTCATCTCACCCGATTTTATCTCGTCGGTGACGACCTTCGATCTCTTCCAGCCTTGAAGATAATGTACGAACAGCGGCTAAGAGCTTTTGATCAGTTCCTTGCTCAACTGCTCCGCAAGTCGCCAACTTCTTGCTGACGATCTGCGATGGCGTCATCTTTGCGTCTAGAGAGAATAAATCACGCAGCCTGAGATTTTTACTGGTTCAGAAACCTTCCCTTCCTGCATCGACCGATCAACCTCTTTCGCAGTTCTTCTTTCTCATTGGCTGAGATCCTCCTCTGCCGAGATTCGCGATCCGAGTCGCTGAAGGAGGCACCGTTTGCAAATTCTTCCGGCCTGGCCACCGGCGTATCCAGATATCGCGAAGGGAAGCGGATCGCGATACCGGAAGAGGTATTCGCTCGAAGAGTTTCCACTTGGACCACACCTCGCTCCAAGTACACCCTAAGACGGACTTACCGGCTTGGAGATTACGCTTAAGTCCTCCCGGCAAAGTGTCACATTGTCTCGTCCTTATCGTGGCAATTGACTCTAGCGCGTATCGCGTTGCTTGCGCATCCCTGATGCAGTGGAGCGCCGCAGAAAGTGTTTTACGGCAGGGGCGGGAGGAGGGGAGGGGGCGGTGAAGAAGAGAGAGAGAGAGAGAGAGAGAGGAAGGCTCTCGGGATTTGTGGCAGGAACGTTTAGTCGCGTAAACGTTGCTCCTGCGTAGCTCCTGCGATCGTTCCGAGTAACATTTTCTACTTATTTTAATGTCCCTCGAAGCACCGACTCTTTTCCGTTCCTGAGGAAGAAAAGAGAAGAGAAGAGGAGAGAGAGGGAGAGAGAGAGAGAGAGAGAGAGAGAGAGAGAGAGAGAGAGAGGAATGGATTCTGCTCCGTCTTCCTCCCGCGCCGCTGCTAATAGAAGTGTCACGAGCAGGACTTATAATCCGTCCGCGCTAATTTCAAACCGCATCGGGAGCACGAAGAGCGATCGAACCACAGTTTTCCCAGATTTGCCGTCTCTCTCGGAAGCTTTAAACTTGCCGAAACCGCCGGCGGAGCTCGTGACGGCGGGCGGCGTTCCCAAAAGTGGAGATTAGAACGTGTCGCGCGTTCCGATTCGTCGCGATCAAGGATCTACCGCTCGGCTATCTCTCTCTCTCTCTCTCTCTGTCTACGATTACGCGTTCCTCTTTGCAGTGGTGCAAACGAGCGACCACGAGGCCTTCCTTCGTTTCTTTCAACACTGAAAGCGATTAAAGGACCGTTAAGTGTGCAGCGGTCTCCATCGGCGGGAGATAATTAAAAAGCTAATGAGGAAGTCGATACCTCTCCGGAGCGTGCGGTGCCCCTTGAACTCGGCGGCTGGCCGATGAAATAAATGACTCGCCGGCGGAAAATCAATCATCTTCTCCGCAGATGGACTCGTGCTCTGAAATGCACTCGTTGGAGAGGCGAGGCTACAAATGCACGATGATAGCAACGGAAGCGCGATGGAATTACGAGAAAAGTACAAGCGCGAGCTTCCGTTCGAGGCGAGAATTTCCGTCATTTCCGTATACTTTGCTACCTGCTTCGACTGACTGACTGAATTCTACCAATTATCATCGCGCGTTCGGTTACGGTCGTGGGGGGATGAAACAAGAGCATCAAAGAGACCGCCAAGATCGCAGCATTATTCAAAACCGGCTCCGGATGCTTTTCATGAGTATCGTTAATTAAGAGGGACATTCGCGTGACACAGAAGACGCGAAATTAACGCGGAGGAAAGTGACGAGCCGTTGCGCAACATTCTTCATTTCGCTCGATCCGAAAGTTTGAGCGTACAATGCCCCGACCGTGCAACGATAATTATTAGACAACTTGCAGTGAAGCTGATGCTCGCTATACAGTGCAGTATATGTTGCAGGAACTTGGTTTCTCAAACATGAACGAGATTAAGATGCGGCTCGAGTCCTCGCACAAAGCTTCCCCATAATGAGAAACTTCGTCTTCCACTTCGTCCCGTGTTTTCTTGTTTCTTCTTCAGCGGTTTTTCCCTCCGCGGGAGTCATGCTCCGCATGCCCGATCGCGGGGATTAAAAATTGATGGGCAACCCAAACGCATCAGCTTGACGACATCTCGAGAAGCGCTCCTCAGCGATTTTGCGAATGAAAAATTTTTGTCTGCTTGCTCAGCGAGGAAGAATGGACTCGGAGAATTGTTCCTGCGGAGAATCGCGGCTCCCGCGAACGATAGGAAGCTCCCAATACTACCAGAAAGCGGAGATGAATCGATTTTCAATGGAACGATAAACGAGCATCGATCAACTTTGGAGGAAACACGAGACGACTGCAGTCGGAAAGAGCACGAGAAATCTTCTCGAGAAAGGAGAAAATTTTCATATCCTATCCTCCATGTTCCGCAAAAATCAGCCTTTTCTGTAAAACATCGATAGCTCTACCAGATGCGAACGGATCTGCCAGAGAGAGACGGATTTTCGTTACCTCGTTTCCGGACGTAGAAGAACTTTAAATTGACAACAGAAAAGTACAACATGTCCACATCTGTTCAAAAGTCCAGTCACTCGTGATTACCAGCGTGAAGCCGAAACGCCGCAAGCTGGCGGTAGACAATAAAAGCGTTCAAATATCTTGAGGCTAACGTGGAAGAAGAGGTGCAGGCACAGACGACCAAAGCAGCCATGGTGTTTGGCTATCTACGCGATATAATTTGGAGAAACAAGTACATGAGGAGCAAGATAAGGATACATAAAACTTGTATGAGATCTGTAATGATCTGTGCCATTGAAACAAAGGCGGAAACAACCATCACCAAACTCCTATAGGGCCTTTAGGTGCATCACTATAGCGATAGGGATAGAATTCGCAACATCTGCGAGATCCAAGATAGGTCATACGCAGGAAACGAGCATGGAGAAATCATGTAAATAGGATGGATGATGACCGAACTTGCAAGAATCGCGAAAAATGGAAAACCAAAATCAGAATGGCCTCGAAAATGTTGCTGCGAAAGTTGGACATCAACGTCACAGGAGAACGCTGGATAAAATACATGGTACCATAAGAAGATGAAAAAGAAGACGTAGGAGAATGCCGAAGAGAAACATTCAGCGTAATGCCAAGATACACATCCACCAAGAACTCGCGGGGATCCGCTTATTCGTTCCTCCGTTATTAAGTTGGCGTAACGTTAGCGGAGTCGACGTTTCTGTCGATTCAAAGGAACTTGCCGCTATCCGCCTATCATCCGTTTGCATATCACGGTAAAGGCGACAACGCATCAGGCATCCGATCGCTGCATTAGAAAGCAAGACTGCTCGCGATCAGGTGAACCGAATAGTCCAGGTCACGGACAAGAGTTGGGGATCGGCAATCGAATTTTTGTCATCCCATGGAAATGGAATTTTCATCGTGAAAACTCCGCGTCTTCAGACCCTTCCGCTTCCTATTCCCTTGATCGCCGCGCGAACCGCCGGCTTAATTTCTGCGCGTCTCTCTCCCCCTTCCTCTCGCCGTCGACCTCTCGCGGAGGGAAATTCGTTAAGAAGGAAACGCGGGTGTTTGCCGACTCATCGCTGATCAGATCCCAACCGGCCAGAGTTGATCAGCTGCCGGCGAGCAGTCGGCGCGTAGGAAAACATTTCGTCCGCGTGCGACCTCGATTTCCCCTTTCCCCCTTGCGCCTCTTTGCGCGCTGCGCGAAAATATTCTCGGTTCTTCTGGGTGCAACAGCGGAGGGTGGGGAGAAATCTCGCGAGGTGCGTAATCTCGCGCGCGGTTTCTGTTGCATCCGATTCTTTATGCGGGAAGGGGAAGGGAACGCTGCTCGATTTTCGGGAATTGAAGATCGCTCTCAGGTGCATTCTCTCTTTCTCCTTCTCTCTTTCTCTCTCTCTCTCTCTCTCTCTCTCTCTCTCTCTCTCTCTTTGTTCTCCTTTATTAATCTACATGCCGATGATTACGAACTTACGAGGGCTCGGATCCATGTCGGAATTTAACCGACATAAATGAATTCCGAGCAAAATTCGAACCACTCGTCAAGTAGGACGTGGTAATTACGGCTTAAACGAGTTAAACGTATTAATTATTCATGCGTGGCACAAAAGGGATCTTCGGGATCCCGCATCGCCGCGTTACGTAATTACGACAGAACGCCGCGTTAAATTACACGCGTTCGAAGATTATCAAATGAGCCTGTCGTTGGGATACGGATCGGCTTCCTCGTTCTGGCCCTCTGCGATCTTCATCGGCTCCTTGGCGACGCTCGAGCTCTTGTTCCTTCTTCGTGGCGGCGTCGGGATCTGCTGCGACGTCTCTACCGCATCTGGGAACGCGTCGAGATCTGGGAACGACCTATCCGGCTTCCCGGTCGTCGCAGACTTTGCGCTGTCCTTCACGTTGACCTCTACGATCTCCAGATGCCCGACGAGAGAGCTCTCGGAACCGACCATGCTTCCGCTTCTCGTTTCCGGTTCCTCGTCGTTCCGCAGATCGACCTCCGTCATGACCTTCTCCTCCCAAGCGCAGAAGGACACCTTCCTCGTCTTTGGCGTCGAGTCGCCGAGAATCTGCTCCAAGGACACGGACTGGTCCGTCCTGCGTTCAGCCATAAAGTCCAAATTCGGACGATCCATTACGTCGTCGAACGCGTTGCGCTTCTCGGCGGGGACGATCCTCGCCTCGAAGAACTCCTCCGCTCCACGCTTCGCGTTCTCCTCAGGCTGATCCTCCTTCTCCAGCATGTCCGAAAGCGCCACCTCCAGCTCGGTGAGGCTCGGCGTCATCGAGCTGAGGTTGCTGTCATCTGCCGCCGCCTCGTCGTTCAACACCTTCAGCAAGCTGGAGTGATCGTTGCTGAGAATCCGTGCCTTGATCTTCGGCTCCGGACTCGGCGGCGGTGTCCTCGCCCGCTGATCCGGAGAGCCGTCTCTCGCCTCCCTCAACAGACCCTCGTCGAAGAAGTCGACGACCACCTCCTCGTCCACCCCCTCGAGCATCTCCCTCGGCAGCGACTCTTCCGATATCGTTCGGATCAGTGTGCTCGTTACGTCGGAATGTGCACGCAGCTCCTTGGACTCGTACGGGTCGTCGTAAGGCTCGCTCTCGTTCGACAGGCTGCGGCCAAAGATCAGCCTCGATTGGCCAGTCGATCGATCGGATTCCCGGACGACGGCACCGTTCCTGCAGGACCCTCCGATCGTATCTGCCAAATGGAACGTCCGCGGTTTAACTAGTCACGTACGCCGATAGTTGGGCACCTTCTACACTCCGGACGATTACTCGACCGCCCGGAACGGGATAGAATCCAAGGGCGGGTAAATACCTAGCGGGACGGTGGGAGGTGAGGAGGCGATTGCGGTCGGCCGTACGTTCGGCTTGGGTCGTCGACGATTTTCTTGTAAATAGGGAGAGGAATTTCACTCATCGTCGCGGAGATACGCGGAGGCGCTGCCTTCGCTGGGGATTTCACGGGACTTGAGGAAGATTGAGACCCGAGCGGGACTCGAATCGCGAGAATCCGCGATCTATTACATCGCAGTTTGCGACACTGATCAAGTGTCCGCGCGAGCTTCTGACCGACGTGATCGATGACTTGCCATCGATCGCTTCGGAGAGCCTTCGAGGCTGCATCCTGTGCCCAGTAAATTTTTAATCAATCTACCGTCGTCCGACGTTTTCCCGTACGCGTCGAATGTTTGAGACATTCCGCGCGATAGTTTCGTTCCGTTCGACCGTGATGTTTGATTGTTGCCGATATTTACCCAGCACCGAGCGATGAAGCTCCTCGTCCAGGAAGAACGGCTCCCTGTGGACCGGCGACGCTGCTAGCTCGCAGGCTGCCGATGCTTGAGAGACCTCCGACATCTTGGGAGCCTCGAAATACCTCAGCGAACTGAAAAACAAATTTATTCACGCAACAACGCTCCGCCGAGGCAAGCGGCGTTTCGCCTCGGAACATCCCCGATACCTGTTTTGATTCGCGAGCAGCTCGTCGTGATACTTGAAGGGTTCATCGAACATCGGGGAGGGTACTTTACCGAAGGCCTCGGGCTTCTGCAAGATCACGTCAGGCCGGACGTGCGAGATCTCGACCTCGGTCGTCTCTGCCTCGCCGGTCTCGGTATTCCGCGAGTAATCGACGACGTCGGAAGGAGGTCCCCTCAGCGCGGGCTCGTCGCTGTAGATCTCGATCCGCGGCAGATTCTGAAACATGAGAGCACGCGTGAGCTCTGATGTCCGACAATCGATCATCCGACATGCACGAACGGTCCTTGCGATCTCCAGAGGAGAGGCTGGGGAAGAGAGCGTCTGGAGAGCTTAATATCGATCTCAAATTGCGGCCCGCGCCGCAAAACGTACCTCGGCGGAGGCGCGCCGGTTCGAGTCGCAATTACTGATGTCGCTGAGGTCCCAATCCTCCAATTTACTCGGATCGTACTTCATGAATCCGCCATCGGTGACCTCGCTCTCGCTGGAGCCCAGCTTCCCCAGCACCTGGTACGGCGACAGATGCTCGATGCTGCCACGTCGCGGGATGTAGTCCTCCAGGCGGGTGCTGGTCTTCTGCAATCACGAATCGACGTGGGCGCGACGTCATCAGACCGACGTATAAGCAGAGAGTTCAGGGATGGGATTGGATGATTCCATTTTCGATTTTAACGCTGACGACGTGAATGAAGCTGGTTCCTCCGAAGCGAGAAGCAAGCAAGTAAAAGGACTCGCTAGGGGATCAGAGTTGCGCTACTGCAGGGGAATTTAGAACGCACAGGGAAAATCCATGATCGATCGATCGTACGATGGCTTTTCTGCACAATAACGTGCTCACGTTACTCTGACATTTAAGGATTCGCGCATTCGATCAATAAAATACGGATTGTAGCTCTGTTATAGCGAACCTCGGAGAAGGGCGACAGGAAAGACTCGGCCGGAAGCGAGCCGGTACTGCTCCTGACGGGTCTGTTCGACTTCATTTTCTCCCCCCCGGCCCTCTCGTTCCTCGTAGTTTTCGCGGAATGCCTAGACACGTCCAACTCATCGTAATTCGGCAGGCTGACAGTGCTGTAGTTCTTCGTTCTTGTATTTGCTTCCGATCTGTCGTCGTCCCTCGAGGAATCTCTGATCCGTTTCTCGAGCTCCTTCGACTTCCGTCTGTCCTGGCGATTAGGGGTCGAAGAGTCCTTGATCGACTGGCTCCGGGCGAATCTCTCGTACTCCTCGTTCTCGAGAACTTTCCTCTGATGGTGGCTCGGCTCCGAAGTCCTCCAAGTTTTCTTGTCGGCGGATGTCCTCCTGCCGGAAACCACGTCGCTGGATATTATCCTTCCGGTGCCGTTAACCTGCCGCGGGAAACCATTACTTTCGTTATCGAAGTCGAATAGAACTCGGGGAATTCGGAATTAGCATAGCCCAGCTGGTTTTATTTCGGCGCATAAATTGGACGAAGGTTGCGCGAAGGTGAGCCGGCTCGTTACGTTGCTTCGCGCAAATTACATTTTAAGCTGCTAACTCTCACGTTGCGCGCACTAACTTACTTATCCTAATTCCTCGACGCCCGGCCGAATCATTCCAATGTCCGCGCAATTTAATTTGCCCAAGCCCTTCGATGGCTCAGGGAATTACATATCGATTGTTCCTTGCGTTCGTTTTACCCGCGAGGCAGCATCGCGATCGAGAAAATCGCTGGCGATCGCCTCGAGTTATCGCATCCTCTTGAATCACTGCGTTGAAAGTCCGCTGCTGGAGTTTCGCCGGGAATTTTAACGTAATTTTAACGCGCGCGAAGCCGTCATGAGTGAGCCAGGATTGCGCTACCAGCGGTAAGACGGTAGCAAGGGTCGGGAGGTCAGGCGCGGCCCTAAAATCCTTAGATTGCCGGGCGACTGACTCACTTTGTGCTCGTAGATCTCCTTCGGCTTTCGACCGTCATGTTTGGCATCTTCCGTGCAGATCCGGCCGGTTATTCGCGTCTCGGCATTGTCATCGTCCCGCTCGTCGATGTCGCTGGTCTTCGGCGACCTGGCTGGAGAACGTAACGGTCCCTCGCTCGGCTCGTCGCCGCTCTCAGGAATCTCGTCCGGTTTCGGCGGCAGCGGTCTGCCCCGGTTTCTCCTTTTTCGCCTCGGAGGCGGCACGGGTGTGATGCTCTTCATATTGGAACCTGTAACGCACGCTGGGCTTGGCTCGGGAGGCAAACAGACAAACGACGCTTCAGCGGACGTTTAATAACGTCCAACGAGATCGGCGCGGCATTAACGCTGCTCATTAAAGATCTGCACGATGTAATGATAAATTGCCCGCGGGGAAAAAGCGGGGAAAAACGCGGCTAATGACCCGCGCGGACTACGGCCGACCTGCTCGTGATTGCCACTTGCGCGCTGTTACGGTTTCGCAAGCGGGACCGGAGTGAAAATCGCGAAAGGTCAAGAGGCGGCAAGTGACTTACCGCGGGCACTTTGGCAAATCGAACCCGCGATCGAATTTGTTCACCGCAACACGTTCACCGAATCATGATTCTGGCCACCGGTGACCGTGAATGCCATTAAAGTTACGCGATTACCTGTACGCGATGTCTGTTCAATAATAAACGCGCGTGACGAAAGCGTTTCAAAGCGCACTCGTAAACAATCTAGTCTGTCTCGATCTATTAAAATCTCTTCAATGATTTGATGCGAAGAGATGTTATGACGTTATATCCTGATAACTCCTTGACGAGGGTCAACGGAAACACGCTCGGTTGAATGTGTCAGCGAATCGTCTCGGGCTTCGTCGAGTATCACGCGGGACGATCTCGATTCGCTTCCGCCAGGCGCAGCTTGGCTCGCGAATCAATCTTTCGCCAGGTAGTTCGATCAAACGCTTCTCCCCTCTCTTTCTCTCTCTCTCTCTCTCTCTCTCTTTCGCGTTTTATATTTTACTGCGCGCCCTACACCGCGATCTCGTTGCTCCGCGTGCTTCTTCGATCCTGCCGGCCGTGCATTAGGACGATAAATGATGAGCTCTTACGGCTGGACGTCGGAGATGCGGGATACAGACTAGCGTCGACGGTCGAATTCGTGAGGGCCGAGCTCGGCCTTGGAGGGCCGGGCACTTCCAGATTAACGTCCACCCAGTCGCTGGGATGAAAAGGCCTGTCCACCGAGTCTATGCTGCGTCCCCTTGCGAGTATCTCTCTCGGCGGCGAGCCGGCGTAGCCAATCTCCGAGCTGGACAGAGAAAAGATCAAGTGAGTCGCTCCCGATATCGCAGGTATCGCAGGATCGCGGATAACGCGAGACGGCCGAGATGAACGTAAACACGAACGCTATCACGAACTTGATACGCGTAATCGATCACCGCGCGAGCGCGCGTCACATTCGCGAGGATCCATCATGCGCATTTGCTGCTCTCATCCCTGCGCTCAGTCGCTTCTAGCGAATAATTAAGAAGCAAGTGGTGTACCCGATGGCGAACGAGCTTGCACGGATAAATGAATAATTACACGTGACACGCATACTTGGCCGAGGATTTACTTTCGACATCCGTCATCAGCAAGCTTCGTCGCTCATCTCCCGATCATCTCCCAATTGCTTCATCGAAACTGCGACTATCGTTAAGAGGAGACGCGTGGAGCCGAGGATTACGCTAATCGCTGTAATCAAGCGGTCTAAACGGCCAGCCGGGTTTATTCGGTCTCCCTTTAAGCGGCGGTTCGCAAAGAAGCGCATTACGGAGCAAAATCCGCATTCTTTCGTTCATGCCGCGGTCAGGCCCGAGGGCAGGACCCTCTATTAATCCCGCAGTAGTTTCGAAACGATTTGTGTCCGCCAAAGGCCGCAGCCCGATGCACCGGAATAATCCGGAATCGCCACGATGACCCCAGCTTACATGCTCGATCGCGAATGCATTCCGTCCCCCGAACTATAACTCTTTCCCGAGACGCGAGACATTACCGGAATTCCTCTCTTCCTCAAGGAAGGCTTGGCCTCTCGGTGTCTTCGGTGTACGGAATACCCCCCGTACACGCGAACGATTTAGAAATATCCGCCAGAGAGAGAGAGAGAGAGAGAGAGAGGGGGGGGGGAGGAATTCCGCCGGTTCTCCCCTCTCGGCCGTCTTTTATCAGTGATTTATTCACGCTTGAACTGGCGCGACATGACGGAATGCCTAATTCCATCGCGTACGTAGAGCGAAACGAGTCGAAAGGGACCGCGTTGTGGAATCGATAAGTCATTTCCCGAATTATTCCCCGCGTCTCGAGCAGCTCAGATAACAGCGCGAATGCGTGATGGAATGCTCCGGTCGAGCGTAGCATTCTCGTATTATTATTATTAATATTATTACGACGGATGATCATTGCAGCGATTTGCGCGCGCTTTTAGGCGAGTTCGAGATCTGCCGCGCGGCTCGAATTTCAGGCAAGGGCGCAAACAGCGCGCGTGATCGATTTCCTGCCTGCGTCGAGAACTCGGGGCTCAGGTTTTACGATGAACGCTTGATTAAAAATTGAATGAATAATCGATTAATCGATCGGTATTCGATGGATACCGATATGCGGGCGCTCGATTACACACGAGCAAGGGCCGCAACGTGACGCCCGCGTCAGTTTATTTGCTGTGTTAAAGCGTACGTCGAGTCGATGCGGCGTAATTTATGCCTCGGCGTGAGCGAATAATTCACCCGTGACCCTCGTGGCCCTCGTTGTTCCTCTCGCTGGATGAATTAAAATTCGAAACAATTCGCGCGCCGCAGGCGCGGGATTATTATAAACGCATTTCTGGCGCGCGTGAGTTTTATCGCGAAGCGGCCCTCGCTGCGAATCTACGTGGCTTTAACGCTCGCGAGCCCGGTTATCAACGCCCGTTTCAATTAGCTGTTTCGGAACATTCGCGAGTTTAACATTCGCGCTTATTAAACCGCCGATACGCGCCAAAGTCCGCGGACGGAGCCGCCGATTCGCTTGAGCGTTGGATCAGCACGAATCGGCCTTTCGTGCCTCGGATTCTCCTAACGAGGGACATACTGCCAGTGCCAGTAAACGTAATTCTTCTAGACGAATCGTGAAAGAGAGAGAGAGAGAGAGAGAAGATAAAATTAGCGTTAAAAGGAGCAATCTCCCTCGCGATTAATAACGAGCGATTCCTCGCCGAGGAATGATCGGCGGTCTATTGTTACGACGAACGCGTGACTCTTCCCTTAATTTCATCTCCTCTAACGCGAAGATAAACCATCCGCGTCGTTCATTACGAGCCCGATAAACTCTGGCTGAACGTCGACCGGTTACATCGTCGACCAACATCTCGCCGATTACGGAGATTACGCGTCGTAACTTTGCTCAACGCGCGCCCGTTTCATCCATTAGACGGGCCGTGAAATAATTAATAAATTTCATCGGACGAGGCGCCGCCGTTCATAATTCGCGCCACGCGTTGCGTCATCCAGGCCGCACCACGTGATCGCGTATAATAATCGATCCTTTCCTGGCGCGCGAGATAACTTGGCTCGAGCTGCGATCTATCGATCGATCGGGGCTCTTTGTCTGGACTGGAATGTCCAGAATCGGAAATGAATCGTCGGGCATCGTTCGAAACGCCCGGCTCGTTTGCGGCGAAACGTAAACGACGGACTTTCGGTAGTTACGAACTCGCCTTCGGCTTGCATCTCCGGAGCGCAGGTAGACAGCTACACGTAACGCAGATCGTAGATGCGATACGATAGGAATTCACGTGCAAGCGCGCGTTACGTCCGACGATAAGAAATTAGCGCTATTAACTTGCCGTACGTAAAGTAGCGCCGGCCAACCGGCAATTGCGGAGCTATCGATCGATCTAATCGTCGCTCCCGACAGGAAACTTAAACGAAACAGCGCGGTCGCAGGAGAGCAGAGAGCGAGAGAGAGAGAGGGAGAGGGGGGGGGGGCAAAAAGAGGATCGAGGAGAAAGCAAATCCCTTTGAGCGATTTACACGATCGAGCGTGTTATCGCGATTTCTCACTGGGCGCGCGTTGGATGCGACAAGACGCTTTCCGTCGTGATCGAATTCGCCCGCGGGCGAATTATCGTGGAGCTAATTCGTACGAATTAGCGTACGTTACATACTCGAATTCCAAGCGCCGCGTAGATCACGCGTAGATCACGAGCGCGGACCGCCTGTTTCCAGATCGCGTGATTTCCGCGAATCGAATAAACTCCGGCTACGCGTAAACTCCGATAAACTGGATTGTCGTGACCCGTAATGCCGTGCTAAAGTGCGCTTTATTCGGACTCGCTTAATATCGATTGCAACGAGAGCCAGGAAGCAAGCCCGCATTTATGATACTTTAACGACCGATTTAGACCGTTTGTTATTCAACAACAACTCCAATGAGACGTAAATAAAATAATTAAAGCGCCGAGTGAAATCTATCAGAGAGAGGGAGAGAGAGAGAGAGAGAGAGAGACAGAGAGATAGAGTGTCGTTAACCCGCAAAGAATATTCTCCCCCTCTCTCCCTCCCGTTCCCTGTATTCTCGTCCGTATGCGTCCCGTATGTGTGTACGTTTGTTGTGTGCATCCGCAATGCGCGTATTCAGTGCTCCGGCTAATTTCTTCCTTAGCAGCATCCTTCGATATTCCCCGGCAGCGATGTCGATATCGCGTAATGAGACGCGTAATGGCCACAACACACGTACGCGATACAAAGAACAAACACGGCGGTTCCTCTTAAGCACTCCGCAGAATTACGGAACTCTCTCGCCTCCCTGGCGCCTCTCGGGGAATCCCCGGCCTGGCATATTTTCACCAACACGCCGGCCAGCGATCGGAGAGGGGAGCCTAGATTCGCGCACCTGCGAGGGAGCCCGCTCCACTGACCCTAAAAAGGAATCGCGCCGGTGCGGGGCGTAGGACGACAACTGCCGGCCCACGCTCGATCATCGCGTCACGTGGCTTCACTGTCACGGGCGGCCTAACAGCCGCCCGAATATGGGATAGACCTGTCACGCGGCGCAGATCCTTTTCCGCGATAACGAGAGAAACGTGGGGACGCATCGCGTCACGCATTTTCAATAACGCGTGCCGAAAAGTCTCCCCCACCGGATTCCTTCCCCCTCCCGGCCGAATCGACCGCGTCCCGATGATCTCAAATTTGACCGTACCGGACATCGGCTATCGATGACACGCGCGCTATCGATGTAACGTAATTCCTCGGCACCGGTGGCGGATGTTATCGCCAGCGAATATTTCGAATGCGCGAATTATCTCGTCGGAGACTTTGTGCCTGTACCGATGCGTCCAAGTGAGCACAAAGTTTGTTATCTTTCCATGATTACGGATTATTATCGACATTGTTGTCGATAACCGGCGGGAGGAGGAGGCGGGGGCGACGACCGGAAACACGGGCGTCCTGACGCTTTCAATTTATGCGTAATGAGTCGGAGAATAAGCGCGGAATTAAGAAATTTGCCATTTGCATTGGTTTAGTATTAAATTTTAAATTTATCCTGCACCATCTTACCGGCTCACTTAGATCTTTACGAGTCCGCGAGTGCAGATATCTGTTGAACATTGAAAATACTTTATAACAAGAAAAGGCTGTCGATATAGACAGAAATAACAATTCCGTTTTTCATGGCTCGTAGAGGTAAAAACTTGAGGAAAGACCCCCCAAGGCTTGAAACGTTTCTTTAACGCAACGGAATTAAATCAAGATTAATAATGGTCAGTAAAAGTATCGTTCAATCTTTCTCGCGGACTGAGAATCATTTTGCAGAAAGGATCCTCGAAATCCTGAAACACTCGTTAACTATTTCTCAGTTAATCTCAGTTAATTATAGCTCGATTTTCGGATCATCCGATCGACCATTTTAAAGAGAAATTAGCTACTTTAGCCAATTAATCTGTCGGACTTACAGGACGGAGCTAATTACAGCATCATTTCCGAATCATCCGATCGAACGGATCTTTCAAAAGTATAAAAGCTATACATAAAAATATCATTTAATCCCTTTCGCGATTTGACACGCGCGAAAGCGACTCGACCATTTTAAAGAAAAGTCGGTTATTCCTCAATGAATCTCTCGAACTTACAAGAAGGAGCTAATTATAGCATCATTTTCGAATCATCCGATCGAACGAGTCTTTCGAAAAGTGCTCGGAGCGAGACTCGCGCTATCGCGCGCTCAGCCGCTCGCCGACACCAGAATGTGACCATTTAAGGTCGAGCCGCTTCTCGACTCATTGTCGGGCTGGGTTCACCTTCGATGATGACGCTTACAGCATGGTCGTTTAGATTTCACCTCGAAGGTGTTGCCGTCGCGCCAGGAAATTGCGTTCTTTCCTTTTTACGCGCGCCGGCGCGATTTATTGCGCGATCGACGGGAAATCGTATAATCGCGATGCCGCGCGCGCGCACGCGCGCCATAAAGCGACGCTGTTTATTTTAATTATGACGCGTTTTTATCGTCCTCCTCCACGGTTCCTCCTCCAACGTCACCCACTAGGCATTCACCGAAAATATAACATCCCCCCCGAACGATGACACGCGCATGTTCGATCGGTATCAGCATACACAACCGCGCGAACACTCGCACGGTGAGAGTCGCGAGGATTGCCGGAAAATGGATCGCGTAACGCGATTACTTGTCCATTAAGCCAATGAGCCATCAAGATCTATTGTCCGAAGCGAGTCGGCGAGGCCGCGACGCGAGCAGCTCCTTCCGAGCTAATACACTTCCCTTCCCTTCCCCCCCCCCCCCCCCCTTCCCCCGCCCGTTCCGCCACCTCTCGCCCACAGGCGTGCCGGTGACTTCGCTCCGCCGTGACGTCGTTAATTGCGCCAACGGCGCGATGGAGAAAGAAGAAAAAAAAGAGCAAGAAGGAGAAAGAGAGAGAGAGAGAGAGAGAGAGAGAGAGAGAGAGAGAAAACCGGGGAAAATTCTCTTTTTCCAAATGGATCGGGCGGTCCACCGTTCCCGTCGCGTTGCTCTCCCGTCAATTCGGGCCGTCGTCGTCCCCTACCCTCCCCCTCTCTCTCTCTAACCCTCTCTCTTTCTTTCCCCTCTCCTCCCCTCCCCCTCCCCCCTCCCGGGAATTAATACGGCCGCGCGGATTATATTCCCCGATGCCGGCCGTCCTAAGTGATTACCCTCTCTCCCCCACCCTATCAATCCCCCGTCGTCGTTCCCGGTGCGTGTTTTGGAGCGCGCGATTAACGGCGACGTCGGCGGATGATGCGCGCTCTCGGCGATAACCGTGAGCGAGATTAGCGCGACGTGACTGTCGAAAAGGGCGACGAGGTCCTACACCGTGACCGATAAAACCGGCGCGCGACCCATAACCCTCGCTCGCTAGAGGGCCAAGGCTCAGAGTAGGAAGACGGCGGGTGAGCGTACCTCGTGACTCTCTGCGTGGCGCCTCCCAAGACCGAGCCCTCCTCCTTCAGGCTCGGATAGATCTGCAACAGAAGCAAGCAAGTGAATGTTACACTCGTCTGGTATTCTCGCGAAGGTCATCTAAAAGAGATCTAAGACGTTTCTAGCGATTTCCGAGTAAACGCTCATATATTGGGGCGGCATGTCGCGGCAGGAAAGAGTACAGAGACGATTGCGATGCTTAGAACTCGAAGGGAAGTTCGAAACGCTGCGAAATCACGAAGATTTGCTGAGGAGCAAACGCAGCGCGGCTCTAACACGAGCGAGAAAAATAGAAATCGACGGTTGACGCGAGACGTAAAATTAAGTTAATTCTGCTTCGTCCGCGGTTTAACGTTAGACGCCGATATTAATGAATCATTAACGGCACAATTAACGCGCCCTCGGTCGGAAGACGCGATTCTGGCATGCGAGGGACAACTGGGCGAGTGGAAGGATTGTCGAATCGATTATACGCTAAATCGATTAAGCTAATTCGTATTATCTGGCTCATCAGCTGGTTTACTCGAGCGAGAAGCGAGCTCGACGCGAATCCCGCATCGTTTTTGAAAAGATCGCGCAAACTTTGTCCGAGGATGGAATACTCGCGCGAGTTTTTCCGAATCTACCGTCGTAAGCCTCAAGGCTGACTTTCATGGATTCTGTAGCAGCAAACTGCATTCGCTGAAAACGCAGGAGCGCCCTAAAATTGACTAATTTATCTACCGAAGCGAGATACCCCCCTCTTCTCGCCGTAGCATCGCCGAGAGTGGGGATAGGGGATTCCCGATTTTTCGGGAGGTTTTCGACAGGCGCGCCGCAGTTATTTGAACAACGTGCGCATTATAAGCTGAAAATTGCGAGCCAAACTAAACGCAATTAGTATCCAATTAGCGTTCTCGCTATCCAATTACCGTCGGCTCCTCGTAGAGTCCCACTCTTACTTATCCGTCGATGGAATTAAAAGTTGCTAATGAAATTAGGAGCGCAGCTCCGTTTAATGTATATGGAGCGACGCAATTCCGGAGCCGCGCTCGCGGCGGCCGACCGTAATTATTTCCGGCGAATGGATACAATTAAACGGACGCATCTCGCGGCGCGCCTTCCGATTGATCGGAGCGGCGTGGAAAGACGGGCCTGACGGAAACACGGCTCGATTCCCGTCGTCACTCCCGAGGATTGCGCAATCAGTCGTCCCGCGCGAGTCACGTTACGTAACACCTCTCTTTATATCTTCGCGGAACACGCCGGCGTGACTGTCCGTGCGATTCACCGCGGGACCGATGCACGCTCGCCTTTACGATCAGCCTTGGCTGATGAGGTATCCCGCGACGTGTTGAGCGATCGCTCGGCCGCGATGATATCGATGATGCGAGCGATAATCTGCCCGATATCGCGAGATGAGATGAGCATCTGCAACGAGATAATTCTGCGAATCATCCTGCGATCCCTTTTTCGCCAACGTTCGCTGATTGCAGCGGTGCAGGTCAATCCATGCGACTTCGCTGCGCCGGACGGGGRGGRGGGRGGGGGGGGGAGGGAGAGAATGTGAGAGAAACGTATCGGAACATCGGAATCGGAATCGTGGCGTGGCGAGGAATTCCGCTCGTCATTCTGTTGATTCCGTCGCGAATCCGAACGGTCGCGAGTGCGAGCCGGCGAATTACGGATCATTTCTCCCCCCCCCCCTTCCCTCCTCTCGTCGGGGAAGTCCGCCCATCGATTCGCGTATCGATTGATCGCGACTGCGTCGAGAATTCCCCATAAAAGTCTCCGTTAGATTCTCGATTTCAGCCGGCCGCCAAATTCGTGATTATTTATCGCGCGCGGTAACTTGCGACAGATTGTTGGCCCTGCCACAAACAGAGAGAGGGAGAGAGAGGGGGAGGGAGGGAGGGAGGGAGGGAGGGAGTTCTCGGAGCTCCACGATTGCTTCTACGGCGAATTCGAGCAACGAATTAAAACTCGCTCTATAACGGACTAATCGCGAGTAAACGAGGTCGTAGCCGATGCGCGGCGACGTAACTTCGGCGTTACACGCTCACACGTGCACACGTACATGGCCGCGGCGCGGCGCGTTAACGAGATATTAGCGGCACGGGAGAAGAGGAGCGCGTCGCAGCATCGATTTCGCGGCCCAGAGATGCCGAGAGGCCCGGCCGTCCTCCGCCTGCGTACACGCGCGCGCGTACGTGTATCCAAGGGCGTGTATCAGGCTGCCGGGTATGAACGGCCCTTTAGCAATCGTACACGCGTCGCCTCGCGCCGCCGGCGGCGTTCCTCCTCGGGCACGGTTTACATTGCAAATTCGTCGGCGAAGTTTTCGCGCGCGAGCCGGCGACGGCGACACCTCCGCCGATTAAATTATATGCCCTCCTCCCCCCCCCTCCTCCGACTCCTGCCGGACTGTCCGGCAACATTGTTCCGGCAGTCCGATCGTTCGAGCGTCCTGCTCCTTCCGGAAGGATCGGCAATCTAGCTTCTGCTTCCGGCCTCTCCGATCCGATCCCCCGATCACCGTTTGATCTTGTCCGATCGTTCGCCTGATCCTTTGCCCGTGAATTGCGCCGCCGCGGAATTCCGACGAGAGAATTCCACACATGGACTTGCGACGGGAAAGTGGAATTCCGCAAGGAGGCCCACGGATCTGCCGCGCTTCGAAGTACCGCTGGAGGAATGATTTACCGCTCGCGGTGGAATTCCGCACGTTAACGGCGAGCGTTAACAAAAAGTGCCGGCGCGAAACCAGGCGCGTTGCGATACCTGTTATTTACCAGAATTTTATGTATCCCCGCGACAGTGGGCAATTTTCTGCACAAATATCTAACTTTCACCGTCTATTAATAATATGATAGCGCGTGGGTCCGCCGCCGGTGAAAACGCGCCATTATAGTTGCCCGCAAGAGTTGCCCGACGAGGCAGATGCTTTGAATCGAGATTATGGGCAACGAAGAAGTTTACGCCTCTTTTGAAAGGACGACGAAGGATTGATCTTTCCCAAGTCCCCGTGCTCGCTGCACTCGCTGGGGCAAGCCTTGCGCAAGGTTTCGCAGTCGACATTGAGCAACTGTTTGATTTCCGATGAAAATCTCTCGGCAAGCTCGTCCGTGGGACGGAAGCCTCGCGCATTGATCATTTATGCGCGCACACACGCCGCAGCATACGCCCATTGCTCGTGTGCTGGAAAGAAGGTATTATCGCTGGTCGCGCGATGAGGACGCGGCTGCACGCCGCGCCGTGATTTTACGCAATCTCGGCTCCGCCGCAGTCGCGCGCGGTGCTCGGCGCGTATCACGTGAGCGTGATTGCATCCGAGCGTTTCTGCAGCCATGTGTGCGCACACACACACACACATACACACACGGGCACACGGTTCTGCAGGAGCGTGCGTCACTAGGGACATTTTCCATTTCAAGTCTAGGCGATTACGATTTCTAGCCTTGCACTGACGTTTCATTGACGATTCGAATCAGGCCGCTCGCTGATCTCCGTGATCTCGCGGACACGATCTCGAGAAATTAGTGGACCGCTCGCGGAGCCTGATGAGTTAGACAGGCTTCCGCTCTCGCGACCTTCCACCGGCAACAAGGTCATCAGCGCGCTGTTTTTCTCCGGCGAGTCCGAGCAACGATAAGGGCAAGGGCTAGTGGGACTGAACGGCAGTCCCGTTTCATCCTGGAATTCATCCTTATATTTTTCTGACGGTGACCTTGATTCGTCTTCGGTGAAGACGACAGAGAATTAAAGCTGGCCGAAACCGCGTTGCAGCGAAATCGCAACACTTTTCATGACGAAATCGACCTTGCATCTCGTCCGTAGTAAAAACACACACACTTTTCTCTCTCTCTCTCTCTCTCTCTCTTGCTGGCTCAATTGAGAGAACGTAATCTCGAGATGGAGATTCCAGGCTCGGCACCGAACATTCTGCGAGCTCTGTCCGGAAGAGAGAATAGATTAAGGAATTCGATATTGTCGTGGGAACGACAGCGTCGCGCGTTTATATGTGGCAACCGCGACAGCAATCCTGGGGACTCTCTTTCGCGCATCTGCCGCTTCGGGAATTGGAGCCGACGAGAGCCGCAGTTACGGCGGTTTCGATCCCTGTTCGCGAGTAAAGACAAACACGAGAGCCGCGTACGTACGTGCTCTCCGGCGCAATTGTGCAAATACAGATATCGTATCAATTCCGGGTATTTCAGGAGCCGGCGTACGCGGTTCCGGATCCGGGACGCCGCCTGGCGGCACGCAACGGCGAAGTGCACGCGAGCTAGCGATCCCATCGCTGTGTCTAAAAATGGACGATACGTTCGGCTCGGCCACGAGATGCTGCAAGCATCTGATTGTTTGTTAATCGGCAGGGTGATGAAGCGTCCGTAGGCGAAGATACGAAGGGAAACGGCGGCCCGAGAGAGAAAGAGAGAGAGAGCGAAAATGCGAGCGGCACGCGATGGACACGCACGCAAGGAGCGCGCGTCTCGTGAAAAGCAGAATCACGCGCCGTGGAATTTATTTATTGTCGAGAAAGAAGACCCGCGAGCGTTTCTTTCCCGCTTCCGGATCCGCGGGGATCCCCGAGGCGGGGCGCGACGGCGATCTTTCGCGATCTTTCTTGCGCAAGGCGATCATCCTTGACACACGCGCATTTTCGCTCAACTTATCGCGCCGTGTCTAATTGGCCGAGTTACACGCGTCCCTCTCGCGAAACGCGATGGCCATCTGCTCCGTCGTGACGCGTTAAACCAATCACTGCTTAACGCGACCAACATGCCGCCGTTCGCCTTTGAGCAGAAGCGAAAATATCAGGATGGGCCGGAGCCCATCCCCGGATGAATATGCATATCGGCAGTCGAGATTGCACGTCGGGGACGAAATTTATGAAAGCGCGATCCTAAATCCCGCCGCCCGGAATAATGTCTGATTTATCGGCTTCCCGGAGATCTATATGCTAATTACATCCAAGTTACATTAATGCGGAGAGTGTCTACATATTGTACATTCAACAATTCCGAAGCGGACCGCCGGCAGCTTCCCGCGCGCAATCTCTCTTTGCGAAGCGGAATGATCAAAGGCGCCGAAAGCTTCTCGCTTCGCAGCGGAGCGGACGTAGCTTCGACCTTCGGAAGGGCTTGACCTTGAGCGGTAAAGACCGAACAACGAGAGCGTTGTCCTTCATCTAATTCCAATTCCAGGCTACAGCTCGGCGGAGACTTCATTTCTGGGAGACTCGCGAAGACACTCAATGCCCCGCGAGCTGCGGGCAGGAGGAGGGAGGGAAAGACGCGGAAGGAGGTCGACATTTCGCCGAGGAAGGCCTGCGAGGCCGCTCTCGTCCAATTTGGCGCCGCATCGGGGCAAAAGCGGGCAATCAGCGTCATTAGCGAATTGCAAATCGCGTCCGCACATCCGAGATTCCAAATTACCGTGCGCGATCTCACGGTCCCTCCCTCCTCTCTCTCTCTCTCTCTCTCTCTCTCTCTCTCTCTCTCTCTCTCTCATTGTTCTCTCCTCCGCGGTCGCACGCGATCCGTGCGCGCGCGCGTGCATGCATGCGTTATATAATAATGAGGACACGCGTCTGCCGCTTCGCCGTATCCGTTTCAAGTGCACGCGGAGAAACGAGTCGCGGCGCGAGCGTGTGCTCTTTTCATTCTCGCGGCCGAGCCGCGTCTCGTCGCTCGAGCGGGTGCTCTCGCTGATCGCGCGAAATTACACGGCAAATAGACGTTCCTCGTGACACGCCGCAAACACGGCGGGCCAAACGAGCTGTCTCCCTCGCCCTCCGCCAAAGAGAGAGAGAGAGAGAGAGAGAGAGAGAGAGAGATGTCGGAAACGCGCCGCGCCGGCAATCTCAACGCGGCGAACGCGAATAAATAGAACCGGGAGAACCGGTAGCCGACACAGAACACCGCCGGTAGCGGAATCGACGAGGACATGCCCCCCTCCCCCTCCCCCTCCCCCSCCCGATCATCGCGGGGGGTCATCGCAGCCGCGCGGTTGGTTAATCATCGCTCGCGCGGCGAGCAGGTGCGCGAGACTGCGGAACGCGCAGTCCGCGCGCGCGCGCGCGTGCGCGCACACACACACACACATGCACACATGTACGTACCCGATGCGCGCATCGCACGAAGACCCGGTCCAGCGGCGACTTGGAGTCCTGAGCCTTCGTGGATCTCTCCTTGCACCACGCGTGTCCCATCTTCCCTCCCCGTTGATCCGACTCTGAGATCCTTCTTGCCGGGTCACGGGACGACGAGTGGGTCCTTTCTCTCTCACCGATGACACCGGCCGATGTAGGCCATCCTCGCGGACCAGTTCCTCGCGACCTGCCGCAACCGGCGCGTCTCCGGCGCGCTCGAGCGTGCGGACGGTCGCGCCTCGTTCTGGGATCTTCTCGAGAGGATCGAGAGGATCGGTGGGGCGCCGCAAGGCCAAGCCCAGAGACGAAAAGAAGAAGAAGCTGCTGATGCGCGCGTCCTCCTCCTCCCCCTCCTTTTTCTTCGGCGTCCACTTCCTCCCACTCTGCTCTGGAAGACAACGAAGCGTCCCGTTAACATTCTGATCTCCGCTCTGGGCATTTAAACCTTTCCACACGCGGTGGTTCCGCTGAAGGAACGTTCGCCCATTTCGGATTCGCTTCGGAGGATCTCTCGTTATTGTCCCGTGCCGTCCGAGTGGCGAAACGAGCAACAGATTTCTTCTCGCGCTCGCTTCGCCGCGCTTTCGTAAGATCTAATTGTTGCCGGCCGCGCTGGCGAGAAATCGGCGAGAAGAAGGAGAAATCGAGTGACCGCGAGTTGTTTCATGCTCACGTGGAGCAATTTCACGCGAATAACTCGCGGAGATCCAATTGAGAGAGGTCGGAATTAGAGGCGCGGTCGCGAATTGAATCTTTGATTCTACGATTCCCAAGATCAAAAGGATAAATAGAACCACGGACGCTCGCATTGTCCTGCCTCTGTCCATGAATGGACGGACAGAGCCCGCGCTGGCATTGGAGCCACCGCAGGGTCACGCGGACCGCCTTGCTGCGACGCGCTCTCTCGCGCTCGAGTTGAAATTCCACGCGGGAACCGCGGCAAACTCTCTCAAAGCGGATGCACGGGTACTACTCTCGACGAGCCGATCGGATCACCAATCAGGTCTCCGGTACCAATCTCGAGGCTGACCAGAGCCGGAGATGTATAACGTACCTGTTCTCGTCGGCTGCACGGGCACAGCTGCGGTGTGTCCTCTCCGCTCGCGGGGCAATCTCGGATCTCGATCTCGGTCGATCTCGCTCGGCCCACGATCACCTGCGGACCACCTGCGGGCGCGCGCGCACGCGCGTACGGGCCGAGCGGCTCGGGAGCGACTCGAGAGCGCGACGAGATGACGCGCGGCCGGACGGCGACTGCTGCAACCGCTGGCCACTGGCCTGTATCGTACCTGAGCTCAGACTCTCGGCGCTGTCCGGCAGTACGCTTCGTGGACGGCGTGCCTGCTCGGCGAATACCATGCAGTCGCGCGGTGTCGCGTGCAGTAACCGCGCCGACACCCGCGGACGGTGCACGGGCGAGGCCTCGGCGCGAAGGCTTTCTAAGTTCTCCGTGCTGGCAGTTTCTTCCTCCTCTCACCTCCGTGCCTTCTTCATCCTTGAACGCGCGTCGCCTCTCTCTCCTCTCTCTGTCTCTGTCTCCCTTGCCTCTCCGTCGTCCAGTCTCTTCCACGGAGAACCCACGATCTCCGCGCTCCAGGTGCGCGCCCGGGATTCCTCCGCATTCTTTCCGCCCTTTCCTCCGTCTGCCCCATCTATCCCCGACAATCGGACGATCCTCCGCTCGCTTCCTCCCCATTGCCCGCGAGATTGTCGACGTCCTTTGTTCCGGGACATTGTTCCCTCTATCCTGTTCCGCGTCTCACCTTGCGTTCCCTGGGGAACGCTCGCCGGACGCCAATCCCGGGGCTAGCATCCGGGACTGTCAACTTTCACCGCGCTACGAGTCGTGATCGAAGATCAGTATTATTCAGCGGTTCCTTTAATCGGTAGAAAGAAATCGCGAGAGCGAGAAACGTCGGCTCGTGCCGCGCGCGAGGCTCGCGTGTACTAATTAAGCGCCGAGATTTGCGCAAGATAGATGAATCTGATGTTTATTAAAAACGCGTTACGATACTGAAGGCCTATCAGCTGCCGTTAAATACATACACTGTCGTGTTTGGAAAGCAATTAGTTATTAAGAATGACGTACGCGTCCTGTCCAGGTCTTTTCTTATCTGGGTATCAACGCAGCGAAACAAGAATCATCACGCGTTGTGCATTCCATGCTCGCAGCTTCTGAAAGGTCTAAATCATAGGAGCGAGTCATCTCTCGGTGATTAACCGCTGATTATCATTAGTAAATAAACTCTGCGTCGTATCGTACACGTACGAGTTCATAAGTAAACTTGACTTTCATGCCATTAATCGCCGAATCTCATTTGCGTCTTCGCAGTCCTCCGCAGGCCATCAAATATCATCGCGTGTTCTAAAAGAGACTCGTTTGGTCTTGAGAAGCCATAAGTGGCACATCGTAGTGAGCTTTGTATCGTTCCACTTACAAGTGGATCTGTACGAAGAAATCGCAGCAATGAAGAGCCTCTTATCTCTAACGCTGTTCTACGACACGCTTCTTCAATCAGCGTCTTCGTCTCTCTGTCTCCCTCTTCTCTCCAAGAATTACTTGGAGAATTTCTTCTTCTTCTTCTTCTTCTTCTTCTTCTTCTTCTTCTTGTGGGACCGTGTCATGTATTTAGTGTGCTCGTTCTCCTGTGATTTTGATGTCCAACTCTCGCACCAACGTTTTGCAGAGTGTCTAGGGACGTTTGGTTTCCCATTTTGCAAACCGATCAGCATCCATCCTGTTTACATGATCTTCCCATGCTCGTCTCCTGATTCTGGTCCATCTGAATCTCGCGGAGTTGCGAATTCTATCTCGCAGAATGTTGCAAAGCTCTTCCATTTCCATTGATCTTAGCAGGCGCTTGGTGATGCTTATTTCCGCTCTTGCTCTGGCATAACCGGTCATTAGAGGTCATTACAGGTCTCACACAAGTTTTCTGTATCCTTATCCTCCTCTCTTAAGTCCATGTACTTGTTTTTCCAAATTGTATCGCGCAGATAGCCAGACATGATCGTTTGCTGAATTTCCAGGTCGAAGCCTTGAAAGGAGAATCCGCAAGTAGAGTAACAAAATAGCGCTCTACTGACCGAAGGAGAGCGCCTGCCGTCGTGTTGTTCCTATGTGGAGATCCGGAAGAGGATACTCGACGAGTCCTTTCTCTTTCCAGACGGATCATCAAACGGAAGCAATTTACGGATTGTCGATTATCGCGATGTCAACGCATACAAGTCTTCCTCGCGCGTCCACTCAGCGTTTGATTGCAGTAACAAAGAACAGCTTACTTGAAACAGTCGCTGCACATGGCCGCCAGAAAGAAACAACGATCAGTCGGCGAGCCTTGGCCAAGCCAATCAACCGAATCAAACGGGTCAAAGCAACGTAACGGATGACTAATGCGCGTTATCGCAGATGCACATTAAGTTGCACACAACTTGCCATTCTCGGGGAGATTGAAGAGAGTGTCACAGAAGAATTCGCAAACTCGCAGCAAAATTCCATCTTCGGTTTCTATAATCTATATCCCGCAGATGTCTCGCCGTGAAGGAAAGGTCTGAGATTGACAATAAATCGGACAACAAGTCAAGCTGGCTGTTTCCGTTCTGCCGAAGATTACCGAAGCAACGTCAAGCGCAACTCAGTCTTCTCGAGCAAGCCTGACATACCTGCGAAAGGAATCTCCTTCGTTATTGGTTGTTGAGAAGAAATCAGATCGATCCGATGATTACCCTATCTTCCTCAGTTGACGAGATGCAAGATTGACGACGAAGCATCCAGCTGAAGTGAACCAGCAGGCTCCCTTGAGGACTGAAGCGATTGGAAGAGCAACGTCCAGAGAATCCGGCGGATTTGAAGACGGAAAGCTCAAAGTGTGCAACGTAGTAAGGCAGGAGGAAGATGCTGGACGATATTTATAGATTTGTTGAAGAGAATTGAGAAGGGAGTAACAAAAGTGCCAACATTATCTGGCAACCGGTTCGACATTCTGCCAACAAGCCGGGAGTAATATGGGAGAGGAGAGGGGAGCGAAAGCCACGCGGATCATCGATGTATTTGAAACGCGCCCAAACGACCGAGCGAGGAATAATTCAAGCATCTCGGAAGCTATCTCGCGTCGTCGTCTTCAGCGAGAATGCCTGAGAGATCTTCAGCGGCGAATTCTAGATTTGCGGACGCGAAAGTGCACCGCCGCGTCGTAGGTAGAATCGACGGATCCCTCCGCGGCGGGAATGACGAGGGGGAAAGGTCGGAGGGGCGCCTTTTTGCCGCGAACTTTATACGAGAATCGCAAGAGAGATATCGCCTCGGTTACAACCTCTTGATTTTCAACGTTGAATGCGAACCCGACTAATCGAGTTAACGAAGCGAAATCCGCTCGAAAATTAAATGGAGATTAAAACTTTTGCGCGTTCTTTTGCGCGCGCGCGCGCGCGCGCGCTTTCGTAATCATTTATGATGCTCGGAGTGTAGTAGTAGTAGTAATAATAATAATAATAATAATAATAATAATAATAATAACGACAATTGCATCCCGCATCGTTATTATTATTCCGCGATAACGTTCTTTTGCAATTGCTACCATTTGCTTTGTTATCGCGGACTTTCGTTGCTCGGAAAATCGCGCGTCTCTATATTACTTCGTGAAGTTTGTTAACTACATCGGCGATAATGCGCGCTAAATATAGCGAGAGGTCGAGTCAGATTTTAATTAGAACTGTTTTCGCAATTTATTAATTTATGCTTATGTATCCTCCGGCCGTCCTGCAAACGGCAAAACACGAAAACACGTAGCTGCATTTGGATTTTTCGGATTCGCGGGTTCACGAGTTCAGAACGATTCGAGCACGATATCAGAGCGAGCCGCCCGCTTTCTATTTCACATCGTAATGCACAACTCGCTCGCTACATGTTAAAACGAGCGCGATTACTATTGATATTTCATGGCATAAAAGCGGCGCGCGTATAAAACATACGTAAATTACGTATGCGCGTCCGGAAGATAAACGCCCCGCGATTGCAACGTGCCATTTTCAAGCTCCGCTTTCGCAACTTTCGCTCTCGCGGGAGATAGCCCGAGTGCAAAAATCCGCCCGATCTAACGAGATCGGGCTGCCCCGCCAGCGGAAGTTCTCGAAATTCGCGACGACAAATCCGAATCGACGAACCGATCGAGTGATTCGAGAGACCCGGGCGAGTTCACCGCCCATCCGTTCACCCCCCCCCCTCCCCGTCTTCAGGGCTCTTTCGTGGCTGCGTTATCCGCAATTCCCGTCACGATCGTCGCTCTTTACGTCTATATAACTGCAGCTTTCTTATCGCGCGCGCGCGCCGTTTATAATGGCGATGCCCGGGCACGCACATAAAAATCGCAAGTGCTCCGTAAAGTATCACGCGTTTCGCTCATCGCGTTGCATATCTCGAAATAAATGGAGTCTTCCGCGTCCGTTTCGCGTACGGTCCCTCGCTGCCCTCGGCGCGCAGGGGGAGCTTCTCCGCGGCCCCCGCGCGTCCCCCTAACGCTCTTAAATGACTGTTGCGGTTTTTGTCGTCAGTAAATTCCGAGCGCAATAACTTTTGCATGTTTCTGCCTCCTCCTCCTCCTCCTCCTCCTCCTCCTCCTCCTCCTCCCCCCCCCCCTCCCATCCCTTGATCTCTCCGAACGCGTCATTAGCGCAGAAAGGAGCAGCGATGACGTTAAGCGATGGCATCGTCGCACCCCTCTGAAGTTCTTTAAACGATAACGGGGCGGGGAGAGTGGAGGGGGGGGGGCGGGGGCGGGGGCGGGGGAGAGATGTTACGTTGCGTGGAATAATTTCGCTGCTGCGAGGTTGGATACATGAGACACACATACAGTGGTTCTTTATTCCTTTATTTAATGGTAACAGCATTATTGTCCAAATCGCGCCGGAAAGGCCGCAAGGCGCGCATCCTAACGATCGCCTTGGCGTCAGCGTCGCCCCCTCACCTTGCCTGCTTCGTGGTTCTCTCCATCTCTCTGATGCTACGTTATCGCTCGATCGATTTTCGTCGCGATTCGCGGGACGATCCGCTCATCCGCGCCGACGAGACGCAATCGCAATTGCAATCGCAAGCGCAATAGCCAACGGTGAATTGCCAACGGTGATGAACGGGAAGAGGATGAAGGAAAGAGGAAAAGAGAATAAACGCGGAACGCGGCAGATTCGAATCCGCGCCGCGGAGAGCGCGGCCGCTCCCTCGCCGGCAGAATCGATGTGAAGTTAGTCGCGCAACGAGCATCCCTATCCGCGCGGGAATCTTGGGCACGCTGACCGCTTGAACGTTTCGGTGGGCGGAGTTCAAGCGGATTTCGACACCGCCAAGATCTGGCCGGGAAGTTCGTACAGCGGGAACTCGTACGTCGCCTCGGATGAGCCGTTTATCACGAACGGATAGAGCCGCCGGATCTCGTTCTGCTTATCGGAGAGGTCTTCATCCGTGCACCAAGGTAGAACGAACGGTAATCTACGGAACGAACAAACAAGAGTCCACTCAGGGCAATTAAGCTTATTTGCCTCCTGCTTTATCTCCTTCCTCTCCTTTATCTCGTTCTTCTTTTTCTTTTTCTTTTGAAAAGTAAAACCGATCAATTTACGTCTCCCTGTCATCGCGTCGCGCCTTATCTCAGCGAGCTTCGATAAGGCGCGAAGTGCGCGCGAGACGCTCGCCAAGACCGCGCTCGAACATCCCATTGTCCTTTACCTCGGCGGCACGCATCTCTGTATCTTGTAGATTACGGTCTTTGCGGGCTTCTGCTGCGGCAATCTGTCCGGCACGCGCATCGCCGGATGCGACAGGTACACCTTGTTGCTCTTCAGCAGCCTGCGCATCCTCTTCTCCGACAGCTTGCGCTCCAGGTCCCAGGTCTTGGCGCGAGACTTCTCGTGGCTGAAGTTTCAACGTTTCTCTCAGATTTCAGTTACGGATAAGATCAGTCGCGAGGAATCCTCCCTTAACGCAGACGTTGCTCATTCATTCCGAACAATTCGATACTAATCTTCAATGCCGAGCATCGAAGTCAAGCCTGCGACTGTTTATCCCGGATTTTGCTTTCCGAAGCAAAGCTGCCGAAGCAGGAAGGAACGTATGCTCGAGGGGCGCACCCTCTACCCTTTCTGCTTACCTGATGAAGTTACAAAAGTCCAGGTCCGGCGGAATGTAGACGCACGTGTAAGATGCGATCGAGTCATCGGAGTTGCTCGCGGATCTCGATATGCTGTTCTCCACCGACAGCTCCTCCGTCTCCAGGTCGGCGATGGGGTGCGCCATCGCGACGAAGGACCTTAGGACGAGGAGGAGCAGAAACGACTCCAACCAGGTGCTCCTCATGGTTGCCGGCGAGGATGAGCGTGCTGGAAGCGGAGAGACGTCGCGCCGCTAAAACAGAAATCGCAGCGTGCCGTGATTGATACGCGGAATTTGCGGATTCGAGCACCACCGCCAACCCCTCTCAACCCCCCCCGTCCCCCCCCCGTCCCCCCCCCCCGTCGGGGTCGACTTGATTCACTCGTTGATGAAGGAATTTAGTCGGCGCGCTCGCCATGTCGCGCGATGCCATGTCATTATGATTTCATTGTCGTTATATTCGTTACAACGGCCGTTAGAAAAAGAGACCTCGCCGAGGACGAAATTACAAAATGCGCGCGTGTCGCATAGGTCATCGCGAGTGTTTATTACCAGCTGAGTGTCCTGACAACGGATCGTCAATCCCGGCAATTAGAGCGCGCGGTGCCGGCGCACTCGTCGCGTTTCTCGGTTAAACTGGACGGCGCGCGTCATTCCGGACAATATAACGAAATCGAGGCGGCAGAAGAGTAGAAATAGAAGCGTGAACGACGATAACACGTCCGCCGGTTATCGCGTGCAAAGTGGCACGCAGCCCCGGGAGTGGATTACAGTGAAGTGCAGCGGAAGACAAAGTAATCCGTCCGGCGATCGACGAAGGAACGGTCCGAGTTTTACGAAGGCAGCAGTTTACGGCGCTGCCGTGGCCCGACACTTTTATATCACGTGCTATCCGCTTTATAATATCCCGCGCCCTTTTATTACACCCCCGTCGCTTTTATCGCTGCCGGGGGAGGATTATCGTTGCAAACTGCAACGGAAAATAACGCGGCCGCGACCGTTAGCGATCTCCGTCTCGGCAAACGCTAATTCGCGAGCGAATTACGCTCGCGCCGGTGTACACATTTCGCGTCCTGGACCTTCCTGCGAGGACGAGGACCTTCCCTCGCGGCCAGAAACCTTGAACGATGAAGCTGATCATCGGCGAACGGAATCAACGTTGTTCAGCTAAACGCTCGCATTGTATTTACCGATCTTTCTTGCACCGATCGGGTGGATCCTTCGCTGATCCGCCGGGATTTCTCATCGCGAGGACGCTGACCCCTCGCCAGTGTTTGTAGTCGATCGCGTGAATCTCTCCCGAGGGATGCATCGGCGAGGGGGAAAGAAAGGGGAAACGTCAAACGCGCGCGTCCGATTGCGTGGCCTGAGATCATACGGGGAGAAGCGGGGAGATTTTTCAAAGGCCACCGACAACGGGGAGGCGACGAATGACGCAAAAATCGCTCAGATGAGCGTCCGCGAGCATTCTCTCTCTCTCTCTCTCTCTCTCTCTCTCTGTCTCGCGGTCCCTCGGGACCGACGAACAACAATCTCCACGGAAATCATCGCTGCGAGATAAACTCGATCGCTGGTATTGGAACGATGAGATGAATTGTCGCGAGGAAGCGAACAAGTTTGCTCTGAAACGCGATGTTTTAGCATTTCCGCGGCGGTTTTTGCTCGGATCTAACCGCGCGACCGTCACGAATGTGATCTTTATCCTTGCAGTAATGAAACTTGGACGATAAAAGCAACGCGTTCCGCGTTTCGAGCAGACCGCCTGACTTGGCGAGAGACTGAAAGTCATTGGGAAAAATCAGATCGAAACCGGGCTCGTCTGCATGACATGACACGTTGGTTCAAATCCACTCCAAGTGCATTAAAAGCAACGAATCTACCATCCATTTGCTTCAACATTGCGCCGCGCTTCTATCTCGCGAGGACAGGATACTCAAATGAGGACCAAGGATCTCCGTGCTCCCATATACACATCTAGCGCACTCACGACTAGCCTGATCTATTCGACTCGCGTGACCCTCGCGTGACCCTTGCGCAATTCTCCAAAAGCTTCCCACGCAAGGAGGATGAGCCTTCCTGAGATTCGCGACCGCACGCAAAAAATGCCGGGCTCTCGTACAACAAGATCGACAGCTATTCGATAATGCAGTGACATCAATCGAACGAATAACGCTTCCCCGGGGATTCCCCTTCGGGGATGGCTTCGCGCCGGCTCTTCCTTTGATTTGCCGACACGCGCGAGACGCACTCGAGACTGTCCGTCTGTGTCTGCGAGTTATCAGTTTTAATCCTGCCGGCGATTCTTCAAGCTCGCGCGGTGCACTCGCGAACTCGAGAAGGGCGCGAGCGTCCTTTGGAGAATGCACGCAACGTGAGCTCTCGCTCGCGCTTCCCCAACGAATCCCTCTCTCTCACTCTCTCTCTCTCTCTCTCTCTCTCTATTTGTGTCGAATACTGTTGTAGCCGTCGCCATTGCCGTGTCAGGTCAGACAGCCGACATCGAGACGGCATCGGACCCGGCCGTGGATAATTAGCGACGCGGTAGCATCGCCTAGCCGGCATCACGGAGATTGTTGCGGGTGATACCCGAGCGGACGACCGAGGGGGAGAGGGGGAGCCAGGGCGCGCGCGCGCAATTAGCGAAATATGCCGGCTCGTGAATAAATCCTTATCGGGCGCACGGATTATGTCATGCCTAAATTCTGGCGCACGTGGAAATTTTTATCGCGTGCCGCGATAACCCGCGGTGCAATTTTCGTTTCGAAAGAAATTAGGCTAGAAATTTATCTTTATCCGGGAACGCGCGCATAGAAAGAGAAAGCCCGCGCAGAAAATCGGATCTCCGCGTCGGATCATCGGAAGCGGATCGAGAACAGGGATTCCAGCAGGGCTCTAGCGCCGATCTTTGTTCTCCTCCGCCCCTCCTCTCTCTCACTCTCTCTCTCTTTCTCTCGTGTTTTTCAAACTTGCGTTCATCAGAACGCGTCACGTTCGCGGACCCGAAGGTGATTTCATCTTCCTGACCGCTGACGTTCGATTTTTAATCTACGAGCTGATCCGATTAATCGTTTCGGTTAGCAGGATGCGCGATGACGATGACTGAAGAGGCAGAAGAGCAGAAGGAAATAAGCGGTGGCAGTCAACTTTTAGGCCAAGGATTGGTATAGTAGCAACAACAACAGCTCCCTAATACAAGACGGGTACTACTTGCAGACGCGTCCATGTCTCGTTAAAATACACGTCGGGTTTCCAAACATCGTTGACCAATCGGCGTCCCGGACGCCGCCTGCATCAGCTCTCTTCAGGGCTTTCATTCCTCTCGTCGGATTAATCGGGGAATCGAAACAACGTACGCAGTAAGGGAAAACGTTGCCGTTTATGAATCTAATTCGCACTTTGAACCGTTGCGCGCGTCCCCCAATGATCCCCCGCCTTCATTTGCACGCACGCACGCATTGAGAGAAGAGAGAAAGGGGAGGGCAGAGGAAGCCCTTCGAGTCCTTCCGGGGAATCGAGGCGACTCCAATCGAGGGGACCAGCTCAGAACTCACCTGGTGAATCTGGAAATTCCTCCCTGAGGAACGGATGCTCTTCATTCATCCCCGTCGATCCTTCGGGGTAGCTCTCCTTCCCTCTCTCTCTCTCTCTCTCTCTCTCTCTCTCTCTCTCTCTCTCTCTCTCACACACTCTCTCTCTCCCACCTCTCTATCTCTCTCTTTCTAAAGGGACGCTAGGTAACAGCGTTCTCTCGTAACCGGGCGAGGAGAGAATCGGTGAGCTCCCGTTGGATCCGGGTTGCCGCGGCCTGCTGCAATCACGATAGAGAGAGAGAGAGAGAGAGAGAGAGAGAGAAAAGATAGATGGAGAGAGACAACTTCTGACAGCTTCAGTCGGCGAGAGCGTGACGATGGGAGCCAGCGGGAGGAGGATCCGGTCAGCCTACGCGGATACGTGATTCCGATGATACGGCGACACGTATCTCGAGGGAGAGCGGATACCCTGACGAGCGATGCGGTGGACGCGCGCAAAATGTAAGGGATCCGGATAGAGGAGAGACGAGGCGACGAGAGCACGACGCGTGGAGTGTCGACGTTGGCGTGTTACTACAGGCAGGAGAACTCGCGACATGTCCACCACGAAAGAGATCAAAGCAAGTAGTTCCAGGTCCCTACCACGAAGTTCCTTTCCGCCTCTCCCCTTCGCCTCTCCGTCACGGCGGGTCCACGTCATCATGCGGAATCGTCGCCGGGACCGAAGCTGTTCCGGCGTGTTTACTGCACATCGATTATCGTCATCGTCATCGATCATGCTGCGTGATTTTTGCATGCAACGCGCAGACCCGCTTCGCCTCGTGGGGGAGGAGGAGGCTGTGCGAGCGCTACGGATCTCTCGCGCGACCAGTCCGCGTCGCGAATCGAGAGAGGGATAAGCGCAGGGGTAGAAACGAACGAAAACAGTCGCTTTAGAAAACCGTCCTCTTTAGATCTTGACGGAAAGACAATCGGCGGGTGATCAAACAGGCCGGCAAAGACGCACCTGCGAGATATCGATCGGCTCGGTTAGTCATCGAACAAAGCGCGACTACTGCGATGCTTTCAGGAATTTTTGTCGGCCGGTGCTTCAGAACTTCCGTCGCTCCAAGATAACGAGAATAATTCCAGGCAAATGGCGAGATTTAAGTGGGAACAAGAGAGGACGAGAGAGAAACTCTCGGAGATTTACGTAACGAAACTCCGCCGGATATCGCGGCGAATCGCGCACGCGCGCGTGAAAAGAAGTATGCATAAATAATGGTGTTAATATAAGTTGCACGTGATCTTTCCTATCGCATCAATAACCCGGAGGTCAGTCAAAAGTCGATTTAATCCGGAGGTCAGGCAGCATTCTCTCAGCGATACGTCAGTCGATAATCATCGTCCGCGACAGAAATCCCGAAAACTCGAGGCTCGACGTGCAGGTAACGCACCGTCGTGATGAAACCGAGTCTTCCGCTTTGATACGGCTTTGGGAAAGTTCCCGAAGCGAGAAACCCGGTAAATTGAAACCTACGGACGCTAATTACTTCCGATTTGACTTCGGACTCTCTTGTTACTCGCGATTCAAGGGATCTCTTGCGCGGACGTTCTTTCGCGCGATCCTCACGCGTGATCCTCTCACGCTGGAAGCTGTAACGTTTCTCGCGACAAAGAGATCGTATCGAGATGCGATCCATCATCGATCATCGATTATGTTGCTACACAACAAACAAACAATTAAAATAGCCACGAGCCATGTAACAATACCACCGAGGCGTGTTGCGTTTACGACAGAAGCGGCTAATTAGCAGAATTAATTATGCACCGTCATTAAATTACCGAAAGCAATTAACGGAACACGAGCACGCTCGTCGAGTCGATCGCTCGCAATCCTCGGAGGTCTCTTCGCGCTCTACGATAATGCGAATCGAATCGAAAGGACGTGCACGTCCCTTGCGAAGAGCCAGGTCGATATCAAGTTATCGGGCACGTACGCGCACCGGCGATCGATTGCACGTCACAATTATCCTTCGCCGGGAGTGTGATAGCTGATCAGAAGACGGAGAATGCCGACTGATGAAGTTAGCGACAATCGCGTCGCCGGCAATCGAACTCACTTTCGCTTCGCAGATGGATGCAGAAGCGCGAGTGCCGTTGCGGGGGTGTCGCGTGGGGTGCGCGCGGGGGATCATGTTCGATGAGGGATGACTGAAAGATCCCTCGAATGTCCGAGTCCCAATTTTGCGATCCTGATGCTCGCGCATCCGCAGCGTAGAGCGTCGATCGGTTGTCTCTTGTTAACGCGATTATTAATGCGTGGATCGACGGGGTGATTGAGGGATGTCGAGGAAGATCTCGCAAGCTTTTAGAGACGTGGTCTTAGAGACACAAAGTCATCGCCAACGATGCCATCACCAAAGTTGTCGACTTGCTGATTAAACCTGCTCGCGTTAATGGACGAGCGACGAGTTCGATCAACGAACTGTCGAGACTGATCTTCGAGCGCAGCGTGCGTGATTCGAAAGCCGTTATTACGTTCTCTCGAACTTATCGTTGAGGCACAGCCGCCTGAATTTTCAACAGGTGATGATCTCGCCCGCGCGAGAATCAGCACCGCGCGCCACGTTATTTGGCGAACGCATCTGACCGATTATCAAACACGCCAGCGCAAATCATCCGTGAATTAGGTAAATATGTAATGGCATCGTTACGTCACTCGCGCGATTGGACGGCAACGTCCGTGACGTAACGTCCGAGAAAGGAATTGTCGCAAATAAAAAATACGTCGAAGAGGACAGGACGCCGCTTGCACATGGAGACCACGTGGATCGTTCACGAGATAAGATTACCTAATGAGAGAAAATCGACGACTCTCTCTCTCTCTCTCTCTCTCGCTCTCGCTCTCTTTCTCTCCCCCTTATTCAGATAGAGAGAGAAGGCTCGAGACACGAAACAAATAGATTAGTTAATCCAGAGAGACGGGAGCCGACTCTTGTCGACCTATTATTTATCTAGCTTCGCAATCACTTAAGTCACATGCTCCACATACTTGTGCTTCGACTGTTTCATCAGTGCTCTCACCCTGATATTTCTCACTTTCGCTGATTCTTTGTCTAATAAATTTCCTCCCGCTTCGTCTGATATCTAGCTTTCGTGGTGGAAGGCTCATGTATCTTGTTAACGTTAAATATTCTGTATCTTCTTCTTCTGGAGATAATCGCGATTGTCTGTCAGGTTTTCATTGTAGGAAATCATAGGAAATTATTGTCGGGAAGATTATGGTTTTGGGATGTAGCGGATTAAAACTTTGTATTTAATTTTTCGATGGAACATATGATTGATAATCACAATAACAATAAATCGTAATCGAGCATCCGAAGCTCCGTGCAACGATAGGATACGCCGGACAGTAATTTACAAAAATTACTGTCACATCGAGGAAATAAGCTCCGCGCCTGCAACTGTGCGCGCTGCAGCGCAAATGTATGCACGGTAACTATCGTACAGGGGCACTCGACGATATCTGTTAAAAGTAAAAACATGATACGTGTGTATACATATTGCGTCGTTTAAGATTCATAGTTCGATATAATTCGACGCGATATCAGTTCCTAGTACTACGCGTTCGCGTAAACAACAATAAACGGAATATCTAAATTTATTTGTATACCTAATCTAATTGGACAAACGACAAACGACGAGAAAAAACGATCGTTACTGTATTCAGATAACGCATTCAGATAACGTGTCACGTGATTCAGACATTTCGCCGATTACGATCCATATGTATATCCCATTCATTTCGTAATCATCCTGATCATGTTTGTTTTCTGCGAACATCACGTGAATTCGTAGTAAAATGATCACGCGAGATTATGTCAGATCTATCATCGGAGGGACTCGCAGTGGTGTTTATCGCAATGTAACACGCGCCGCGATGCGCAGTTCGGAATTCGCAGTACCGAATTCAAGGAATGGGCAACAGAAAGAAAATCGCATCATTACTTTAATCATTACCGAGAGCAAGACGGAATGGGAGCCCAGTCTGCAATTAATTCCTCCGACTTTCGAATATCTGTTCGATCGACACACCTGAATCCTGAGTTTCAACAACTCTGATGCGCGCGAGCAATCGACCGACGAGTGATCGAATGATCAGCGACGAATAATCGCGACACCTCGGCGCTCGCACTTGACGGCAAAGCTTTAGGGGGAGGGTCCGAGGAAGGGAGGGAGGGGGGCGCGGGGGGATTCTACAATTAATTCGGGCCGAGTTAGGGGATAAAGAGAGCACACTGGCAGCGGACCAAGCGCTCCAAGCGTTAGACGCTGCTGAGATGCCGGATTTTCCCGTCCGACGGGCGACAAAGTCGCCGCAGGAACCGGACCGAATCGGCCCGAGGTTCTTCCTCCCCCTCCCCCATCCCCCCGCTGCATTGCAACAATGCAGCAGGACACGCTAGCGCTAGTAGCGCGATAATGCGGCTGAAGCCTTTTGTACAGAAAGTACAGAAAGAGGCCAAATCGGCGGCGGTTTGGCTTGCGGTCAAACCGTGCGCGAACAATGGCGCGCATTTTTCATTCCGGGAACGAAGTGCGTTGATCCCCGCTGTCGATCAGGCGCGATCTCATCAGGGAGCGAGAGCGAGCGCGAGTTCGCATCCGCAGGCGCAGCCTGCGTTCTCCGAACGCGATATATTTGGACCGCCGAAAAATCAGCCGGCGATCGCCAATCTCCCCTTCCCGCGGACGCGGGAATCAGCCAGAAAGGGTGCAACCTTTCGGGGTTGAGGGGGGGAGGGGGGGGAGGGGAGAGAGAAGCGGTAGCTATCGAGTATCTTGCGTGTCACGCTTCCGGCAGAGTTCGTTCAGATTTCGCTGCCTTCGCGGCGACTTCATTTACGTTGATTATGCCTAATTGGCAGAGGACGGAGGGGGGGATGGATCCGCCTGAGCGGTCTCCGAAAGTTCGAGACATCCTTCCTTGCAGACATCCTATCGGAGCAGGATCCCTTCCCCTGCGAGGAAGACGTACATCTTATTCCGTGTGCATTCCTCGGTCTCTTAACATGGTCGGATCGCGACGTTGGATCGCTGGATTTATTTAGTTTCCCCGCTCCTCCGTCGTCTTTTTCTCCGGCGGGTCGAGCCAAGGAAGGAGGACCAGGGGGGAGGACCAAGGGGGRGGGGGRGGGGGGAGAACCTGGCAGAGGAAGAGGCGCGTAGCCGGGCGTGTATTATTTATCGAGGCCAAACCAGGCGCGAGTTCTCGGGCGATGCTTTCTATTCGCGAGGAGGATTTCTTTCGGGATTCAGAGAAATTCGGCTCTGATAGATCCGCGCGCTACGTAACGCCCGCGTAAATTACGGGCGCAGGCGAGCGAAGCGGAATTGCACGCCGTTAGTCCGTCAGCGCCGGTTTCTACGGGATCGGGCGCGCGCTGTGCGGTAGATCCGGTTTATCGATCAAGTGCATCAAAGAGCAGCCATCGAAGGAGCGATCATTTTTGGGGTCATTTCGGGCGATGACGAAGGCCGAACAAACGCACAATTGCGATTGCACGGCGGCGCCGGAATTTGCCGGAATTTGTCTGATTCCCGCGGATCTCTGTCCGCGCGACAGAAAGGGAGGACTTTAAGCGGCGATACCGTGTTTATAACAGATAACGGTCGCGTGTGGAGCAAGCGGCCGTATCGGATTAGATAAAGCGGATATCGGCGCACGAAAATAAAATACGCGAAATGAGTGAAAGGAGTCGGCAGTCGAGTGGCTCCACTGCCGGTGGAGCGGCATGAATTTTCGGACGTTGCGCTGCTTCTGATAAGGATCGACTCGGGCTTGACTTCCTGGACTTCGGTACGATTGCCGATCGACTGACCGTGAGCGAAGAGGACGTTCAATGCAGAAGGACGTGTAATTGCAATTACACGCATGCAAGCTGCGCGTATTATCGCTCGGATCGGAAAAGATCGGGAACGTTCCGATTATCGAGCGCATTATCTTAATCATCCGTGTCAATCGTACGTGTCAATATTAGTCATTCGTAGTTTCATCGCGTTAGGGAACGGTCGGGACTTTCTAATTCTGTAAATAGGCGACACTTGTTCTAATCGCCAAAATCGAGTCATTTCGTTCCGCGAAATGATTTCGATCTCGATACCGACGATTGAATTCATCCCAACGTGAAAGAAAGAAAGAAAGATCACTAGCTATTTTAGATATTCAGCGATAGACAAGACAGATTAAGAGGAAAAGAAGACAGGAAGAGAGAGAGAGAGAGAGAGAGAGATCGTGTTTTTCCATTTTTCTCCAAACTGTAAACTCCCAAAATGTTGCAACGAATCGTCTGTGAAGATTCGCTTCGTCGGCATCGGCGGAAACGCCGATTAACGGACCATCAGCTGCAAACGCCTACGCTGATTCGCGGGCAACGTCTCAAGACTGAAGCGAAGCCCCTTGACTCGTCATCAGGTGATAAATCTCTCGTTGGGGAACCGAGCCCGTCCGCGCGCGTCCGCTCGTCTTCCTCGAGAGAGGCTTCCGGGGACGAGAGAGACGACGAGAGCACACTCGCCTCCGAGCGAATCGTCGGCTCGGTTCGGACTCTGAGCTCACCTAGTCATTTGCGCGCGAGCACTCGCTGGCGGACACTCGTTCCGAGCTCGCTCCGTTCCGAGCTCCGTGGCCGAGCAGGAACAGGTTCGCGGGGACATCGGCGCGATCGAATTCGGTGGGACCGGCCGCGCGACGGGCGGCAGGACGTGGCAGAATGAAGGACATCCGCTCACAGGTGAGTCTCCCCCGCGGCACCCGCCTCTCTGCACTCCCCGCGTCCCACCGTCGGCGATCGGACGTCACCGCGACTCTGACGCGATCGACGAGCGAATTCGGCCAATGACGTTCGTTGACGGACGAGCCGGCTGCCGGCGAAACCACTCGGCCCTCCTCGGCAACCTTCGGCATCCCTAAATAATCCCACTGACACCCCCGCGGCTCAGTGCAGCGGCTCAACTGTCGGCCGCAATTACGGGTTACGAGATGGTTGTTCGTCCGCTCGTCAGTGATGCGATTGTAGTTCTTCAAACATCGTGTCTCTCTTCCTTTTCTTTTATCCTTTCTCGAGAATCTTACAGTGAAGCATTGGAGAAACGCGATTCGTGGAACTTGCCTGTCGTTCTCTGTAATCGGCAAACGTTTGTATTATTTCAGATTATTATTCAAGCTGGAATAAATACGTACTTTCCTATGTATTTAATCTCGACACGAAACGTGATCAAGGCATCAATTTGTAGATAATCCTTTTCCCTTGAATCCCTTTTCGAATCAAAAGGCAAGAAGACTCCCTCAAACATTCTCGAAACATTTGGAGAATGCCGAGCGCGCAATTATCATCATTCGTAAAATTGGAATCGACGCGGAGAGAAACTCGAACGCAAACAGGATCTCGATTTAATGTCTTGTCGCGCGCGTAACACGGATTCGAATTTTTCGGCGCTCCGCAAGCGGTATCCCCGAAGAGAATCGCGCGATTGGAGAGTCCGCCGATGCGACGAGCCTCTATATATACGGTTGCATCAACGAAGCGAGAAACGAGGGTACACTCGATTAATAGTGTCATCGGGGTCCCAGCCGCGACTGACATAATCGACAAATCGGGACCGGTTCGAAGGTCAGCATCCTCGATGCTCGGCGTAATCATTCACAAGAAATGAACGAATCGTACCGCCGAGTATTTGTTTCTGCAAATTCGCGCTTCGGTCTCGTGCTTGAACCAGTTCTTTCTCGACTTTTCTTCTGCTTTTGCTGAAACTTGTGCAGCGAGGTGAAGCCCGATCATTGGGTCGCATCTTGAAACGTTCGATACGCTCGTTTCTCTCGCCGATTCGAGACTCGAGCAAATCAAGCGACGCGGGATCGATAATCCATGAAACAACGATTAACACAACCGTATGAAATTCTTATCGTTTCATCAAGTCCGAAAAGTCGATGAAATTTTCGAAAGCTGAACGCCATTGTCGAGGGACCGAGGACACAAACGATGAAGCGAAATGTACGAGACTCGTTACTAAACGAATACGCAAAACAAAAATTGCGCCTTGAAGAACGCCACGAGATTGCATTTCGTGCGAACGTGCGAGCTGAATCGAGTAAAGATTTCATGGGAAGATTGTCGGTTGTCGAAGATTATCCCTTTCCGTCGAGCTTCGGATGCCCAAAAGTCTAAAAGCGAGAGTATGCGAGTGTGTAATCAATTGCGGCAATTGACCATCATCGCGTTATCGCCGTTTCACGAGATCAGGAGATCAAAAAATTGTTTATCCCGCATGAAAGCAAGCATTCGTATATGTGCTCCATCAAGGCTGTTCGCGTATCTTGTTCTTTTTCCCGTTTTTTCTCCTTTTCTCAGCCACCAGCGTATCGCGATCATGCGTGCTTTATCGCATGAAAAAAAGTATCAGTTCAATGTCAATGTTGCTGGAATGCGCCTAGCGGACTCGTCCCTTTTTATCTTGGGAATGCCGGGCGATAAATTCACAGGCAACGGATATTCCACAAAGAGGGGAATCCCCTCCCAGTTCACGCGCTCTTCTCAGATTTTGATCGTTCTTATTATCGCATCAGATTAACGCGTAAACTATCGTGACAAAATTAACGCGATTGCTCTCGTCACATCGAACCTTGCGCGCGCGATGAGATCATGAGATCATTTTTACTGACGCGTGCGTGCAATAGAAACCGCGCGAAGCGTGGACTCACATTTCGCGGATCGAATTCGCGAAAATTTCACGCGGAACCAAGCCGCTCGTTCGCGCGCTTGCGCTTCCCGAAATGCCGCGAGATTCCGAAAAAACCGCCGAGCGCCTTTCCTTCCTTTCTTTCCCTATCTCTTCCCCCAGCCCCTTTTCTCTTTCTACTCGAGCGAGAGCGCGGATATCGCGCGGACATCGAGAGTTAATCGTCTCTCACGGTCGGGGCGCAGCTTCCTTCCGCAATTCGCGGACGGCGATCTAGAGATAAAACGCCAATCAATATCCGCGACATCGGAAAGAGAAAGAGAAAGAAAGAGAGAGAGAGAGAGAGAGAGAGAGAGAGAGAGAGAGAGAGAGAGAGAGAGAGAGAGAGAGAGAAAGTGAGAGCAGGCGCGCGAGGGAGAAATGTCTTACTTTTCTTAGGCGGCGGGAAAGGCGCGTTTACAACGGGGCCCATCCATCGGCGATAGTAATTTATCGCGCGAAGCATTCTAGTGATCGTTGATCTGTGACTTATATTAATCTATGCCCGTTCTTCGTTAGCGAGACGCTTGCAGCATCCAAGCGTTGCTCGCTAAGCGATCGTAAACAATAATCATATCGCTTCTGTTCCGTTCCCGATATTCCGATTGTTCCGTTACCCGGGGGAACCTTCCCCTCCCCCTGGTGTAAGGGGAGGGACTAATGAGCGAGCAACATAACAGTAACACCATCGATCGTTATCGTTATCGTTATCCCGATCGTTACGATTTATCGATCGACGCGGCAGGAAGAGGAATTCTAGGGAGAATTGGCTGGTTTCCGTTGCTCGTTGCATCGTCGCGGCTCGCGCGCGTGGCAAGCCGACCTTGCCCATTGATCCCGCGCGAACGCGCGAGAAACGGGAAGGGATCGCGGGACCATGGGGCGGGTAGGATGGAGGGGGGGACGGGGGACGCCCACGAGCGTCGTTCGCGCGCTTCTATTCTCGTCCGCGCGATTCACGCTTTCACGCGCGACCTGAGTCACTCGCGCGTGTGCGCGCGTATGGACGGGCCGCAAGTTTCGCCGCCGCAACCACCCACCTGTCGGCGGCCGCGTTTTATTTTCGCCCTCTCCCCCCCCCTCCCACGCATAACTTTGCGTTGATGCACAAAGAGAGAGAGAGAGAAGAGGAAAGCGGCTTTAAAATTTCTCGCGCCGCGCCGTACTCGCGACTTTGCGATATATCGAGCGTCGATAGCGGCGAAAATGCTCGCCGCGCTTCCAGCGAATGTTTTCCGCTGTTTCTTTGTTAATGATATGCCCCCTGTTAATGATAGGTAGAGGAAGATAGAGAAACCGCAATTTCGAAGCCCAATCGCGTGCTAATCTTCCATTTATCCGCAGACCGATGGACTAATCGGCGGTCGCGCGATAGATAGTTTTTTCTTTCTCTTTTCTGATGCGCCAGCGAAAATGAGATTTGCGTCAAGTTCGTCCGTGAAATGCAACGCGTCCTCGCTTCGTAGCGATAGTAGACGGCGAGGAAACCGCGAGAAGTAATTCCTCGAGAGAGAGAGAGAGAGAGAGAGAGAGAGAGAGAGAGAGAGAGAGAGAGAGAGAGAGAGAGAAAAACCGAGCTGTGTGATTCAGCGTGGCATCTTTCCGGCCGAAGGTAGCCTTCCGGTTTCCGGAACGGACTTCCTGTCCCGAAATCGCAGAACGTGGTTGCGGCGCGACAGAGCCGCCGCACAGATTTTTCCGCGCCTTATCGCGGCTCCTTTTGGGAATTTTGTGGGCCTTCGCGGATGCCTGTCGGCGCGACAAACAAATCTGCGCAGATGAGACGATCCGCGGCCAAGCCGAGGAGCCGCGAATGTACTCTCGCCGCCAAGTCGGCGAATCGCGTGCGAAGGCACCCCGGAAATTCGAACGTCGCTCGACTGACATTTCGCTTTTGTACAACGACGCTTCGCAATCCCCGGAACGTTTGTCAGGGAATGCACAGCGTGCGAGATAACGCGAGGAAGAAGCTCGTGCCAAGTAGCATGAAGGATTGCGTGCACCGCAACGCGTGAATCACAGAGCTATACGAGCTATACGCGACACATGGTTGCGCAAATATGTCTCTCCTCGGCAATATCGCCAAAAGGATTCTTCGCCGAGCATTCGCTGAAAATTCTACAATCGGACATGACGACGCAAATTAGCCTCCCAGCGAGTGCTTTCGCCGAGAAATTGTAGAAAGCTCTGAAGCGGGACGGTTGCGAGCTGAAGCGCGATCATTGGATCGCATCTTGAAACGTCTGTTCGAATACGCTCGCTTCTCTGGCCGATTCGAGACTCGAGCAAAGCGACGTGGAATCGATAATCCATGAAACAGCATGATTAACCGTACGAGATTCTTACCGTTTCATCAAGTCCGAGAGAGAAGTCGATGAAACATTAACACGCGACAGCGTTCGTGCGCGCGGCTGATTGCGGATCACGATTCTTTCTCCCGCTATCGGGCGAAAGAAATTTTCGAAAGCTGAACGCTGATTATCCGCGCGCGGGACTGAAGCTATCAAGATGAGAACGACGAAGCGAAATAAAAATCAGACTCGTTATCCGCGATCGCAATCCGCATTCGCTCGGCTGTTTGCGTTTCCTTCTCCGTGCATAAATCGCACGCTGTCGAGAAAGCTTTTTCTTAATTACTTAATTCTCCACGCAGGCCAGTCACGTCCACCTGGGATGTCCACGGGAACATCATCCAATACGACTGCGCGACTGAAATAATTTGCCGCTTTCTTGAAGAGCAACATGCGCACGTCGCGATCTAGTAGCGTGATTGGAGTCGATGCGAGCGTAAACGGCGGAATTTGATGAGCGACTCCTGCCTGTCCTTTGAAGCAGGCAATGCTTGGCACTATTCTTGACTATCTTTATCGGCCATGATCTATTTATAAAGAGCTATGCAAAGTGCATCGCAAAACATCGCTGAAAGCGAGCGCTCGGATGGCCGGATGATCGATGTCGATTAAAGCTGAAACTTTCCGAACTTTGAACGCTTCGCGTAACTGCCCCGTGAATCGAATCTTAGATTGCAAATTATTTCGGAATTCATCTGAATCTATTTCGCTGTGCACCGATAAAGCGTATATCGCCAGCGTATTGAAAATCACAAGCCATGAATCACTTCACTGGCGAAATGAGACAAAGAAGTTACGTGGCACGTGAGAATGAACGTAAGCGTCCTCAAGTGCGCGGATATGAGTATCCGCACCGAACGGCACTTCCGAGCGATCTTGAAATATTCCAAGATAACTCACAACTTACGCTGATGTATGCTGCCATCGACAGTTTCAGAAAAATGGCTACGTCGTGCTGGAGGACTTCTTCCAGCCGGAGGAGATCGAGGAGCTCAGGTCCGCCGGAGAGGAATTCACAAACAAGCTGCCAGCCGAGTCGGAACGAAAGATATTTAACACGATAGAATTACAACAGAATAAAGATCAGTATTTCTTGGATAGCGCCAACAAGATGAGTCTCTTCTTCGAGGCTGAGGCTTTGGAAGAGGATGGAAGATTGAAGGTTCATCCGAGGGTATCGTTGAACAAAGTGAGTTAAGAAATTGATTAAAAAATTCGTTCGTTCTTTAATATCATCCTTGATTATTCCTATCTTTAAATAGAATCATATATGTAACGATAAAATAATTACAATTGTCTTACATTATGTCATACCCTTCCAGATAGGTCATGCCCTCCATTGGCTGCATCCTACGTTTAAGAAATACAGTTTTGACGAGAGAATCAAAGAGGTAGCGTTCCAATTGGATTATCAAGAGCCAGCAATATGTCAGTCGATGTATATTTACAAAAATCCCGGAACAGGCTCGGAAGGTAACTTGGCACATCTCTTTTCATTCTATTCGCACATAAAGCATGAGACGATCTACATAACTTGATTCATATCTGTTAACAATAAGTTACTGTTGCATCGAGTAACGACTCTTCGCTTCGCTTTTACAGTTACGATGCATCAGGACGCTTCGTATTTGTACACCGAACCAGAAAAGCTAGTGGGATTCTGGATTGCACTGGAGGACGCTACGCAGGATAACGGATGTCTGTGGATCGCTCCGGGTTCGCACCAGAGTGGAGTGCACAGACGTTACATAAGAAACAAGGATCCGAGTTTACAAGATCTGCTCATTTATGACAGAGCGGCACCCTGCTATCCGTTGAACAATTTCCGGCCAGTACCGGTACGCAAAGGAAGCTGCATTCTTATCCATGGTCAAGTGGTTCATTTCTCTTATCCGAACAAAAGCGAGACGTCGAGGCACGCTTACACATTTCATGTGATCGAAACGAAACATGTGTCTTACTCGAAGGAAAACTGGCTTCAACCGCCCAGCGGTGGTTTCGCAAATCTCTATAAGAATTAGATAAGTGTCGTTAAACTCATTAAAAATGCATCATTGTGCAATTATATTTTTCAGGATTTGTACTCTTTCCTTGATATAATATACATAATGTACAAAAAAAATATCGTTGCCCTATTACATACTTTAGGAATAAATGGATAATCTTTTTATAAATCTCGCAATTACGAACTAACGATCATGAATTCAACAACATAAAAAACATCGCAGGCACCATACAAACATACATTTTGTTTGACATATAATATCAAACAAAAAATTTTTCGATGCTGCCAAAGTAAATCATATCGTTACAGCATGACTAGTCAATGACTTTTATTCTCATTCCCTCTCGATCTAGTATTATCTTATCAAATTTATAATAGGCGTTCAATATTCCGAGTGCTCCAAGATTTAATGGAAACACGTATCAGCAGTGATATACGATAGATTTATGTTCCGTTCCTTTTACGAATTGTCACCGCGATTAAAATACGTGATAAATTTATCACAGAGAGATAAGATCTAAAGAATTATTTACCGAAAAATTCTGCTGTCACGTTTACTATCTCGGAAAAAGCAGCGCAAGCTAAGAATGAAATATCGATTATATGATTAAATTATAAATGATCCATGAATGACAAGAATGAAAAGAAATATCATAATAGGAAAACAAAGGCCAATAAAGAAATCTTAGACTAAGAAAATTAGAAATGTAAATGAAAGAAATAGAAAGCATACGAAAATTATTGATATCAGATTAATGTGATTTATACCGATCAGTGTAAAAAAAGATTTACATATGAGTATATGCAAAAATTTCTTATCGTTGCGTGTATTTTTCTTTTGCCGCCCATTTTTATGCACATGAGAGCATGAGAGAATTGTTTTAATATGAGGAATATATTTTCTCAATAGACTCCATTCTTTTTTTCTTTTTCTTTTGACGTAGCCCATATCATCGAGAAACCAACTCGAAAAAGTTATATACACGAAACGCATATCGAAACGGATAGTATATTAAAAAATACTAGATCTGATAGATGTAATGTAATAAAATTACAACACGAATCCGTTGTGTGTTCTCCTCAGCATTAGGAGAGATATCTCTCTTTCTTAAAAAGTTAAATCCTGTAAAAAAAAAGAGAAAAAAAAGAAGATTATTGAACGATGCACAAGATTAAAGATTTCTATGCTCTCTTTATGAGCAGTTCTATCGGGATACAGATTAAATGCGTTAGTTCGACGTACAAAAAGTTAAAAAAATAAATTAAATCTCTCAATTGACAGTTGAAATAAATAAAGAAATGTAAATAATCATATACACACGTACATTGCTTCTGCGTTTCTGTGTGAGCAGCTAATGCACGGAAGTGTGTATCCAATTCTTGCAGTTGCTTCAATCCACACTTCAACATATCTTCTTTTAACTTTACACAGCAATATATGTCCAAGAGTTCCACATCTGTCGCTGATAGAAATGCGCTGATATTATGCTGCAGACTGAACAATGTCTCGTATTTGATCGAATCTTCGGCTTGCATCAGTAATCTGATAACAGAAAGAAAATTGTATAACGACGCGTGGTATAACACGCATAACGCAATGAGAAATATTATCATGAAAAGACGATTTACTCATTTAGGTTCCTCGTTAGATCGGCTACCTTCTTGCCGATTTCGGGGCATATACTTTCTAACGCTGTACGCGACAATGCTGGATTCGTAAATTCGAAGGAATGGGGCATTCCTGCGATATCACGTGCCCAACCACTACACAGAAAATAAAATAAAATAATAATGGATTATCTGGTTACGAGCGCAAGAGAAAAAGATCATCTCTAGTGGCATCTTGCTATCGTATATAAATTCGCTCTTGAAAAATGTTACAAATAAATCTTACCATATGTCACGTGTCTGTTTATAAATATGCTCGAAACATAAGAACGCTTTTGTCGCTCTGTTTTCTTGCTCTTTGACATTTTTCGTAGAACCTATCTTTTCGTACAATTTTTTCTGATCGACAAATTTTTGACATCTCTTCTGGAGTTCCTAAAAATAACAGTGTGCCATTGATGTAATTATAATATAAGCACATGCGGCAATTATTTACATTCTTGTTTCATATATGCGTTACATAGGTATCTCCGATAGAGAATAAAGATACACGCGTGCTCATTCTTTCAACAAAATATCAATAAATTACTTTGCTTCCATAAGCGTTAGCTTGCTAACATAACGCGATATCCAAATATGATCACATAATTAAAGTACATAAAAATCTTAAACGAATAGAAGGAAAAAAAGGATGTAACTATGAGGATTCGCCATATTATCCGGCATATTAAATGGCAAACAATCGCAAAATAAAAAATAAGATAATGATTTAAATAATCAGATGACGTATATTACTTTAATAGTTCCGAGTGTTTGTTTTGAAAGTTCACCGTGCTTATCCACATTAACCATCTCTATTAAATCGCTGCATTTCTCCAAAATATGTTTCACATTATGCAAATTTCTACCACCAGCTGAAAATAACGTTTAACGTTTAACGCTCAAGTTATAATGGATATAGTGCGATATGTACGATTGTAGCAGTAGAAAATAGTATTCTACATATTCTACATATGTATTCTACGTATTTAAATATATGAGTAAATATACTTGGAGCATGCTCGAAAGTTGAAAATAATTCCCTCAGGATGGATTCAGATTCGTTCCGTCTAAAGAACGAATCGCTTATAGCCGCGATCCAATGCTTTATAGCACACTTTAATGCAGTCACGACAGTCCAAGGTGGTTTTATAATAACATACGTCTGCCAATTTGCAGCCCCATAAATTTCCGACATCTGTTTTACGATAATCTGTAACAGAAACAACTGTTAGAGATCCCGATCTGCAAAAGCCAGCGATTCCACCTTAATCCACCTGTACCTTTGACAGAAAGTTTTTCATAACTGCCTTTGTTTCCTCAAAGATATCGTCCGTTAAACAGAATTCTTCGGAAGAAGTATCTAAATCGTTGATTGTTTCCAGATTTTTGCCATATTCTAATGTTTTGATTTTGTGTATTAATGCCTTATTACAGAGATTAACGTCGTATGATAGTAAAACCTGCGAGATGGAAAAATGAATACGACGCACACTGATGGTAGACGGTAGATAGTAGATTCGTTGGTAGACGTAATAAAATGGCATGTTACCACAGCTTTCTGTAGTTCACGTATCTGCAGACAACACTGAAGAATTTCATCATCGGGACATTTTAAAGAAAACTCCATCTTATTTTTTATTGCCTCTTCGCGTGTTTGTCCTATAATATGTGGATTTTTAGAAGCCAGCAATTCGTGTATGAAACGTATGGCCTTGTTGGCCTTCCCTTTTAATTCCTCTTTACATTTATCCTTGAGAACGTCCAATTCCTGTCACAGAAGTTATTTAAAAGGTACATCGTTAAATCTTTCACGAATAATAAGATATATTCTTTATATTATATTGTATTATTATATCGTATTACTAATATCGTTGCTACACTTATATCGCTTATATTTATATGTACTGATATTTACATGTATCACAGTCCATGGAATCACGATGAAAGGGCGCAAATTCCCGTTTGTCTTTTTTATTTGTTCGATAATATCAAGATTTGATAAAAATACATTTGTATCAACAACAATGTGCAATGGACCGTCGTCTTGAGATTCTAGTTTATCTGGCTGTATCGATTTTTTGGTATCTCCCGATACGTAACATTTTTCATTTATACCATTTTCTTGTAAACCTTCATTAAGCCGGGTTTTGACAACTTCGACCTATGTTGAAAAATACGAAATCATTAAGTCGAAAAGTCACACGTCATATGAAAAATCACATAAATTATTAACGCAATATTTCTTTTATTTCATGATTAGAAAGACCTCCACTATAGTTTCTTGGGCTTTCATCGGTTCCCAATCCATTTCTTCATAAAAAATTTCTTGATTAGCCTGTCCTACCAATTCATCTTCTATTACACTATTAGATTTATTATCTTGTTTAGTCTTATAATTTTTATCTTTTTTTTGTTGTTTTAATGAAGCATCTTCCCTATGCATATGCTTTTTCGAAGTTTTATTTAATCTTCTCGATTGAATTTTAGCACTTTTGTTTAATCGGATATCGATATTACCTATAAAAACAAAAAGCAATATGGATATTATTAAAAAAAGATAAGCATCTCAATATTTTATCATAAGATCAAAGAATTGTCAATTTACTACATAAATTTTTGTCAAATATTTGTGAAATTTTTTCAGAAACGTTATCATCAATATACTTTCTCTTTATTTTTTGCATACGTTCAGTTGCCAAATTTTTTTTCAATGGTGTATTCTTCTTCTGTTCTGTCGTTTTGCATTGTATTGTCGTTTCTAAATGCGAAATTGTTTTCTTAGTCCCATCATTAACGTATAATATTATATAATCATAATAAACATTCATTTTCAAATATAAATTCGTGTAACTGTAATTACCAGAAAAGCTTTTGTGACGCAACGTTTGATCGGTCCATGTTTCATTCTCTGATGTTTTGACGTTAGCATCATCATTATTTTTATTAGTACTTTTCTGATATCGCTTATCCTCTGCACGCTTCTCAATTTGTTGTGTTATAGATATCCGTTTTACAAACCTTAAATCATCTATATTCGTACTGTTTTATTTTTTTGTCTCTCTCAATATATCATAAAAAATTTCATAACATGACACGAATGTCTACGATGTATCATTACCTTTCTTATCAAGAGATTTCACCGATCTGTCATCCTTCGACTGCCGAGACAAACTTCTTGAATTAGAAAGGAAAAGTCGTTTATCTCTCCATCAATGTCACATATAAACTTTCTAAAAGCAAAAAGAGAGAAAGATCCGTACCTGGTATCTGATCTATCATGTATTTTTTTATATATCGCTTTCATTTGTGCCGTCTCTATAGTTACTTTTTCTGAATGCCTAGACGTCCTTGTTTTATCCTTCCTTTTCTTCTCAGAATCGTCATCCTTCTTACTTGTCGAGGATGTCTGTGATGTCTGAGACATCAAAATACATTAAATGGAAATCGAATGTTAGACGAAAATAGAGCAGAGGCTAACACGGCTCAGAACTTACGTCTAATGTAGGTCGAGTCCACCTAGTCTCATTCGTTTTCACATTAAAGTAATACACCCTATCTGGATGCCTCTCCGAGTTGACGACGATCCAATCCTTCGGCAATTTCATCATTTTAGGATTACGATGTTACAGCGTTGATTTAAAAAGTGCGATTAAGTTGTATTCCTCTAGCCCATTCGCTTTTCGATTAGTCGAAGAGCGTTTGTCATTGATCTAGCAATCTGTAACGTAGATAATTATATTTAGATCAGATATAAAATCTCAAAGTGATGTAAAAATACCAAACATACCTCATGCGAGAGATTGCAAAAACAAAGTATGTATTGAACTGCTGAGGTTACACTTTCAAATACATGTTTTGCTCGAGCCAGAACAATTTGCAATCCTTGACCCACAAAGCGAAACAAAAAACAGCAAGAAATGTGTTATAAGTAATAAAAAAAAAAAATGGAATATATTTCCCGATCTCACGATGATAAATAACAACATCGGCAGACAACACCAAACACGAAATTGACGTAGCAAGGACACACGTAATATACACATGAGCTTGTATGAATTACCATCAGGTGTGATGCAATGCATCGAAGCATATTAAGGGCATAATGTTTTAAATAACGTATTATTATGTATCTTAATATATTAAGATACGAGAAATATGTGACACAAAAATATTACTAGAAGGCATATATCATGGATATCGTTTATAACTATTTTTCCATAAATTTTAGTTACGTTCACCCAAGTTCTACAAAACTATATTGTTCATCTAATCGAAACATTAATAAATCTCTCGAATGCATTAACGTGCATTATATTTTCGAAGAGAATAATGGGATCTTCACGATTCCATTATTTCGTAGCACTCACTTCGCATTGAACATGTCAAATGAAGTAACAATTTTATAATCCCAAAAGAAAGCGTCACGAGTGGTCACGTCTAGTGCAGACATTTTCATAGGTTATCATCTGTCAAGCAGGGGCCTGTCATGTAAACGAGTATCGATCGATTCTCGACTGAAAGTATTTGTCAAGCACAATTCTACAGTTGCAAATAATCGCGTGTATTACAGTATTTTATACTGTGGATGTTTACTTCTATTTTATATATACATACGTATCAAAGCAATCGAACAAAGTTTCGTCGCGTAGCACATCAGAAGTATGGCAACCATTGGGGAACCTCTTACTCTAGCAAGAGGTATGTAATGATGAATCGCAATCCTCGGCTAGAAAAAATATTTTATAAATTTTTAACGATGAGTAACGTCGAGTAACATCATTTTTTCTTGCTCTCTGTAGATGTCAAAAGATCTATAGAATTATTGGATAAGTTGCAAAAAGGTAAGCGAGATATAGTAATCATAATATAATACCATAAAACTTTTATTTTCTAAATGGAGCATCTCTTATGTGATATTTATTTTCTCTAGGAGGTGAAGTTCCTACGACGAAACTGGCAGCGTTACAGAAAGTATTACAAAGCGATTTTCTTAGTGCCGTAAGAGAAGTTTACGAGCATGTGTACGAGACCGTCGATATTCAGGTACAAAAGGAACATATCTGATACTTTAATTTGAATAAATAATTCAAATATCTCATTGTAACTATCGTTACATTTTATTAAATAGCTCATTGTTATTACCGTTATTATTTTATTGAAGGGTTCCCAGGATGTACGTGCATCTGCAACAGCAAAAGCAACCGTTGCTGCTTTTGCAGCCAGCGAAGGTCACGCGCATCCACGTGTGGTTGAATTACCAAAAACAGAAGAAGGACTCGGTTTTAATGTAATGGGAGGTAAAGAACAGAATTCACCGATTTACATATCTCGCATTATCCCAGGTGGCGTCGCTGACAGACACGGTGGTTTAAAACGTGGGGATCAACTTTTGTCCGTTAACGGAGTGGTCAGTGAAAATTTTTTACGTTTACCATTGTTTCTAGATATTTGAAAGGAATAAGAATGAGAGATGAGATCTATTTCAGTGTGTTGAGGGTGAGAACCATGAAAAGGCGGTGGAATTGCTCAAGCAGGCCCAAAATTCGGTGAAACTGGTGGTTCGTTATACTCCGCGTGTTCTAGAAGAGATGGAGTTGCGTTTCGATAAACAGAGGGCTGCTCGTAGACGTCAGCATATGCAATAAGTATCAAACATAAGTGCAAATTAAATTATATTCACGTAAGCAAATTATTAACTATATATATATATATATATATATATATATATGATGTCTATATATACCATATACATATATCTACATGTATATTGAAATTATATTCATAATTGTAGTTTATAGTTACCATTTTGGCAATATTATTCATATTCTGTCCGTTAATAAATATTATATCTGTTATTTAGATGTGTCCTTTGTAAATTCTTTACATCACATTTGTAGAATACAATTTGTAAATATGCGAAACAAATTTCAAATTGTAAATATGACCTAATTTAAAATGTATGATTTAATTGTATCATAATTGTATCATTTAAAAAGCAAAAATCTGTGTGGTTCATTACTTGAGCGATACAATTTATAAATAAGAGCTTGTCTCAGTCATTACATTATGGTATGTTAAAGATAAAAATATTGCTTTAGATAATTTTCAAATTATACGATTTTGACATAAAAGTTTTCTTTTTATTTAATACTATCGAAAATTTTGCTGCAAAAGTCGCTTCAGATCTCGCATTGAATCGTATTACTTTTCGATTAGAAACAGCGAAGGCCCGTGGATTTTGGAAAGTAAAAAATAGGTACGACTAGATACAGAGTTTTTATAGAAGGATAACTTTAATTCTTATGCACATGTCATTCTGCAGACACTTTGTATTTTCACGATTCTGACTCGCGGGCATTTCTCAATTTGTCTTAATCAGTGTCGCGATTGTATTACAGAGAATACGCAATTAAAAAGAGAATACGCTAATAATCACCTTTCTATGTAAAGCGTATTCCATGTAATGCCTAAAAGCTTCAGTTAATATAAATATAAAACTCAAGGCGTCGCCATCTTTCGCGCGTGATATCGCATGTAGATTTTCCGATCTAAATCTTTTGAAGTTTATGGCGGGTTGCCGGCTGCCATCTTGCACCTCGCTCGTTTGAGAAGCCGGCCGCCCTCAAAAATCTCGAGTTTCACGCGTTTGCGCGGCCTCAGCTACTCCGTAAGTAAGTTCCGCGTTGCCGCAACGAACTCGAGAATTCGTCATATTTAACTCATCCAAGATTCGGGCTCGGAATGCTTTAGGTGAGTCCAAAACGCGCCTACATCGATTCCATGATCGCGATGGCGTGTGATTTACTGGGTACATGTGTGTACGTGCCTTGTGCCTCTTGCATGTGCGTGCGTGCTTTTGCTCCGTTGGCCGGTAGCACGTTAATCTCGTTATGATACTTGAATCGCGCCTACGAAAGAAACACGGCCTCTCCACGAATGATTCTCTGGCGCGTTTCTCACTCTACAAGCATGCTCGTTAGACGAAGCGAAATTTAGTTAGATATATCCAAGGCTGCAACATTACAATCGATAAATGAAAATATCGAAACAACATGCGCTAGGTTTATCGTGACTATTAGGCAGTCGAATTGTATCTTTGTTTGCATGCCTCCATCTCCATTATATTCCTAGGAAATTTAGCTAGACTTCAAAATATATTGCATATCCTTTTATCTCTTTGAGCCATTATATATCCCTGTAACTGATCCTTTTCCATATAAGATCGGATCTTCAATGATGTATGATTCTAATATAAACAGACATTTGCTTTTATTCTTTATCTTAGCAAATAGCTTCTGTACTATTCACCGTGTTAAATGTTAGATGTAGACATCCAACGTCTTAAATCATTTGTTGTACACTTGCCTTCATACGATTAAGCTTATCCTATCTAGTTATCATTGTCATGATCTATATTTTTCTGCATTTTTCTGCATATATATTTAGAATAATATAACTGAATTATATGAATTGTTTAGGTCTATTACTATCCTCACATGTACGTAGTTGGATAAGTGGAAGAGACAAGATCATTAGCTATAAGTGTGGAACAGATAACCAAGATAGTGCATCAATCAATAAGACATTTAACGGTAATAATACTTTCGAGAGAATGGCGTTACCAAGTAGAGCACGAGTTTATGCTGATGTAAATTCACATAAAGCAAGAGAATATTGGGACTATGAGTCTTATGTTGTTGACTGGGGGTAAGTGTTATGACGTAGTCTAGTAGTATCATTGATTCGATAGTTATGCTCATTTTTCTTTCTATTTTCGTATTTTTCCTATTTTTAGACAACAGGATGATTACCAGCTAGTGAGAAAGTTGGGTAGGGGTAAATATAGCGAAGTATTCGAGGCTATAAATGTTACTAACAATGAGAAATGTGTGGTAAAAATATTGAAGGTATGATTACACGCGACAAGTATTGGTCATAAAGTTGCAATGATAACATTAAATTATTCTTTTTTATTTGTTACAGCCTGTAAAAAAGAAGAAGATAAAAAGAGAAATAAAAATTTTAGAAAATCTTAAAGGTGGGACCAACATAATTACACTCCAGGCAGTTGTCAAAGATCCAGTTTCGAGGACACCGGCACTGATCTTTGAACACGTCAACAACACAGATTTCAAGCAATTATACCAGACGCTAACTGACTACGATATAAGATACTACCTCTATGAATTATTAAAAGTGCGTGTATATTAAGTGCAATGAAACCAAATATCAGTTCATAGTGAATCTTTCTTCAATCGAAATTATTCTTTCGATTGATGTAGATGTCCGAGTATCCAGATTCCAGACAGAGCTCAAAGATATCGTGTTAATATTCTGCTCTTTCCTTTTTAATATTGAGATATTAATCTTTTGCTATTTAGTTTTATCGTTGCACGATGCTTGAATATGTGTCGTGTTTTCCATCTTGATCGTAATACAATACGCATTACCACCTCGTCGCAGATGAGGAAACATTCCTATGTTTAATATAACTGGTTTTCGTTCCGTGTAGGCACTAGATTATTGTCACAGTATGGGAATTATGCATAGGGATGTGAAACCGCACAATGTCATGATAGATCATGAAAATCGAAAATTACGGTTAATCGATTGGGGATTAGCAGAGTTTTATCATCCTGGTCAAGAATATAATGTACGAGTAGCTTCTCGCTATTTCAAAGGCCCGGAATTACTTGTAGATTATCAAGTAAGTATCGTAATGTAAAAATATAATTGAATAAAGGTAGAACGATAGAAAGAAGAAAAAATAAGCAAGATAGTAATTTTAACGAAATTATTGATTTTTTAAAAAAATGTTTGAATATTTATAATAATTTTTATAATGATATATAATGTGTATATGTGTCTGTGTATATATATATTTTTTTTTTTTCTGAAACGCGGAGTATCATTAATGACAAATTCTTTTTGATGTTTCTTTTATAGATGTATGACTATTCGTTAGATATGTGGTCGCTGGGCTGTATGCTCGCGAGTATGATATTCAGGAAAGAACCGTTTTTTCATGGACACGATAATTATGACCAATTAGTACGAATTGCAAAAGTCCTTGGGACTGAGGAGTTGTTTGAATATCTTGACAAGTATCATATTGAACTTGACCCTCGTTTCAATGACATATTAGGTCGACACTCGCGTAAGCGCTGGGAACGCTTTGTACATTCAGAAAATCAGCATTTGGTGTCACCAGAAAGTTTGGATTTTCTTGACAAACTCTTACGTTACGATCATTACGAGAGACTAACTGCACGTGAAGCTATGGAGCATCCCTATTTTTGTAAGCATATATCGATATGTCTTTTTCATGATATTTTTTAAATATCGGTCTAATTTATGAATCAAATTGATAATTTGATTCTAGATCCCATAGTAAAAGACCAAGGTCGATTGACCATGGTGTCATCATCACCTACTCCCATGACAGGCTCAGTGCCTGTAGGTGAGTAGCGGCCCAGGTAATGTCATCACCTTAATCTACCTCTAATTCTATAATAATTGATATAACTCTACGACATATATATATATATATATTGGATATTACAGATTTAACATTGTAAAAACGTTTCCCTTCTTTCTCTCTCTCTCTCTCTCTCTCTCTCTCTCTTATTTTATTGAGATTTACGTCTTTAAGAGTATATGTATTTCTTTTTTTCTAACATTGTTACGCGCGCTCAATATTTTATATATACATATATATCTATTTCTATTATTATAACAAACTTGTAATAATATACCTTATGCAACAAGTGCATTCGCCTGTACAACTTTTATGCGTGAAATGAACACGTGCAGAGATGTAATCGCGAATGTTTACATTTTACATTTGAATAATTTGTATTTAATTAAGCTAAAAGGGATGTAAGTTGTAAATATGTTATTACAAATAGAAAACATTGATTACATGTACACAAGTGCTGTTTATTCGTAATATTATGTTAGTTTATCGTATGACGTAGCGATATTGCATATTAATTGATAACGAATATATAATATTGCGACATTTGAATAATTATTGTGTATGTTTATGCAATGCTATTCGCAAACCTTCGTATTCTTGTTCCTTATATCAATGTCTTTGTCGTTCCTTCTAACAAAATAAAAAGTAATTCTAGCGATTAAGAATTTCAGGTCAATTTGTTTTGTACGAGATATATGTTACTGATAAACAAAACATTACAATTACACGCAAAACATTTAACATATATTATTCTTTATATCGCGATTGAACAAATGTATCGAACATGTTAATGCATTAAGCGACACATATTAATATTATAAGAAAGTTTCATATTGAGGTGATCTTTTTAACTAGGAGATTATTACAGATCATCGTGGCGTAACAATGAGCAGCGTACCGGTTCATGGGACAAATGGATTGGAAAGCATGGAAGAAGTTGGAAGCGAGTGTTCGTTCGCTTCGGAAGAACCGCCTCGACTCTTATAAGTTCAACAATTCTGAACAACAAACTGACTCCCAATCTACCACAGAATATAACAAGTACATTCTTCTTCGCACTCAAATCATACTGGTTTGTAACAATGGTTTGTAACAATAGCTTCATGGTGATCCCATCATTAAGACTGAAATATCTCATTTTATCTCTTTCAAAGATATATGATATCATACAAAATTTGCAATGTACTTAGGGAATCGCGAGAGATGAGAATTCCAAATCGCATAAAGGCACATGCTCCGTCCATATTGGCCGGTGTGCGTGCGATATCGAAAGCAACGCGTTGCTTACTTCCGTTTTACGATTTGCGACGCGCCCTACTATATCTATTATTCTTTTCTGATGTTGCTATTATTATCGTGTTTTTGGCAGATCTATAATTACATGAAAATGCAGCTAGATTCACTCTTATTTGAAAAATGATTACTCGTGGTTACGCGCAGTGATGGAGATTTTAAGCAAAAAATCACCTACTCATATTCACGTTGCATTCACATACATTCGTAACATACACACTTATACACACGCGCGCGCGCGCACGCGCGCGAATACACGCTCACAATTTATACATGTACCTTAGGCCATTCGGTTTAGTACTTTTAACGATGATAAAAATGTTCGTTTATATCTGATACCATAATAGTTGAATAAAATGTTTGTTATAGCCAAGTACTCTTTGTGCTCTGTGAATACCTGCTCTGTGCATCCAGCGATATCGTTAGTCAGCGGGACTAGAGAAATTGTTAGTTTGAAAACGCGATGCAAGATGAATTTGCTATGGGTGTGTTCTTACTCTTTCGTTTTTCTAAGAAAAAAAAAGAAATTGATTGAAATATAGATGCAGATTGCGATAAATTCCATTGGTTATCGCGCAAGCAAATTCACAAGCACCTCAAACACTTGGCACAAAGCCTACAAACATTATTGACATACACGTTAGTTTAAAATGTCATATATATGTATGTATATATATATATATGTGTGTGCATATATATATATRTATATATATATATATAYATAYGTACATATATATATATATGTATATATGTATATGACGTTTTATGTACATGTATATTTGTAAACTCGATCTCCGTACGCTGGTCAATCTTACGCCGATAACTTATATCAAAGAATTTGCTTTCCATTACTTCGGTCATGCAAAATTGCCAATATCTTTGTTACGCATTACAATATGTGAATTATTCTATATAAATATGTAAGATCGACTCATCGTGTACATTCGACAGAATTTGTACATCAAGACGAGACGTACTTGTAAAGAATGTATAGGAATACAATACGCTCCACTTGTACACTGTATCTTTTTATATAATTTTCCAAGAATCTGTCAGTTCCTATATGAATGCGAAGAATGGATTAAGAAAGATCGATTAATCGCCGTTTATATTCCCATACATCAAAACAATACGCATATTTGTATCAAGCAGAGTACGGTGAAAAATTAGCAGGCGCACGTGCGCTCCACCTAATCAATTAATAAAATAGTAATATTCGCTTTTCTCAGTCTGACCGCTGCGCCGTTTTTGCCTTAACAAAATATATTTATATTCATATTTTTTATTTTTCACATATGCACACAGACACACACGCGCGCGTATACGCACACACACACACACACACGCATACATACAATACATTCACGCATGTATATTCATACACGTATACAAATGAAATAAAAGTATAATACGCATTAGATTAATGAGCAAATGTTGCTATATACGTATAACATATAAACTTGTAAAAAAGATGATGAGTACGCTCTATCTAGAAATAGCTAAATAAATATATTTTATTTATTCCATTTTACTGCCACGCTGTACTGCCGAGTATTACTGTTTATACACGTGGTAGAATGTTCAATCGGAAAATTGCTTCCATTGCGGCAAGAACGGCGCACACATATGTGTTTATCTAAGTTTTATACACTCTCTTGTTCATATGTTAAGTTTATCATAATCTAGTTTAATTTTATAGAGAGAAGAAATATGAAATAATCACTATTTAAATAAGCAAATTAGCTTGGAAGCTGAAATAATGAACTGTCTCTCGCCAATAGAAATAATACATTGCGCTAACTTTTGGCTATGATATTTTTTCGCATCATATAATATGCGGACTATTTCATCATATAAAGATACGACGAATGAGAATTGTTTAAAACGTCTTGTCCTTCCTCTTTTTAAAAACTAATGCGTTGCAAATGAATCGACTTTTTTTATCGCGCTCTTTCTCTCTATCTATCTATCCATCTACTTTTCTCTGTCTCTATCTCCTCATTCTCTCTCTTTCTCTCTCTTTTTTTTTCAGTGTACTCATATGATAAAACTGCAGTTTAGTTATTTCCTATGCAATTCCTATTTAATTGCAAATCAATTTTTTCATTACGTTCTGTGTTACTGCAATGTCAGGATGGATACGTTACTTTGTCCTCTGCATAAACATACTGTCTTCAGTGTGTTACTTCGGAGTATTTTGACATGGTTATAAGGTATGACAATAAAATTTGCCAAAGTGCGCAGAATTGCATTAATTTAGACCTGCACTGCAAGAAATACACGAAGTAATGTATTTGATATTTTTGCGAAATACCTATGTCAAAATATTTTAGTAATATAACATACGAACTAATACCGGGGTGGGGCGGGKGGGGGGGGGGRGGKAGGATGGGRGGGKGGAAAAAATACAGACTCGTTAGTGCAAATGCGAAACAATTGTCTATATACGCATGACGGAGATGTGTAACATGACGATGTTATATAATACTGTCTGTTACAGAAGGGATAAGTTATAACAAAATTACAAATAACGTTGCGATATAAAAATTAAAGATTAAAGCAAATACGATTAAGCCCCTAACGAACTGATCCCCTTATCTTGTAACAATAAGCTCGTCTAAGCTCACGAGGGAATATCATTTCTTTTGTTATCGTAAGTAATTAACGAGAAAAAGTATTTTCTTTTTATTGCGTAAGCAGAGAATTAATATAATAATTTTATTATGTATAAAATGTTTTATATATATATGGTGTTTTAATTTTTCTCTGAAACTTCTTTGGAACTTTAGAAATAAAAATACTTGTCATCTTGTTCATTAATCCCTTGCAACTTGCTAAAACAATTCAATTTCAATTTCGAATTTGTAACAATGTGTGTTTCCCATTCTCATCAAATTCTAGTTCGAGGCATCACTATGCGAATCATGTATGTGTGCGTGCATTTGTCTTCGTTCGCTATCTGTAATTGGTACAAACGATCAAAACCAGAAATAAATAAGTCAAATATAAAGTAAAGTTTCTCGTGTGCGCACACACACACAGTACACATCTATATTCTATTCCCGTAAATAAAAGTAAGCCAATCAGAAATAGGCACACGTTATTCACGAGCCTCTTCCCACAATGGCTTCCTCGTTGAAATCAAACAAACATCCTTATATTCCTATGTCGAATTTTCAACATTAAAGAAAAGGATAATTCGACCAAAATAACAGCCGTTTATCCTACTTTCCTTGAACTTTAATTTGAGCAATTAAATCCGACAATTTTGACAACAATACAGACCTGATCGACATTAATTCGACTTACAATATTTGTCCACTGAAGAAATTTAACGAGATATGAGAAAATTCAAGTGTGAAAGGTATAAGCCATGCTTGGAAATTTGAAGAAATAAAAGAGATTTGATTATGACGGAGCACTGTCAAAGCACGCTCTCTGCGTGTTATAGAGGCAAAATAATTAAACTACGGAACATTAAAATTGCCGATTCTTGATTAATCGGTTGGCTATACTGTCGACGCGCAAAGCGTTAGATTCCATCTTTATATTCCTATATCATTGGTTCGGACCGTGGTTATTTCAATGTAGCATTATATGTATTAGTTCAAATCTCACACACAGCATATGCGAGGAGACAGGTCACATGTCCTTAGTATCCCTTGTGTCATTGACAGTCAACTATCAATAGAGACAGCCGGTCGTTGGATCTATTATGATCAAATCATTTTTCTCGTCGGAAAATGGACCAACAGAAAAAGATTGAGAGCTTGCGGCAAAGGGTGGCAAATCTCCAAAACAAGCTAGAAGCGGAAACGGATAAAGAGACGTTGATAAAAAAAGAAACAGTCAAGCAAATATTAACAGAGCTGACGGGGTCGAGAAATGAAGATGCGACTTCAACGATCGTGTCAGCAAAAGCGGCAGATTCGCAGGAGGAAAGTAAAGATGAGATGTTGATGAAGAAAGAAACGATCGAGCATGTTTCAACAGAGCTGGCAAATTTGAAGGAGAAAGATGAGGGTGAGCCGTCAGCGAAAAGAGAAACGATCGAAGATGCGTCAGCAGAGGTGGCGGATTCCGAGAAGGAAAATGAAGACGAGACGTTGACGCAGGAAGAAACTATCGAACACGTGTCAGCAGAGATGGCGGATTCGAAGAAGGGAAATAAAGATGAGACGTTGACGAAGAAAGAGACGATCGAACATATGTCAACAGGAGTGGTGGATCCGAAGAAGGAAAATGAAGACGAGACGTCGAAGAAGAGAGAGACGATCGAGCATATGTCAGCAGAGGTGGTGGATTCGAATCCATATAGGCAAGAATTTTATGATACTATTTTCTCATTTTGTTATTATATAATTATATATTTTTGTCGTTATTATATATTATAAACATTTGTAATATATTGTATATTTTTTGTCATAATATTTCTGATGTGTTTTTTATTTAGCCGTTTGATGGCACTGAAGCGCATGGGCATTGTTGAAAATTATGAAAACATACGTAAATTCACAGTGGCGATAGTGGGAGTTGGCGGCGTCGGTAGCGTAACAGCAGAAATGTTAACAAGATGTGGCATTGGAAAGGTAAAGGAGTTATTATTGTTATATTTAAGTTATATTAATTGCGATATTACTCTACATAATCTACATTAAATACTTGATGGATGGATGCTCAAACGCTAAACTTGTTTCAGCTGATACTATTTGATTACGACAATGTGGAATTAGCAAATATGAACAGACTATTCTTTCAACCACATCAAGCAGGTCAGAGCAAAGTAGAAGCTGCTGCGAATACTTTGGGTTGCATAAATCCTGATGTGAATATTGAGATATATAATTACAATATCACGACTGTTGATCGTTTCCAAGACTTTATGAATATAATAAGGTACAGTATCTATTTATTCTGCTTTATTTATGTTCATATATTTTGACCAATCTTATTAATATATCTCATTATTATCCGACGAGTATTTTAATTTAAATTCTTATATTTTTGCAGTACTTCTAGTTTAACCAAGGGTCCAGTCGATCTAGTATTGAGTTGCGTCGACAATTTTGAAGCTCGCATGGCAATCAATACAGCATGCAATGAGCTCAATCAAAAATGGTTCGAGAGTGGTGTTTCTGAAAATGCGGTATCTGGTCACATCCAGTTTATCGTGCCAGGTGAAACGGCATGTTTCGGGGTAAGATTACAATTTATAACTAATTTAAGAGTCTTTAATACATCTACATCCCATTACAAACTGTTATTATATTCGACTTTTCAGTGTGCACCACCTCTGATCGTAGCATCTAGTATCGATGAGAAAACTTTGAAACGCGACGGCGTATGCGCTGCATCTTTACCTACTACTATGGGTATAATAGCAGGTTTCCTGGTACAGAATACTTTGAAGTTCTTGCTAAATTTTGGACAGGTGTCTCATTATCTGGGTTATAATGCTATGGAGGATTTTTTCCCTACAATGATTTTAAAACCGAATCCGAATTGTGACGATGCATATTGTAAAGAGAGACAGAAGGAATACGCGGCAAAGCCAAAGGTTCAACAGAAACCAGCCGAAATTATTGAAGAAAAACCAGTACACGAAGACAATGAATGGGGTACGTATGAATGAATTTATTAATTATTACTGACAATTACAATATTTTATATAACTTTATTACTAATTAATACATTGATTCTATTATTTTTTTTTAGGAATTTCGCTGATTGATGAAAAACTGATTGATGAACACTTAGATAAAAAGACATCCACTTCAGGTGTACAGCATGCATATAGTATACCTGTAAGTACACATGTAGATGGTTCTGAAGAACAGATTGCTCCTGAATCAACAGAAAGTTTAGAAGATTTAATGGTAAAAATGAAGACTTTATGAAAATAATTCAGTGTGCAAAATACATTCCAAGCTCGAAAAATTTCAATTCCCATCCATCTGTATCCTATTATGTCTCACATTTATGCATGGTATATGAATTTTATTTTGTTATTGTAAATGCGTGATTTTCTAAAGTTAAAGTGTGTTTATAAAAATATAGATTTTCATTTATACTTTATATATTTTATATAACAATTTAATAAGGAAAGTTAATTCGTAAAATATCTAATATATTATTTTGAAGATATTAATGTTTTTGTCAATATTTTCCCTTCATAAGAATCGCGGCTCTGCGACAAGCTCTCTAAGAGCTTGAAAGCTAGAGATCGTCGATTCGATCCCTAATCGATAATATTGAATGCAATGACTCACGGAAAGTGATGACAAACTGCCATGAATACTTTGCTTGATAAAGCCTCTCTGCTTGGCTATTCGGAAACAAAATAAAATTGTAGTATAAAATTTCGTATATCCATGTTAACAGTTTACGCGCATGACGAATGCAGCTCATCTATATCTAAAATTAGGCAATGTTGAGGATTAAGCAAAAGATCAATAAGCTCTTATAAAAGAATATATTATCGTAGCAGGCTACGATCAACCAAGGATCATGAAATCAAGAATGATGATTTACCTTTTATAATTCTATTATAATTATTAACAATAAGATAAAACAAAGATGAAATTATAAATCAAATCTTTCAAAACACAGAGATGGTCCTTCTTCCTCGTATTCTTCTCTAGTTACTAAAAGATTAGAAAATGTTGCATCTTGTGAAAGTTTCTTTCCACCAAGCCACGAGTAAGTAATTGGGCTAAAAGCAGAAAGAAATTTATTATTGATTGACAAGCTTTTTATGATAAAAAGATAAGATAATAAAAATAAAGTACTTTTGTGGTAGATGAACATTCACGGCATATTCTGCTGGTGCTAAACTTCGAACTTCTTTTTGGATTCTATCTTTAAATCCTGGAAACTTTGCATTACCACCAGTAAGGACGATATTGGACAGAAAATGAGGCCACATTTCTTCGTTGCAACTCTTGATGGAATCTATAATAGCTTCAGGAATGCCCATTTGTCGAATGCCAATGTCCAATGGATGAAACAATATTTCTGGTATCGCAAATCTCTCGTTAGTCAATCGCAATGTTTGCTGCTCGTTAGATAACTCCGGGTCCTTAAGGTATCCACGTCGCAGAGTCGTATAATCCGGTAGAACATAATCTTTGGCAATGGTATTATTCTCCAATCTAGATTTGGCTAATTCCATATCCTTGAATAAGTCTTGCGATACAAAACAGGAATCCTCCTTTACTTGATTTATCACGTAGGTCTCGTCCATAACGTGCAATTGACGGTAGGATATTATCTCCTTCAAATGATTGGTAAGAAGTTTACCACCTACATCTATTCTTCTTATACCTTCTTTCACTTTTATATTATTAACATAAGGTATAATATGTGTAAAACTATAGCCACTGTCCACCACAATGCAGCACTTTGCAGTCGGATTTTCCACTTTATAATTATAGCACGACAGACTCGCTGCATTTATTCTTAAGAGGCTGTGACATTCGTACTCTTCAAAAAAGATCTCCGTCATGGCTTCCTGGATACTTGGGAAGTTAAATATAGGTTCTGTCACTATCACGGACAACTGACTTAAGTTAACCGAGCAAGAGTCCTTTGAAAACATATAATCCCATACAGTCTTCTGGATGTCCCAGTTTACTAAATAACCCTTCTGAAATGGCAAAATATAAAATAATCCGGAGGCATCCCTGCATTCCTCGATTTGGTTTCCTATGAAGGGTCGACGCCGTTCGCTCTTTGCCTTCATTATGCAATTCGGTACCAATCTGAAATATTTTCATCGATTAACAATTCTACATGCAATGTGTGTAACATGTAACGCATGGTTCTGTTGACATGCTTACTTGGGAGTCTCATTGGCTAAACCAACTTTTGCCATGTAGGCGCCATTATCAAGAATAAAGGTGTTACTCATCTTTTAAAAGTTATTTAAAAATGAGAATTCTAAACGCTTGTTTTTATCTGCTTGTCAATGATTCAAGTTTTCAGCATCTGTCAAACTTTCACTAATGTCTTTACGAGCCATAACAAGAAATAACACCAATCATGACAGCATAGAAAATCTTATCTTTACGTGCATCGAGTCACGTGATTATGAATTTGAACGGTTAGAAAATAAGATCGCTCAGATGGCGCTAAGAACTTGTCCGCAAAGAATTTGAATTGCTTACTCTGTCCTTGATAAAATTACAGAATTACAGAATATCTGATTACATCTTGTAACTTTTCTTCTCTTAAACGTATCGTATAGAGATATTTGAATCGATGCGAATAAGCTTTATATTTTTCAAATATTATTGCTTTTCATAAATATTTACAATATCGATCACATAAAGTTTAATTATATTGTCAATTCATATAATCGGCATCCAACTACTTTGCGCCCAATTTCTTTTTTTTTTTTTTTCCCCTTTAAATTCTTCTTGTTTCTCCTTGTTTCTCGTCGCTGGATGCTCTAATGCATGCAGAAAACTTGCACACCTCGGAGCATAGATTTTCTTGAAACGATAAATGATAAACGATAGAGTCAAGCTGGCAAGTGGCTGGCTTTTTATTTTCGTCCATCTCGCTTTCATTAAAAAAATTATTGCCCGTCTTGTCTATTATATAATATTGTATGTATATATATATATATATATATACGTATATTCTTCTTGATATATCATTATATTACTATTTGTTTTCTTTGCTTCAGCTATCTCCCTTTTAATTTTTTATCAAAAAGCTGAAATGAAAATACTTATTAATATAAATGTATTATTAATTGTACACACATGTTTTCATGATAGATATAAAATGATTATTATAAATACACACACACACACACACACACACACACACACACATTAGGGATATCATATAAAAAAAAGTACTATCATTTAGTAACGTAAATGCATAAAAATGGATTTTTAACAAGCAAAATTTATGACGGAAGTGAAAAAATAAAATATGCATAAAAATTATGTACATACGATATTGAATGATCTTTTAATTGTAGGCTTTTCTTCCCCTTTTGGAGAACTTTTTAATGTCGTCTGAGAGTATTATAAATAATTAATGCTAAATGATTGGTGAGAGACATTTAACGGATTTGCTGTTATGTAATCACTTACGCACATTAAACTTTTACTTATCTCTCACGTGCATCACTTCATGACATCAATAAATTATTCTTTAGAATATATCTTGTAAAAATTTCAAAATTCCTTTTGTCTATTTCTGCTTCATTTATAATGATCAAGATGTACAATCTCTGCATGATGCTCAATAAAGTATTATAATGTCAACTGTTTATTTCTCAATTTCTTACATCCGTCGTAATTTGTCGTCAAAATATGAGTAGTTTTATTGTTTTCTTTGCGATCTATACTATTACTGGTGTAATAATATATTTTTTATTTCTTCTTTATTTCTTCGTTTCAACTTATAAATTATTTCTATCAAATATGTATTCCCTTTCTGTATTCTCTCAATCTTGATATAGTATTATACAATTCTTTGATTTTTAGTTCCAATTCACATTTTTCAATTGCTTCAAGATTCAAGTTTCTTATATTTATTTTATGTAAATAGATTATAAAATTTTCTTTTTGTGTGTCGTGTGCCTTTTAAAATCTTAACATATATAACATTTATATTTATTAATATTTAATTGCTAATTGCATGGAAGAAATTTATTGTTCAAATTGAAAAGCATGTGGAAATGTACGATGTTATTTGGCACAGATGAATAAAGATTGCCACGCAATGAATGAATGCCATGAATGAAGATTTGTTATAGCTAAACGGAATTAAAATTAATACACAGCGCATAATTCTGATACAGAAGTATAAACGTGATTTTAACAGATATGTTACCAAGAATTTATGGATTTCTCAATCTATGAAAATAATAAAAATCCTATGAATTATTCTCTTATCAAATGGGTCAATGAGTTTAATTGAGTCACAAAGAAAAATATCGATTACGATTTCTCCAATTTCCATTTCTCAAAAAAATGAATCTTCCTTTTGAACATGGATTCGTAAAGCCTACTCGTGATCGCAATCCTTCGTTTAAGCACTCTCAAAAATTTATGTTTGGAGTTACTTTTGTAAACAGGATTTCGGTGCTTTGCATGTCTTTATTATAAATCTCAATGCCACGACCGAATGTAGATATATAAGAAAATCATTATTAGGATTTCTATTATTAGAAAAGGGATTTGGTCGAAATCATTGCAATTAGTTATTACAAGGAAAACAACGATCCATCAAAACATCGAACTTATTTGCATATGCAAAAATAACATTACATTGGATTTCAGTGCTTTCCAATTTCCACAGCTGATTGAAAATCTAATCAGCTGGACGTTCGAGAAAAACGGAAATTTACTTTGATACTACTTCGAAAGATTTAGATTTTTGCCCAAAACCGGGCAAAACCGTCCAAAATCTAGAAAGCATGTCTCAACGCTGTCAAACTATGATTAATAATATGTACGATTGTGCTAAAACAATACCGATTGAACGTCATTAAATAAATGCATTTTAATGCACATAACATACTCTTAAAATTCAATTTTTAACATACTTTGTGTTCCTTTCAGCGACGATGTATTATTGATTAGACATGGTATTAAATATTGAGTAGTAGATATTGTTCCATTTTGAAACCTCCTTTAAAGAGATCATGGGACATGCTGCATATGAAGTTATAGAGGTAATCATTTATTGTTAATTATCTTACACTTTCTGTTTCACAAATACAAGAGTATACACCAACCAGGACAGAGGAATCCAGAAATGAAATACGCAGTTGGAATGATCGTAAAAATAAAACTTGTCCAGTAATTTAAAACAAGCGTGATAGTATGGATGGAAATAGTATTTTGCAGTAAGAAAGCAGGCAATATTTTGCCGTATACCAAGTATACTATAATGTATTACATAATCACTTGTGATGACGACACATCGTATTATATATTGTCGAAGATATAAACAGATATTGTATTATATAAATTATATTATCCTGAATCTTTTATGCATATTCACTACATGTAACAACGTTTATTTGCGTGTGAATTGTTTTATTACTTTTTTACTCATCAATAGGACTGAAATTTTTAAATATGTTGCGAATTCAAAGGCACTTATTATGTGCCAAATAACGCGACGACACACCAGTATACATATGACGTATTACATTTATCCAAATTGTATCCAACAAATTGACGGTTTTCTTTATTGTTGCATGTTTGGGATTTAAGATACATTAATCTAAATACGTTATTGCCTTTCTATCACATGGTAATAAATATAAAGTGCATCTGTGTATAAAAGTTCGTTTTATAAAATAAATATGAAAGAATCGAGCGATATAACATCAATATGTCATACTTTTTTGTTTTCGGAAAGGCGAAAATACGTGGCAGGCTAGAAGATACACGAGAAACGGGTATAATGGAATAATAAATATTTCTATAAGCATAATATCGGGACTGAAATCGTTTAATTATGTCATTGTACATAAAACAATAAAAATTTAACATAAATTCATTGGAAATCACCGTGATATATTAGCATTTGATGTATAGTGCTAGCTAGCGCTACAATACATGCTCGATATCATCTAAATATATTTCTTTTAGTACAGATTTATATGATTATGATCAATCTTGCAAAAGTTGCGTTTTTGTTTCTCGTGTCGAGGATTGAACCCCATGCACGGAAATCTGTATAGAAACATAAGCATCAAGAATGGACCTCTCGATCGATTGAACAAATGGCAATAGCAGAATTGGCAGATTTATGATCGCAAGTTTCGCTTGTCGAAATGCCCATACGTTACGCACTTATATTTCTATCCAAACTTCTGTGTTTCACGCACGAACGATTGAAAATTTTTTCCTTCCATCCTCCTCTTCATCCTCCTTTATCCTAGTCTATTAACTCGCAAATATATTTGTACAGTCCCATTATCTAAACGGGCTGTTTGGGTAAATTAATATCCAATCTTATCGAAGTTGATCAAGTATAATTATCCTTTTAACCCTGCATGCATGTGCATGCATACATGTAAGGCTAAAAAAAAATATATATATATATATATATTTATACATACATACAGGATGTCCTGTTTGAAATAGTACAATTAACAATTCAAAAATGATAGATCCTCCCTGAAAGAATGTTTAAAACAAAGGAGGTTTTGGGAGAAATAATACACTTATGCACGTGCATATATCCTCATCCTAAAAATAATATTTGGAACAAAGGCATTTTGTTCATGAAATATTTCTCCGGCATATTCTATTCTTCAGGCGCGTATTCCCACGCGATATTATTGTTTGAAACATTTTTCTTCTTAAGATCTACCATTTTCAAATTCTGTCTGAATACTTCAGTAGGACACACTGTATATATATATATACATGTACATATACATATATACATATATACATATTTAGTGCTCGTTTTTTTCCAACTGAATCAAACAATTTAAATTGCCTGTTTCTTTCTATCTTGTTAATAATTATTTAAAGTTTAAATTCCAAGCTGGAATCTTGAAAATTACTCAAATTATTCGAACATTATTCATAGAACAGTAATCGACTCGGCTAGATAAATGCGGCTAGAAAAAGCAAAAAGCAAAGAAACCAGATGTATCGTGAGAGGAATTAGAATTTGATTATTTAATAGTTAAAATTTTATTGCTTCCTTCTCGAGATATGTTGTTTAGTTTCTCTTCGCCATTTTATCTAAATTACCGTGCCCGTCCGTTTCGGATTCCGTTAATCGAAATTTGAGAACTCGTCAAAATTTTCGGAAAATTCCGAGCACTTGTGTGTATGTGTGTGTGTATATATTTATATGTCTGCATAATATTCTACAAATTGTATTATTAATATATGATACAATATCTATGTATGTTTACATTATGGTCTTATAAATCTACAGAATATATTCTGTGTATTTACAAAAACATATTAAAACCATTTGCTCATCCATATAAAGAAACGAAGAAACGAAATCAGTCCGTACGAACAAACTGCCGGCAAATGCTTTTTTTTTCTTTTTTTCCTTTTTTGTTAACAGGCAATTTGCATATTCGCATTGGAGATCGCGAATCATTGCTGAACTTAGCATGGAAAGACATGTTTCTTCTTATAGGTAAAAATTGTTCATGTTGTACCGGTTTATTTCAAGGCCTACATTATAAGTATTTCAACCGGAGATCATGAATATGCAAACTGAAACGTTACAATCAAATTCAGAAAAACAAAGAAAATATACTTTTTGCATGATATTCGTAGCTGTTGTTTTACAACAGCAACACCGGTTTCCCGTGTCCATCGAGGTAACTGAAGAACGAACGTTAATAAACTTTTTGTCCATCTTGTATATAAAAAAATAAACAAACATATTTGCATAGTTTAATGAGATTGTTTACTTTGAATCACCTGGCGATACTAATCAGCCGTATATTCATACTGACTTATATCTTTCGAAGATACTAACAAAGAAGATACACACAACTAAAACGGTAGAAAAGATTTCACATGTCGCATGATATACAAGATTAAAATGCATTTAAAAAAATATCGGATATTCAATTGCTTCGACCGTTTTGACATTACATTTTTTTGCTATACGAAATTTCGTATGAAAACTGTACTGTACTATTGATTGGTTGTTTGTAGTATCAATATAAAAATAAATTGTGTGCACAATGAGGTCCTGGCTTTACTCGGTATTACGGGCCTAATCTAAATAGTACTTAACTTCTAAAACTGCATGACGGACTAACAATATATTAATAGTATAATATTTATCTGCGAGAACGGTATTTATATTATGGATGCTTTGTGTATCTTTATCGGTCGATTGTATCCAATGTAATTCATCCCACGAATAGAAAGGGAAAGACAAAACCTGCGGAAGGGAAAACACGGAAATCGAGATATTATATAAGATACATTGAATATCTTTTTACTGCAATAAAAAATATGGGAACAATACAAAAAAAAATACGTATGTGATACAACATACAAGAGATGCGAGTAAAATTATATTATATACAAATATAATATAACTGTTATCTTGAAAAAAATTACATATTACACAATAATTTATAATACAACTTTTCAAAAGTATAAAAACTTATACTTACAGGTATAAAAACTTCCGAAACATTTTCTGAAACCATTTAATTCAAACAGCTAATCTTTTTATCGCGCGTTGCCAGTAAATCTTAAAAAATTGTGACTCTATTTATATATACGTGATATTTTAAAAAAAGGAGGGGGGAAGGGGAGAAGGGGAAAAGATATTACACGTCTGTACAATTGGCACGCCTCGCCTGTCAGTAAGGAGTATCTGTAAGAGTACAAAAGAGATGGAATCTCTAATGCAATCTATGTCTAATACAAATTTAATTATGCTCGTTAAATTACTCAGGTTTTAATACACTCCTTACGAACGAAGACCTTTGGCCAGAGTAATGGGTTTTTTTTTGGATAAGGCTTTTCAATACGCATTCTAAGTTCTTTTTCTAAGAAGAAACAGCTTTATGTCTGCTCCACATATTTCTCTTTCTCTCTTTTTGTTTCTTGCACGTTAATCGCATTTGTTTATTATTATTATTATTATTATTATTATTATTATTATTTGCATACACATTTCTTAAACGGTCCATCAATTTCTCTATTGAATGTTACACAAATATCCTTGACACTTGAAAAAAGTTGTCATCCACCAACTTATATATACATATACATCCGTTTAAATATCCTACTTTACAGATTAACAATGGATCATTAAGCTGAGGCCATCGAAATACAGTCCTCGCGGAGCATTTATTTAACCGTGGAATAATTTTGTTGTGGATTTTGATTTGAAGATACCCATGTGTTAAATACATCTCTGAAACAGATAACAAAACATGCATAATAAAACTAAGGAATAATATAAGAAGCAAAACTAAAGAAAAATTATGGAAAGTTGGAATGTATAAAAGGTGTATATATAATCTTCATAGAGATAGAGATATATATTATTCTATATTTTTCTATAAAATATAAAATATAAAATATAAAATATAAAAATTAGGAGAATGCAAAGAATATGTTTCAAGTATAGAACATGGAAAGGTATATATTTGGCAAGCAGTTTCTGAAACAGACAACAAAACATGATATAATAAAACAAAACAAGATAAAATAAAATAAAAGAATAATAATGGAAATAGAAGAAAACGGCAATGGCCGAATTATAATTTTTATAAAATAAACATACATTTTTATTCTTTCTAATATAAAATATAGAAATTATAAAAACACAAAAAACGTTTCAAGAATATAAATAAATATAATCGTCACACAAACCTGCAATGACTGACTACACATTCGTTACTGCAATATTCATCCTCCCACTCATTATTGGATATGGCAGGATTCGGACATCCCTGATGTATACAAGATGATGGACCTTGCCCTGTCATAACTACTTGTGAAGGATTTACCGGTGAGGAACAACTCGATAAAGTTTCAGATTTTATCGATAAATCCTCGGATTTTATAAACTCCGCTCTAGGTGGGCTCATATGTATTATTTGTTGTTGCTGCTGTTGCTGTACTTGCACTTGTACTTGTTGTTGCTGAGACATAAATTATAAAAGAATACGTTAATAGATAGAGACTACCTAACAAGATTTTATTCAATGTATAACTTCTTCATCAATTAGATTTGTAAAAATATAGACTAAACGTAATAAATAATAATAAATTTATTTACCTGCATATATTGCTGTTGTGAAACTTGTTGTTGCATATGTTGCTGTTGTTGTTGTGTCATAAGTGGTGGTGCCATCACATTGCTCATTAAATTCTACAAAAAGTATTTATCTTAATCAAGACATTTCTCTTTAAATTCCATCATCGTATAATTTATATTCAATGAATAATTATTAAAAAAATATGAATACAATAAACAACGAGTTGTTGTAGACATGGAAAAAAGGATAATTCAGGATTAGCAATACTTGTATTTATTAATATATATATATCATCAAAATCATACCTGTTGTTGAGAATTTCCTTGCAGCGCCAAATGATGGGGTGACTTTTTATTAATAGTCATTTGTTGCTGCTGCTGTTGTTGCTGCTGCTGTTGTTGTTGTTGATGCTGATGCTGCTGCTGTGGCGATGGGGGCTGAGGACTGTAAACCTGATATGTTACATTCCCAGGCGCGGCGTTGCTAGTGTAGTTTGTATATCCGCCATATTGCATTTGTTGTTGCGCTTGTTGTTGTGTTTGTTGTTTCTGTTCATTTTCTCCCGCACCTTTGCTCACCAAAGACGCTCTGTATGCCGCGAGAGCTTTCAAATATTCCTTTTTAGCTGCCTCGGTTTTCTTCTTGTAATACTATACGAAGATTTGTATAAATTAATACAATAATAATGATAAAGAATTCGTCAAATGTGTAATTACATTAAATAAAATCTATTACAATGGTAGAATGATATTATAAATAATATAGAATAAATACGCGCGCACGTGAGTATGTACGTGTATGTACGTGTGTGTGAGTGAGAGAAATTATCTTGGATACTTACATTTTTGTGTTCAATATCTAATGCGTCCCACATTGACGCAACAATTTTAGATACTTCGCCGAAGCTGGCGTTTGGATGTTTCCCCTTGATTACTGCCTGAGTATCTCGGAAGAAAAGAGCATAAGCCGATACGGGTCTGAAAATTAATCATCATAAATTAATCATTAGTATTAATTCTAATAAGTTAGATAATAATAAGATAGTCTAATAATAAGACAAATAATTATACTTAGAAAGATTTATGTATTATTTAATAATATTAATGTATTATATTATCAGAAGTTTTTATATTGATTATTATACAGAATTATTATACAGAATCTGTAACAATTAAGGGAACACTTAACACTTCTTCGAAAACTAGACGAGATTTAAGCAGCTGTAATAACCATAATTTCGTAAAAAGTTAAATGGTTAATCTAAATGTAAAAAAAAAGGATTTTAAAGCTTAAAGTTTCTTCTATTTCCTAACAACTTTCATTATTTTTTGGATAATCTTGATAATTTTTACATATCGGAAACGACGAACTAAACAAAATTTTCTTGTTACTTTAAATGTGTTACGAGCGCAGGAAAAATCTGACAATTGCTTGCAATTTCGTGAAACACTAAAGTGTACAATTTCTCTTGACAATTTCTCGTTTCCGAATTACTTGTTTCCTTAATGTAAGAATTAAAAATTAAAAATGGACATTATAATTATGATCACTCATAATTTGAAAATTATCCTATAACAATTCAGAAAATGAATTTGGAATCGAAGCTTTACTCCATCAAATGGTATAATAAATGGTATAAATTTTTTCTTAAAGATTTACTACATAATAAATGAGTAAAAATAAAGAATGTCTAGTGGAAGAAAATCGTTTTCCATTATACTGACGATATGTTAAAATACATTAAACTTGAATAAATAGTAAAATCTAAAAAACTTTTATATAAAAAATACATTCTTTCATAATTAATTAAGTAATTCTTTTACATCTTTTGAAAAATATCGTTGCTATTAAGCGTATGTTTCTATATAGCTCATACTCTCTATCCCTTCTTTTCCTTCTCCAACTATATCCTTCTCTGTCTCTCTAAGCCATTCCATTACACTGGAGCCTCACTCTCGCTCTCACCCTTCGCTTCTCGTTTGCTTGTTCCAACATGTCCTACATTTACTCGATCCTACATTTACATTACAACAATGAAGGTAATTGCTACTTTACAGCGGTAATAACTTAGACCGTTGCGGAATCACCATAGGCGTGGATATAAAATCGTTGATAGTTTAATACTGTTGATTATAGGCTCTACGCGTACAGTGAAATAGTTTTGCATTTATTGCACAAATATGACTAAATTAATTCCAAATATATTTTGCTGCTTTCACACGATTCCATGAAATTTCACATATAGTGATGACTCTGTCATTTTCTTGTTCAAAAGAAAAACAATATCACCTTCGAATTTCTCAATACTCATGTTCGAAATCTTTAAAATATGAGATAACTACTATAATTACCTATAATTTTTCATAAAAGTTTCATAAAAGAATATTATTACTTTTGTGGTTCATTGGGATCTCTCTTCTTCTTTTTCTTCTGCGGCTTCGCTTTCCTCTGATTCTTCGCGCCAGCTTCGGTTGCCTCTGGCGATGGGGGCTCACGTTTAACCACAGCAATCTGAAAAAGAGAAAGAGAGGATACTTGAGCAGTTTCTTTTAATAAAATATCAAGATCTTTAAAGAAGATTTATTCGTGTAACGTATGATCTTTCCGCGAATGCGACATGTATTAATGCAGAAGTAATTAAACTTGACTAAACTAAACTAAATCTCGCTATGCGAGTTGTGTGCGCATAGTATTGCGTTGGGTCCTAGTTAAATCCATTTGGGACATTACGCAAGCAAATCATACTTTATGCAAGTACCATGTGATTCGACTCACCATTCCAGAGTGCGGAGTGCTGTCATCGCTATCTTCGCTAGTTGTCGTGTTGTTATTCGTTTCCGGGATACTGTTAGCCTGCATAACAGTCGGACTGCCTCCTGTGGGACTTCTGTATTGCATTTGTTGTTGTTGCTGTTGTTGTTGCTGCTGCTGCTGCTGCTGTTGTTGTAACTGCTGTTGTTGTTGCTGCTGCTGCTGCTGCTGTTGCTGTTGAGAATGCATGAATTGTATATGTTGCATCTGAACTTGCTGCTGCTGCTGCTGCTGCTGCTGCTGCTGCTGCTGCTGTTGCTGCTGTTGCTGTTGCTGCTGCTGCTGTTGCAACATCAACAGTTGCTGACCATTGTGTTGTTGCTGGCGCGGGGAGCTCATCGTCGTATACGAGCTTTGCGATCCACCGTACGCCGAACTGCAAGCAAACAAAAAGAGGGATATTGTTGAGGGATAGATCTTTCTTTCGGGCGTGTCAGAAAGATGGTATTAACGTACCATCGAACATCGCCGGTAAAGCGCGACTCTCGAATAGGGACGATTAAAGGGGACGCAGAGATTGCTTGCGAAAATTTTCCCATGTAAAGCATCGCGCGTTGAGCTCGGTGAACGTAAACGCAACGGCACAAATCATAGCGTAAATCGTTCGGAGATGAGATACGCGTTTGAGAACGGGATCCGAACACAGCGAAATATCGACGGAAGAAAGTGAATACGTGTACGGCGTAGGAATACCAACGCTATTTTAACGCAAATTGGATAACTTTTGAGATACGGCCGGCACCGTGTCAGCATCGTAGGATTTACGGCCTACTCTATATCATTTCCCTCCTGCTTCACCTCGGCCCTTAATGTTTCCACTTCCATTTTCTCCCGCCCGACCAAACCGTACCATGTCTGCCATTGAATTTATACCGTTTTTTTTTTTTTTCTTTTCTTTTCTAATGACTATCCAGTGATTCGCGAAAGGTACGAAATAGCGAATAGCTCCTTCTAACTTTACCCGCATCGCATTCTGCTTCTCTTGGGCGCGTGATGTAATATCAAATATAACTCGGATTGTCGATAATCTGCGCATATCGGGATCGCCTGTATTATTAAACGATTCTCGTCGACGCGCTCGCTTCGACCCACTAATTTGCGCGATAACGCGCATTCAAATCGAATACTTTTCCTGCTCCCTTCTCTCTCTCTCTCTCTCTCCGCATCGCATTCTGCTTCTCTTGGGCGCGTGATGTAATATCAAATATAACTCGGATTGTCGATAATCTGCGCATATCGGGATCGCCTGTATTATTAAACGATTCTCGTCGACGCGCTCGCTTCGACCCACTAATTTGCGCGATAACGCGCATTCAAATCGAATACTTTTCCTGCTCCCTTCTCTCTCTCTCTCTCTCTCTCTCAATTAGATTGATTGCAGGATGCAATTCAAAAGGCAAGGCTCGCTCGGGATACCTCCTAGCGCGAAGGGCCAGGGCACCCACTGCGCGTCGTCCCCATCTCAAAGAGATACATTTGCTCTCGGTAAGGAAAAAAATCTCGACGTCCTAAATTGCGGTCGTAAGACCACGTGTAATGGCAGGTTCTCACGAGCGTTACTCGGTAGGCTTAATACATGGTAAATCATAGTCTCGGTTACCTCTTGCGTAGATGCGCATACGCACGCACGCACGCACGCACGCACGCGAAGCGGGTACATCTGCTTATTCATACATGTACAGCCGGCGATTTTCCTTCATTTCGCCTGGAACAAAGAGAGGAACGCTCGCGGGTCTCGCGGGAAGGAACACAATCCCTAACGGCAGTGGGAAACGTTATTTAACATGCTCGTATAAGAAAAGGAAAACGAGAAAAATATCGCCCAAGGAAGACAAAGGCAGGAATCGCGCACCGAGTCCTCCGCGCGTGCGATCTCTCGCCGATTAAGTTCTACTCTAATACGGGACGATGCGGTTCGCTTAACTTCCGACGCGGCCTGGCTTTTCCGCGTATCTCATTCACGGGATCACGAGTAACATGCATTATCAGCCCTGTCAGCTCCTCGCCTCAGCCTCGCACAGGAGAACAGAACGTACGCGACTCTCGCGTTTTATAAATTATCTATAATCAGCTTGACGATTATAGCTACGCGATCAAACGCGATGAAACAATTCCTGCGGAAAGGTCCCCGAGTGCGCAAGGGCATGGCCTGATCAAAATTGGCCCTAGATCAAAATTGCCGCGGGGCAGCGATGCAATAACGAGCCAAGTCGAATCTCCATAATTCGGAGTTATGCAAACGGTACGCCGCGACAAGCTCGCGCGATATTTGCAGTATACCAAGAGAGAGAGAGAGAGAGAGAGAGAGAGAGAGAGAGAGAGAGAGAGAGAGAGAGAGAGAGGAACACGTCGCTAATTCAACAATCTTCCATTCGCGGAATCTCGTTGAGTTTGCCGCGAGTTAACGCGCTAATTGTCCCCGTTAACGTTGCAAAGACGGTCCTCCCCCTCGCCACGAAGTGCATCAAACTGCGAGTCTGCTTATCCTCGCGCATTCTCAATTTGAGGTCTTGAACAATTTCGGATCTGATCTCCTCGCTCGCGACAAACGCTCGGCAATGTTTCGACGGTTTCAGCGGCAAAAAGATATTCAAGACGGTAGAGCCGAGTGATTTCTAGCTGCGGGGGCAAGTGCTTTTGTAGCATCATTGGCGCCTACGATCATATGATGGACCAAGGGTGCCCGAGACGTTCATTAATCTTGCTTTGTTACGCCCGCGGCCCGCGCGCGTATTCTCTCCAATCATCGTCGCTTGTTCGAGCTCTGTTTGCGCTCTGTTGGACCTCGAGGAGGGATAAAGAGAAACGGGACGATACTGATATTTTGAGTTCTTTGAGTTTCCTTTCCTTCGAGCGTGCCTCCTCCGTTCCGCCTAACTTTCAGACCTCAGCGATCTCATTCGCTGCGAGCGTTGCCTCTTGCTTTCTTCCTGCTTGCTTCCCTCGGATCATGCGATTCCTCTGTGTGTGTGTGTGTGTGTGTGTGTGTGTGTGTATGTGTACGATCAAGGCAAAAACACAAGCGCAACGAGAGCCAAAGCGATTTAACGGCAGCTGTTGTACTGACCTCACGTTGATCGACTGCATCGAGTGTTCCTGCTGCAGATAGAGCTGTTGCTGATATCCTCCGGCATCGAGACTCAGACCGTCCGGGGACTGCATGCCGCTAGCTTGCATCATCTGAAACGATCGATCAGACGACAGATAGAAATATTAACGAATGAATGCTAACGACGTGAGAAGATTCTTAATCGTAATCGTCAACGGCCGGTCGTTCGTTTCAAACTCGAATAGACGAATCGTGAAAATGGATTCGAGAACGCCAATCTCTCTATCTCGATATTAGCACATTAATTGAATTGAGTCAAAAAGTCCTGCCACGTGCCGCAAAACTCATTCGCAATCAAGAGGATTTATTTATTCGGGCAGATATCTTTTCGCACTTTCGATTAGATTTCGTAATATACATGACATCAACATCCCGTTCGCATAATAAATGTGACATTACGAACAACGCTTGCCAAACTTGTCCAACTTGAGGCAACTCTTCGACTCGATATCAACGATGATAGAACGTTGATATGACAAAAAATCGATGACGTTAGAATTTTCGCTTTGTCCTAATCGTGAAGGAGTATTGTTTCCCTCTCCCGCTGGCAAAGATCGTTTCTACCGTGTGTGCTTGAATATATCTTTATCTCTTTATCTCGAGGTCAAAGGGAGGAGGGGGAAGACGGTGAGCGTACGTCTAAAAATAATACCTTAAACGTTACATGAATAATGCCCGAATGCGGAAGTTGTTAAATGGTCGATACATCATTCTCTGACATCGTTTCCTTCCATACGCGTGTATCCATATACGTGCGCATTATTACGTGCGTTGTTACGCATATAGCTTATAGTCTTTTTAACGTTTCGCCTCGAGACTCGGCCGACTGACATTAAGCTAATCGGCTAGAAGAATGAGGAATATACTGCCAGCGACGTCAGAATAAAAGAACATTCTGGAGAATCAGAGCCTTGGTCGTGAGAATGAAAAGATAGATGACCTGATATCTCGGATCTTTGCTCAATTCTTGCTCCAACTTTGTCTTTTCCCAAACGATTTCCCTCGCGATTTCGTTACCTGTGGCTGACCGTACGCCTGCATGGAGTCATGTTGTTGATGATGCTGTTGCTGTTGTTGATGCGGATGCGGGTGAATGGCCGGTATGTCGAAGTCCTCGTCGCCGAAACTCGGTGTGTGAAACGTCTGAAACGTCGAGATCGACAATTAAAAAAACGCGCATCGCGCGTCAGTTCGCGTCAATTCTGTCGTCAAAAGTCCGATTTCAGCATCGCACGCCCGTGCACAATGCAGATGCGTCCGAGTACGCCGGGTGCGATCGTTTCGATTTCTCTCGAATCCAACGACGAGGCAAAGAAAGAAAACGAGGGAAAGAGAGAACCCTCATGCGCCGATCGCGCGCACAGTTCCTTCGCTTGGGAATCCCCGGACCGCATTACCGAACCGCGCTTTAGATTCTTATTTGCTCTATTTTATCACGAAATCTGACTCTGTCCAATTTTGTTTGTAGAAAGCAAGCATTCCCCCCCCTACCCCCTCCTTCCCTCTTCTCGTAATATTATGCCTGCGGATTTGCGCGACTTTCCCTCGTTAGCGGGTCACCGTTAGCGAACGAAGAGCTTTTCCTTTTAGCTATTAACATCTCCGTATAAAATCTCTGGATCGACAGAGATGAAAAGTTCCAGGGAAGGGCCCCTCCCGGGAGGGGCGGAGGGGGGAGGGGGCGGTCGACGTGAAAGTGGAATCAAAGAATCAACCTTCCGCCGTCCCTCGGCGGATGATAGATAGCGTTATATTGTTCGGAATCCTTTTAGCAATTTATTCCCCTTCACAAAGGGGAAGGAAAATAAATTTGCCGTGGCGCGCGCGATGGTGGTGGTGGTGGTGGTGGTGGTGGTGGTGGTGGTGGGAAGAATAAAAGTTCCGAAATTGGATTTAATAGCGTCAGGAATTCTCCTTTGAAGAAACACTGCCTGCTTATCGATCGTGCCCGGCGTGCTCCACGGCTATGGCGCCACACTCCGGGGCTCTGCCCCGCTTGTACTTTATTTCGCCGTTATTAAAGAGCATCGGCGGGGCAAAATGAGCGGGTAGAGCAGTGCCGAATCCGCGGCAGCCGCGGCGCACAGCCGCGTGCCGCGCGCGATTCGCGTGACCGCGCGACAGAGAGGGGGGAGGGGGGGGGGGACGGTGCTGGTTTGCGGCGTAAACCAGATTTATACGTGCCATTAATCGTTTTATTGCGCCCAATCCCGCGGATCGTTTATCGCGAAATCCATTTTACGTTTGCGCGCTCGTGTGACCTCGTTGACTCGGCACTCGGCCATCGGACATTGCGATCTAATTCGCGTGTGCCGGCTTAAATCATCGGCCGATCGCTGTCCTGTTACTTCTCCTTTTTAATGATCTGGTTGATTAATTGTTTACTTTACGGCGTCTGTGCAGGCGTAATGGCCGCCGGCTCTCCGTCGTTTGTTTTTCTTTCGCGCAAGACGATATTAAATCCGTTTCCGCGAATCGCGAGTCGAATCCTGGGTAAATGGAGATTTCAAGAAGAAAAGGAAGCAAGGCAGATGATTGGCCCGGGAGTGTGGGTGAAGCGCGAAGGAAGAGAAAGGCAAACGACGAAGAAATATCGTTCTTCCTCCCGCCGCCGCCGCCGCCRSCGCCGCCGCTGCCGTCGTCGTCGTCGCCGTCGTCGTCGTCGTTTTTCTTTTCCTCGCTGTGAACTAAACTCGTTCCGCCATTTCGTTAAAACTTGCGCGCGACTCTCACAACTCGCCTCTTCTTCTTCTTCTTCTTCTTCTCCTCCAAGAAATATTATTTAGATGGTTTCTTGGTTACGCAACCTAGCCGTCTCTTATCCTTCGCCTGCTTCGCCCGGCAGCTTCGATTTCGCGCTTGCGTACACAAATTATGTATTATTTCGATCCGGGTTACGTGCTCTGTTCCGTCGCGCGAGCGGAAGTGAGAGTTCGGACGAGAAACGAGAAAACGAACTTAACCTCAGCCTCCAAAATAAGGATCAACAACTGTTTGTCGGGCCGGCCGCGAGTCGCGTACGCGAGGCGTTTTTAGAAAGTTACGCAAAGACGAACAAAGAGATCAGCTGTCGGCGGAGGAGTAGGGGAAGGGAGGGGGGAGGGGGGGAGAAAAAGGCGAATTGGTATCGGAGCTGAGAGAGTTGCCGGTGCATAATTAATGAACGCAGAACGTAGAAAGTGCGGCGGCGGAAAGCGAGCGCGAACGCGAGAAATTAGCAGCCGGGAGAAAAGGAGGGAGGGGGAGGGGGAGAGGGGAGAGCTGCTGGCGATGAAAATAAAATCTGGGAGAGATTGGTTATTTCGCGCGAATAAGTTTGCATCATCCGCGTCTATAAGCCGCGTAATGGGATCCAGCGGGCGATTGTTTCGGGCTCATCTTCAAGGCGCGGCGATAGCCCAGGCGCATGGGGTGGGGAGGGCGTAGTTAGGAGGGGAGAAATCGTAAAAACGCGGAATCGGATCGACTTTTTTTACGGGTAGCGTTTTAACTATAAGAACGTCGTAAAAACGCCCGACGAAACGGCAACATTTCGCGGAACTCACCTCGGCCGAATTCTTCTCTCCGACAGAAACGCACGATCAGATGTGTGTGGGTGCGCGCGCGCGCGCGACCAAGCAAACGGGCGGGTTCGCAATGTAATTTCTCGTCGCTAATCAGTTCCCGATCGTCCCGGGAATCGGGAGGACATTCGTTATCACGAGATTTAGCATGCCGCAGGATGGAAACACGCGCGGTATATTCGCACGTTTATTAAACAATGAAATTATAACTGACGCTTATTTATCGCAGATTGGCAATTACCGAGCGCTTAGATTGGATCGGGCGGTCGGTCGAGGCGGCGTTTTCCATGCGGAACGTTACGTCCAGCGATTGTCATCATCCCTTATGCTCGTTTCACATTCATGCGAATGTCTTTGGTAATCGCGTAGTCGTCGCGATAGTCATCGGATAAAGGCACGAATCATCTCGAGGATGATTAATGCTGCGCCATTAAATCAATGTTGCGTTGCTGATCTACTTGTTCCGACGCGGCGTCAACTTCGGGGAGAAAAACGGGAATACACAGTAATGAACAGGCATTCTCCCGTAATGGGAGAATGAAGAAATTTCTTCGAGGTCAGGCGCGGTCAGACGAGGTCGCGCTACGAGAGAATCCAATAGCCCAAGCTGAAGCGCGGCTGAAGGATCTCGATGGAAATGATGTCGGCCAATTTCCATTTCAATGAAATTAAAGGCCATTAAATCCGGTATTTCGTAATTGCCCGGCAACTTATGTTCTGTTCCACATTTGCCTTCCTATATATATATATATATATATATATATATATATATATATATATATATRTATATTCTCTATCGCGCTGTCGTTTATCCTCATTTTCATAGAACTGATCCATTAACTTACGTAAAGCAGAGCCATTATGTCGATATCCATTCCGCATCAATTACACGTGAGGATTGAAGTTTTCAGGCAGAAAACTTCCATCCGTTACTAATCGCACATGCAGATAATGCGACGAATAGTTTCAACAAAATGGCCGATGAGTAATAAATGAATGTAGGAGAAAACGAATGATATCCTTGTGCGGACAACAAGATTACTACAATCAATAATGTCGATAAATGGAGAATCGTTCGCGATTCACTCACCTGATCGGACATGTTGTAGCCGTCGTGATGATAGGATGCTTGGTGATGCTGCGGGACGCTCAAAGACAAATCGAAGTTATCGTTCCTCTGCAACAGACAGAAAGGAAGATTCGATTAATTAGCGATTCGACGTCACTGGTCCAAGAGATGGCGAAATCGCTCGCTCTTCGCTCAAAATCGAAAGAAGCGGCGTCGAGACTGCGTTCGTCACGGTTCGTCATCGTTTCGCGATGATCATCAAGCCGCGCCGACACCGAGACACCGGCAACAGACACTGTGGACTAGGCCGAACTGTTCCGCGGAACATCCGCGGAATTTCAAAAAAGCGCGCACTCGTAATCAGCCGCGAGCGAGCGAGTTATGCTCGATGGGCAATGCATGACATTTCGTAGTAACGGCCAGATGTTAGCATGGCGTTTGCTGCGTTCCACCGAACGCAACGGCCGCGGCACGGGAACAATGCGACGGACATAGCTGGCTTTCCGTTCCGACCCTGCAGGAATCTCACGTGCGTGCACGGTCGCGTATGCGCGCTTTCTTAAAATCTGGCACCCGAGCCGAAGGGACGCGTCCTATCGCTCGAGTGATAATTCGCGCGATTACCGTATTGTTTACTTCAGGCTTCTCGTAGCTAAAACCAATTGCGTGCCAATTGGAATTGGATTTGCCGATTGTTGCTTTTTGTCGCTTCCAAGCATCTCCCTGTGCATCTCTCTTCGTTGGGGAAAGAAGCGAGCAAACGGTTCTCGATCAAGTTTCCATTCAGATCAGTACGATCATCAGTGGGGAGATTACTTCCGCTACGCGGGATCAGATATCGGGGTTTGTTCGAAACGATTTCCTTCATCAATCGGATAACAGCGTCGCACGAAAGACGATGAAAACAATGGGGATTCCTCGATCGAACAAGTGGATCGTTTTCGGTAACCAACTGAACATCTGCAGTGGAAGATAACGTCATCCCATATTTCCTCACCGTATATCCGTCTAGCGAGCTGTCCGAATCGTTAGTCATGTCACTAGAATTAGCTCCAAATGCGCCATAGAGAATATGGACCATCGAGCTGAGAGAAAGTTACGACAGCTTCAGATAGGTCTCGCTGTCACGAGAGCAAGCTTTGCGTGTAACACACCGTGTAACACAAAGTGCCAGGGGACGCGTAGTCTTCATTAAGCTGGAGACGTCGCGAGACATCGCTGTGAAATAACGAATGCGAAAATGCGAGCGATTACGACGCCCGATATCTCAAGTAATATGGGAAACGGTCTGAGCCTCCGTCGAGCAGAACCGACAAATGTGTCGGAGGGGAACAGTAAGGCAGAAAAACGTGGTAAAACTCGTTGGCGTGACGCGCGAAATTATACCGAACCGATAAAATAATGCGCACGGCCGCTCGGAATGCACGTGTCATGAAAAATACATGTGAAATACACACACGCATCCGACACACAGCGATTGATCAGGAGTACGATCTATTATCGCCATCGAATTTCTCTGTTGATTGTCAACACGATCGCCAGGATATTTTTCTTTCCTGACGTGTCGGCCTTCCACCCCCCACCCCATCCCCTCCCCCACCGCCTACGTCGCATTATTCCACAGCACGGATATAAAGCGGAGTAAAGTATAAAAAGAGATGAGCGTATAAGAAAGGAGGAGTCGGAATATACGGAGTGTTATGCATTTATGTATACGCACAGACGCACACACGTGCACACATAAATACATACAAATATGTATTTACTTATCCGCCCATTTACATACGAAAAGGGAAAAAAGAAAAGGGATAGAGAGAGGGGAGGGAGGGTAGGGAGGGGGGAGGGGGGAAGGCGAAGATGGCGCAGAAATCTGGCAGCTGGCAGCGATTTCGCGGAACGGATAACAAGCATATCGATGATCGCGTTAAGCGACAATCGGTTTTCACGTCTAATTCCGTCGCAGCTCGCCGAGTAATAAGCCCCGCTTTGTATTACGCTTCGCTTTATTAATACGATGACTTGGTAATTGCGTTAAATGCGCGCGGAATGTCGCGTCATCGTGACATCACGGCTTAGAAAATTGTGAAAACAGTTGCTCCGGCACGCGATCGCGCGGCTCGTTCTGAATAATGTCGCAGTAAATGTAAACGATGTAAACGATCGTGCGAAATTTGGCGCTCGCGTATCTCGAGTAGTCGCACGATCGTTGCACGGTTCGGTCGAGTGATCGATGCGTTAGCAATCGATAACGTCGGTCGAGATCTTGCGCCGAGCAACGACGAGAGTTCTCTTATCGCCGATTCGGAGAGAGAACTCGACCGCCCGCGATTAAACCGTGCGCATCCCGTGCAGCAAACAGAAAAAAAGGTCTTTACGATTATCTAGGAAAAATATTTTCGTGACTCCCTTGTTGTTTCGCCAGGTAATACGAAGGACGTGTGTGACGAACGCTCCGTTAAACATTAAACGTTCTAGGCGCGCGTTATCTCGAACTTCGGCAAAACGGGGTTAATATCCTGTTTACAGAGTCTAAAGTCCCTTATCGCGGTAATAACTTGTACCGTTGGTTATTTACTTTAAATGGCCGCGATCTTACGCCGAGATATGAGTTATGGTTTCAGTTTGCCCGGGGAGGGACGGGGGGAGGGGGAAGGGGAGGGGGGAAGAATATCATAGATTAAACAACCGATTGGGAGGGAGGGAGGAAAGAAGAAGAGGAGAGAAAAGAAAGCGAGAGAGAGAGAGAGAGAGAGAGAGAGAGAGAGAGAGAAAGACAACGGAGATTCCGTGGAAACGCATACTGATAACGTCTGCTCGCTTATTAACATTCTTCGTCAGGTACGCGAGAAGCAGTGCGCGACTTGTGATTGATCGGCAGGCGAGAGTGCAAGAGGAAGAGTGTAAAAAATGAGAGATAAAATAAAGAGACGAGAAAGAGAGGGGAGGGAGAGGAGGAGGAGGGGGGGGGGAATATGTGTATCACTCACGCGTGGGGCGAGCATTAGCAAGTTAGCTGCCGAGCCGGCGAAAATGGATTATTCAATAAAAATCATCGCAAAATGAACGATAATATCTGTAAGTTTATCATTTTCGAGGCACGATTCGATATCAATCGAATGATTTAAGACGACAAGCCGCGCGCGACTTACGTACGAAGACGAGAGTATATTTATTTTTAATCGTGCGGAGTTAACGAGGATAATTTATACGTGATGATTTATAATGCGAAAGCACAGCGAGTGGAATGTCAGCAAAGTTCGTCGTAACTTTACGCGGAATGTTGATACGCTCTTTGCGCGAATTTACTTTTTAACCTGCCTCTCTGCCTGCCTTTGAAATGTCTCAAGAATCTTTGCCAGCCTCGCGCGTCCCTTCTTTTATCTTTGATCCTTCCCTCGTCAATCTCGCGATACATCGTAAGATCCCGTTAAATACGCGCGGCAAAGCATTCTTTTCAAATTCAACTACTCGAATCGCGTGCCCCCTCCTCTTGAGGCAGCGTTGACGCATCTACAATGTCGAACAGAAACTCGAGTACGAATTTCGAGCACGAATTTCCCTAGGATCTCCCGCGAGATGACTGTCCGATCAGACAAAACCGAGCGCGTAACAGTTTACGAGACTTTCCCTCTCCCTGAATGAATAAATATGGGAATAAGGAAAAATTATCTTCCCGTTGAATACAGTCTTTGTGAAAAGTATCCAAATATCTTCCCGGCTATCTTCCCATCTCGAAACAACCATCGTACCGAGGCAGAAGTAAACAATACCGACAAGAAACTATCATCGACCGGCGATATCTTGCCGCGGGGGACGACATGGTCGTCCGACGAGATAAAGAGGTATTACGAGCGATAAAGCACTGATACGACACGATTTAACGACATTATGCAAAGTCGTATCATTACGTGCTCCTAATATGTGCCGAAATTTCACTATTTCACGGCGTATTGGGCAAACATAGAGATTTCCTCCGGCGGCCGACGAGGCGGCGTTAACGCGGTGAAAGTCGCCATTAATCGCTTCAAATTAATCGGCTAACGGATATCACGGCGACAGATGGTCACGTCCACAGGGTGGGAGAACGAGAAGGAGGAGGGGAGGGGGAGGGGGGGGATGGGAAGAGGCGCAACATTCACGGTCCACGGTGTTTGCGTGCTGCGCGCGTGAGTTACGATCGAATAATTCAGCGGGCGCTGCGCGCGCGCGCGCGCGCGTGACGCCGTGATTGTGAAAACGCGCTTTTCTTCTGGTTTGCCGTCTCGCGCGCGTAAAAGGCCGCGGCATAACAGCGTAGCTAGTTATCGATCCGGCATTAGGTGGCAGTCGGTCGGCCGCGACACAACACGCACGCATGATCGATGCGCGCGATGTATGTGTGCGTGCGTGCGTGCGTGCGTGTGCGTGTGTATATGTGTGTGCGTATATGTGTGCACCCCGGCATGCAAATTAAATCGAGCGGCGGCGTTATTTTTACCCGTCGTAGTCTCTGATAAAACGGAAAGGGAAGCCGCGGAAAGGAGGCCTAGCTGGCAAGGCCGAAAGCGAGCGAACGTCATCCCCCGCGGCGTGCTCTGCTGGTCAAAAGGTCGAAGCGTTGCGACGTTGCTGCAAACGTCGTGCACGATCGGGTGCAGTATCGCGTACCCGATGCACCTTCGGCAAATCGTTTCCCTCCGTGTTCCCGTGCGCCCTTTATCGCGCTCTAGGGACATTCCGGCGCGAATAGACACACTCGCAATCGCGAGTGATACGGCGTGGCGAAATAATCCGAGGGTTCGGCGATCGCCGAGCGGACGACAACGAGTGCCGGAAAAGTAACGCGTAAGCGAGAGGCACTCCCGAGTTATAGCGTGTTCTTACGACGAGGAACACAATGGTCGCTTTACAGCCCGGCAACAGCGAGGTTCTACCTGCGTGTATAACCGTTTTAGACGTAAGGGGTTCCATTGTGGAGCCACTTCTCTCAGCCTGCCTGCTGTTACTCGTTTGTCGGGGAAAGGTATTCTCCGTATTTCTCCTCTCCTCTCCTCTCCTCTCCTCTCCTCTCCTCTCCTCTCCTCTCTCCTCCTCCTCCTCCTCCTCCTCCTCCGTTCTCAACCTTCCCGATGAGCTTCTCGCTTCGTTTGCTTTCGTTTCGTTTCGTTTCGTTTCGTTTCGTTTCGTTTCGTTTCGTTTCGTTTCGTTTCAGACGCTCTCGCGAGATCCTTATCGCGAATTTACCTCTTCCCCATTTATATTTATTCTACGACGGCCATATCAGATTCCGGCGAACGATAAACGCGCCCGGGCCGTAAGCCGAGCCGCGCAAACTTCATTACCGCGCCACAATATCCCGCCGCAATTAGATAATTGGCCGGGATAAGGCGGCGGGGAGGGGATCTGGCGGGGGAGGGGGTGGGCCGGGGGAGGGKGGGGGGGGGCGAGCGAGCGAGCGAGGTGACGGCAGATAATAAAATCAGACTGATCGCTCGGATGTCAGGCAACGCGTTCGATCTACATCCGCACCTGTCCATCGCTCGAAATCGTTACACCGCTGCAGGAGGGGAAAAGTGGTCGGCGAACACCCGTGTTCCAGATGGTGAGAGCCGAGACCAGTTCCTAGCGATGAAGAAGCGAGCGATTCGACCCGTCGACCCGAGTTTTCGTCGGCTAGATACGCTCTTACGCGTTCGACATATAAATATATATATATTAACATATAAATATATATATATATACGCGCGCGCGCACGCATACATACACGCACACACGCACACACACACACACACACACACACATTATTTTTCTTTCATCTCCGGTCACGATGCGGTCGCGGATAATCGCGAGTGATCACGAACGTTGTTACCGAACTTACGTAATTGTAATGCCCGGCGAGATGATGATTTGGATTGGACCATGTCATCGTGGTATTGCTCTGCAAAAGTAACAGTAACGTTGTAAGAGGTCTTTAATCGGAGCTCAAGGAAGAGGCACGATTCGCGTAAACCTCATGCACGCCGACTGCGAGGTCCACGTTTCACGTAGTTGAATACAATTAACCCACTTGACGCGCATTGCCGTTAATTAATTAATTGCGCGCTATTGCCGTGAGAAAGCCACCGCGAAATCATAGGCGCACGACACGGCCTATCCGAACGTACTCGAAGGTACGGTCGCGATAACCCGCCGGCGATTCGATCGCGCTCGAGCCCGAATCTGCGCGATGATTCCGTGACTGAAAAACAAAAAAAAACAAAAAAAACAAAAAAAAAAACAAAACAAAAAAAGGAAAGGAAGAAAAAAGGGGAAGAAAAAAAAACAGGCGCGGTGCATGCTCGATGGATTGCTCAACGGGCCGCTTTGTGTCGTACGATTTCTATTTATAGGCACCGGGACACCGTTTAATGGGCATCATATCTTTTTCTCTTTTCTTCTCTCTCTCTTTTTTCTCTCCCTTTCTTTAATCTAAAAGGAGATAATTCCTCGACAGCACGCGCAATAATGGCGCCATTGCGCCGAGCATCAGAGATCATCTTGCATCACGTGACAGGCATGTGTGTGTGTGTGTGTGTGTGTGTATTCTTAAAGATTTATATATTACCTTATTAATTAATTAGCGATTTATTTAGATATCCTCTTTGATCGGATGGAATCAGATTAAATATCTGATCTCTTACATAAAACTTTATGTAAAGGAGACACTTTCCGTTTAACAATCACCCCGGTGATCTTTTCCGATATTACGAAATATTCATGATTCTGGACTCAGAGCGTACGATCAGTTTTCCGCTTTACGAATGCTAATGCCTTCTCCGAGATCCTATCTCGGTAGAAGAGGGATAGACATTTGGAATTTAAATGCACAATGGCCGACGAATAGCTACCAGAGACTCGACTCGACTCGACTCGCACTATATGCCACTTAACTGGACGAGTTGGAAAGAAAAAGAGAAAAAAGGAGGAGGAGGAGGAGGAGGAGGAGGAGGAGGGGGTGGGGGGAAAGTGGAGCCACCGGAGTGTTACGCTCGCGGCTGATCGCAGATAACATCTCCCCGATCGGGTATACGCAATTAGAGGCTACAATGTAGCGCTACAATAGAAAATACATATTCGTTACATTATTAATCGCGCCACGTGACGTTAGCCGGGATATCTGGCTAATTATCTCGTGTACGACTGTGCATTTTCTAATTGACGGGGGCACAGTTGGATTAATAATCCGACGAGCGGTAGACAACGGAGCGCCAGGGCCGGGGCACTTGGCGTCCAATGGACGATAAAAATCTCGACTTATCTCGACGTTCTTCTCCCTAGCCTGCCTCTCCTCTAGGGAGATTTGGCCGCGAGGGAGACGCGGCGTGAGGCCGCGCGACGAGATGCCGTGTAAAACATTTAGAAAGTAAACGAATTGATCTAGAAAACAAGCGGCGTTACGTAAAGCAGCGGGCAGCAATTCTTACGGCATAACCGTGACATAATCGTGAGTCACTTTTGGTTTTTCATTGACTCCTTTCACCGGCATTCCGGCGATATAAAAATATCGCGGCGATACGATCGCGATTATTTGACAGGTTTCCGTGAGAGATACGTACACACAACAATGTGTACCCCGGGCGCGAGATCATTTATCATCTCGTTGGACGTGCCGTTACGTGCTGGAATACGGACTATCCGTCGAATAACAACTACGGGACGCACAATGTTGGGAACAGTAGAACCATCTCTCCATTGAAACGTCTCTGCCGTGGAACGGACGTTCTTTCGATGGCAGCCCTTTATGTAACGATAAGTGCCGGCTGATACAATAACAAACGAGACGTTCAACGCGGCTACTCGGCCGGAATGCTGGTGTGTTTCTGAAACCGCATTTTTCATCGGGCGTACTACTAAACGCGCGTCCGCCGATGAATATTTATCAGCCGAAATGTTGCCGATGGGCCGAGTAACAGGGACAAAGAACTCCCGAGATCGCCAAGAATTTTTAGAAAGTCGAGCCTTTCTGATTCAAACTTGCGCTTCGGAAGAAAAAGTAATAGTAGAAGAAGAAGAAGAAGAAGAAGAAGAAGAAGAAGAAGGAGGAGGAGGAGGAGGAGGAGGAGGCGAAACAAGCCGGCAACGTTGTAAGGCGAGACAGAGGGCGCTGCGGGCGCTCCCATTGTTGTTATCGTTAATAATTACGTCAATCCGCCATTCGGTTTGTTAGCGCGGCCTTTCAGCCGATACACTCACCGGCGGAATTAGTCAAACGATGTAAACGTCATCAGGTTACAAACGAATCCGCGATATCCGGAGGTAAACACGCGAGCTCCCACCGATCAGCCGTTACAACGAATTACGGAAACCACTGCGCTACCAATTTCGGCCAATCAATCGATAATTACGAAACCGACCCGCCGGTTAACGAGTACACGGAAATTGTTGCCGCCCGACTTGCAGCAGACGAAGAAAAGAAGCGAGATGAAAGGAGAAGGTGGGATGGAGGGGAGGGGGAGGGAAAGAAGAGACGAAAGAAGGGAAAAGGGAAATGACGCGGGACAAAAGCGAAGACCAGAACAAAGATCCGGCCAGACACGCTTCAGTGAATCTTTTACTACTCGTAATCGACGTTAAATCTGTCGCGATGCACTTTGCCCCCCCCCCCCCCCCCCCCCCCGCCCCTGCCCCGCTACCTCTCCTTGTATCTTGTTTGAGAAGATCAGGTTTCCCCGCTGGGAGAACCAGCAGCTTGAAAGCGAATTTACCGAAAGTTTCCCCGAGGCACCGATATTCTCTTCTCTTTTTCTCTCTTTCTACTACTTCTTCTTCTTCTTCTTCTTCTTCTTCGATTTTCGGAGTGGCAATCGTCGCTCCGATACGTCGAAATCATTACGGGCTTGATTTCGAGATAAACGCCGAATGTACTCGATCGATCGATCTTTTCCAGTCGACGTACTCGACTTTCGCATCTCGCGAATCTCGCCAAACGCGCCGCTGCACGCGCGAGTGTGCGCTTGGCTTAAGATTCTCGTTGTATTATTTCGCGTGAATTATCAGTCACGGCTTGTTCGTTCAGCGCTTGGGAAGAATTTACGTGGAAATAATTATTGCCCGCGGTGCGCGGGAATGCATTCTTAGGGACGCGCGCGATATAAAGCGTACACGACGGCCGTCTTCTTTCTTTCTCCGGCGTTGCGATTTATTATTAGAATAATACGCGTAAACGCACGGGCCTGATTTGCGTCAGCGTTGCGTTGCAAGTTTATACCGCCACAAGGACACCGTTCTTCAAGTCGCACACTGTACACAGCGATAAGTATAGTCGAGCGCTAAGTTATACTAATTAAGCCGTTTCCAGCGAGCGAGCGAGCGCGATTCAAGCCTCTCTCTCTCTCTCTCTCCCTCTCTCTTTCTTTCTCTGCATCGCGCGTTTCGAGCGCGCCATAAGGGGGGGAAAAAAAAGAAAAAAAAGAAGAAGAGGAGGAAGAAGAAGCAGAAGAAGAAGAAGAAAATCCAATCCGGCGTATTTGTTCGTCGATATTCCGCGGGATGTGAGTTATTTGTCGAAACTTGCGCTCCGTCCGACTGATTAATGGACAAGCGGATTATTACGGATTATCGACGATTCGGTCGCTCCGAGAGGCCATTATTACCTAACCGTTATCTGATTTTGTTTACACATCGAGAAAATCCGATAAAAACAAGCTCACTTGCGGGCAAAGTGATGGCGGACAAGCAACGGTTTGTATCGAAAAACACTTAATGAGATTTGTGAATTTATCTGATCTCTCCGGATCGTTGATAAACCAAAACGTTGATAAACTAAACGTTCATGATTTAGTCATGACGTATGGGAGTAAAGAATGACTGATAAAAATCGTTTCGAATATTATGCACTGCTTCACGAAGCAGTTTTGGACGTCGTTTCTTCGACCTGAATAATGAATTATTCAATGCCTCTAATTGGTACTCGAATATAATGACGGTTCTAATGTCGTGGCATCGTAAGACGCGCGAGGATAAACATCGATCGATAATAACGAGCAAAAATAAAGAAAGAAAGAAAGAAAGGAAGAAAGAAAGAAAGAAGGAAGAAAGAAGGAAGAAAGGGAAGTACGTAACACCGGAAAGTTACGTTAGATAACTAACGGCGCCGATACTGAGAAATTTTCATGTCGTCGATGCACTTTACGCGGAAGCGGCGAGATGGCGCCACATGGCGGCGTGACATGTCCAGAAAGTGCACATGCGGTCCGAGTCCCCCCATCAAGCCTCATGCAGCTGTCTTGTGACACTCGTTCACATCGTGCGACGTGGGGTATGATACGATAAGAAATTAATTTTGCCGATCACTCACCAAGATCTAATTCGTGCGGGGACACGATCGGTGCGCAGCAACCGAAAGGCAGATGCGACTGTTCAGGTACAATAGCTCAAAGAACACACGTTGAATCCGAATGATGTGTACGTATCCGTGCGTGTGAATGTGAGAGGTTATATCTCCCGATATCGACACTTGCTTCTCATAAATCGACGCACAATCGAATCACTAACTTGCTTGCGCGGGTGATACGAGTTCAGACCACTCGTAGATCTCGAATCGATATCACCGAAGATGGGAATGACTTTGCAAAAAACAAACGCAACACGTAACGTGGCGATAACCTGTACCGTACTTCGCGCACTCTACTGAAGAGAAACGTGCGCTACCTGAAGTATGACGAATGACAGCGTGGCACAACGATACGCGCTCCTCGCGGCGGTTGGCGCGGCAATGATTCCGGGTATATTGGTCGCTGTGGGGAGCGGTGGTGGGGCTTGGACGACGGCGACAGGGGAAGACGGCACTCTGCCTCTACTACTACGCGCGTGTTGGTTGGAGGGATTGGTGCGGAGAGGGAAAAGAATTCTATAGGCGAAACTGCGGCGTGTGTGCATGCTGTGTCTGTGCATGCTGTGTCTGTGTATGTGCGCGCGCACACGCGCGTGCATGTGTGTGTCATGAGAGAGGGAGAAGGAAAGGGAGAGGGAGAGAGAGAGAGAGAGAGAGAGAGAGAGAGAGAGAGAGAGAGAACGGTACTTCTCTCAGCAGAGGTGGCTCATTTGCTGGAAGAGGGACGCGCGGGGTAGTCATAGAGGGGCCGGCGGGGTGAGTACTTCGAAAGGGTGAGGCGGACGGTTCGTTCGTAGTCTCTCTTGCTTTGAATAGCGCGTTTTCCATCTATGGACTAAATGTCCCGTTTATTAAGCGTTATAATTTCCCGACGTTGCCGCAAAGTTGCCAACCTCGCGCAGTAACGTCGTGGTAATTAAACAAACGGATGCGGATGCGTACAATCCGGGGAATCCTGCCTAGTCGCGGGGAAAAGAAAGAAACAAGAAAACGTTCCCGCCGCCTCTTACGTTCGTATCTTTCTCTTATTAACGCTCGCTAGGGATCGATAAGTGTATACTCGCGATATATTCAACGCTTGTCAAGTGCACGAGGGTGAGTTGCGGAGGGAGGGCGGGGCGGGRGGGGGKTCCCCCYCTCTTCTCTCTTCCTTTCCTCTTTCTTCTTTTTTTTTTTAACGCACTCGTGCTAAAGAATTATTGCTGGCGGAAATATTTATCTCGCACGCCGTAGCGTGCACGGCAGGACGTGGTGGTGTTCGTTAAAGGAGAAAAAAAGAAAAAAATCCTCGGTCTTAACTACCTGCTGGTAACGCGATCGCTTACGTCGATTAAGGCAACATGTGTTCGAGGAGTGTGTAAACACAGTCATTGAGTTTCAAAGTACAAGAGCAAACGTGCTCCGGCGTTAACCGTGCTTTGTAAGACGCTGCAGTCTGCGCTGCCGCACTGTTCCTTAATGCAAATGTCCAGCCGTATTTATAGGTTATGTCGGTTCGCGCGATCGCCATTTTATGTGTTTTCAAAAGTCTCGTTTCGCGCCCACGCGAGAGACTGGCTAGGGACCGCGGCGTGCTACAGAGAATGCGATCAGCTGTGTAACGCGACATTTGTGGGCAGCACGATGTAAAACGTCGTTTCTATCGTGCCGGCGTAGAGGACCGATCGCCTCAAGAGTTTTGTGCTTGATAAACGAGCCAGGTTCGCGGAGAGAAGGGAATCGCGACGGCGGGACGATGACGGTGCGAATTCGCGGAATTCGTGGAATGATCGCGGAAAAGTCGCGTGAATAAATTTCAGGAAAGCGAAATGATAGATTGGACAGGCATTTCGGATATTACGCGCGCGCGCGAATGGAGAAAGAAAACGCCATAAAAATGTGTCTTAATGTTCGGCGAGCATCGAGAGTACACGGGAAGGAATCCGCTTAGTGGAGAAAAAGAAAAGAAGAGGGAGACAGCAGCATTACAGTGTTGCAAGGTCTAGACGTACGGCATTTTACATACAAATTACGAAAACAGCCATTCGGAAAGCTATTCAACAATGCTGAAAGCAAAACGGAAATTGAATCGCGATTCAATCACGGAAAGAAATAACGGCAAAGGAAAGAGGAGATACCGATAATGAATTAAAAGAGACGTAGAAAGATGTCGGGATGATGCCTGGTAAATCTCGGCCGGAAAGTCGCTCTTGAGCGAAAGAAGGGACAGAAATGAGAGACGAAGAAAAATATCCCCTTCTTGTCGCAGTTGTGACAGAGATGTTTTATGAGATCCTCAAACGATAACATTAAATACGGCCTGTTTATTTATCGCTCCAGATTCGAGTTTGTTTTAGAAATACTCGGCGTCGTGTGAATAATATCTGCATCTGTTGGCCTAGATAACGAGCTCTGACAGTGTTCGTGGAAGAAGAGGGAAGAGGGAGGGGGAAAGGGGGCGAGAAGGAGGGAAGGAGAGGAGGACCAAGAGAGAAGGAGACGCGGAGCGTAAACGAAGGCGAATGGATCTGGAGGACGGGCGGAGGGGAGGAGAGGGGGCGGGGAGGGGGGAGGCGACGAGAAAGAAAAGGAGGAAGAAATGCGAGGGGCTGGCGGGGGGGRGGGRGGGRGGGAGGGAGAGAGAGAGAGACGGAGAGATTAGTCATGTTTCATTATAAATACCATCGCGGCTGAGAAGCCGGTCGAGCAAGTTTTATCTTGTCCACAATATGCTTTTAGGAGAACCAGCCTTTCCTGTCATCGATCATTTACTTTTTTACAGAGGATCGACCTCGGATGTTATTAGCTTTTGACTCGTTTTTTCTTTCTTTCTTCCTTTTTCTTTTTTCTCTCTTTTCTTTTCTTGCTTTTTTCTCTTTTTCCTCTTGTTTTTTCTTCTTTTTTTTTCTTTTCTTTTTTTTTCTTTTCTTTTTTTTTTTTTTTTTTTTTTTTACGGGGCGTAGCGCTTATTACATCGTTTAACGTGTTCGAGCGTGGCGAGCAGCATGGACGGTGTACGCGAGCGCGCCGGAGAAATATACTGTTTTAAATTAATTGTTAGCCGTGGGCATGCCTCGGTTCTCGAGAATGCGCACGGTCGCAATAAAAGCGCAATAAAAATGCGATAAAAATGCATTTTCGTCGAGATGTCGGTACCGCCCAGGATATATTATTCGTCTCTTATATCGCTCTTTATCACGCACAGGAGGGTTATAGGCAAGAGATTATGCTCTTATCGGAGTGTAAACTTGGCTTCATAAACCTCTCGCAGACGAGGCGCGATAAATTTGTCTCCCAACTAACGTAACTCTCCCGACTAGTTTTACATTCTAGATTGATGCACGACCGACGATTCCGTCGTATGCAAAAAAGAAAAAGAAAGTAATTTTTGCGTTTTATCTCGGGCGAGCTGTGTATTGTATATAAATGTTCCCAACTGACATTCTACATTTGGCTTTTCCTCTGGAATGCGCGCGCGCGCGCGCGCGTACATTTGTCGTATCGTCACAACACAACGTCGGACTGACGGCTATTAGCGCGCGATCGTATTCGAGAAGGCGAGCTTTTTAACGATGCCCTAAAGTCAACTCGGGAATGGCTTATCGTCCGCGCCGGATACGCAGCATACTCGAGGCACTTGTCTGAATGCGTGTTATAATACTACTAATACCTCAGTATTCAGATATTGTAAGAAAGTAGGACACGACGGTCGAGGGAGGCGCCGTGGGAAGGGGGCCGAAAGACGGGGGGAGTGGGGGGTGGGCAAGAAGAAGAAGAGGAGGAGGCGGAGAAGGAGGAGGGTTGTTATATAGAGTTTATAAAGAGAGCCATTACCGTTTCTGTGCCTGTGAAAGGTGCCTTTAATTTCAGTGACGTTTCAATTGCGTTTATGTATATTCAATTCTGCGAAATACAGCTAATTCGAGATTGCAGGAAACAAGCGAGGGACAGAGAGGAAGGGAGGGAGGTAGAGAGAGAGAGAGAGAGAGAGAGAGAGAGAGATGGGGGGAGATGTTTACGTAACGCGAGATTCAAGATAGTATATTCTCCGGCAGACAAGAAAGCTGATTTCCAAAGATAAAGAGAAATCTGCCTTACGCTTTGCTTTCGTCGACCGTTCAAATAATACGGATCGATTAACGATACATTGCGATATTTATCTGCGCAACAAACCACGGCTTGCCTCGTAAAATGTACTCCATTTCCAATAGCGTTACCGATCGGGGATAATGTATGTACTGTACAACAAATGCATTTTTTATACACGGTCTCGTACACGGAGGGATTTCAAGTGGGATTTTATTTCTATTATTAGCACCGGCGACTCCGGCATCACGGCTTTTTTTAAGCGGCATTATATTTATCCGTATATTTTTTGCCGATTCGCTTATCGATGGCGCGGAAATGCCGGGCCGAGTCTAATAAGGAGGCGGATACAGGTACAAGATTGACGCCGCACGCGGCGGCAGACGACAAGTAAAATATAACAACGGAAATGACGCCGGCTTGACGATAAACAAATTCTAATTAAAATTAATCGCACGGGGTGCGTGCGGAGTCATGGAAACTATGCGCGTTTCCATATGCTAATCGTCTAGATAAGAGAGAGATAAATCTCTCTGGTTTCTACTTCTCGTCCCTCAAATCCGGCAGATACGGCAGAAGAAGGGGGAGGAGGAGGAGGAGGAGGAGGAGGAAAGAAAAAAAGGAATCTTGAGTGAATCTTATCGTGCAATTTCGGGAACGTACGCCTTATAATTATAAGCTAGTTCTCGTCTTCCCTGCGGCCGAGCGAATCCCGCTCGATCATCGAGCGGCATTATGAGTTTTGCCATTTTTGGGATTTTAGGCAACTCGAATGTTGACATCCAGGATTCCAGGTGTTGCATTGCCAAAAAGAAAAGAGAGAGAGAAAAGAAAAAGAAACTCGCTCCGAACTGAAAGAGCAGGCAAGATTTGCCTCGTCTTTCTACGTTTAAAAAAAGAAAGAAAAAGAAAAAAAAAAAGGAAGAAAACGAAGACAAATCGGACAGCCAAATTGGCATTTGGCGAGTGATACATCAAGAAGCCGTGAAAACATTTTCGATACTTGTAATATTGTCCAAATGTTTCGCAAAAACGATCCATTCGTATCGTATATCGTGTTATATTCTATCGTGTTTTTCTCCGATTTAAATCTCTTGGATTTCCATTTATGCGAGCATCTTAAGATTCTTCTTTGCGATATTCTCTGTAGTTCTGTGGAAATATTACGAAACCGTACTACCTTGTGTATGCACCCTGACAAAATATATTCCGGAAAGTTTTGAACAGACTATTCTCAGCAGTTCATAAAACATTGATGATATGCACTGATACGAAAGGAAATCGTTTCCAGAAGCCCTCTTTCCCTTTCTCTCTCTCTCTCTCTCTCTCTCTCTCTCTCTCTCTCTCTCTCTCTGTTCGTGTTTATGTAAAATAAAATAAAAACGTATATAACATAAATAATGTACGACGTATATATAATAAATACATATATATATATATATATATATATATATATATATATCTTTGTACATATGCATAACTTTCTGTTGTGCATATATAATATTATAAAATAGTACTAGAAACGAAAGATCTAAAGAAACATTAAGTAGATTAATATTTCAAGATCAAAAGATAAGGGGAGTATCTTAAATTTTTCACCATAACTCTACGCTTCTGAAATATTAAAGAGCCACGGATCGATGAACATTTAAATGCAAATCCAGGCAAACGCCTAATTCAGCATTGAATGCCTGAATCTTACATTAATTCAGGAATCTTAATTCAGAACCAGAAAAAAGAAAGAAAAAAAAAGTACATCTAATTGTTTATCACAATTTTATTCTCGTGGGTATCGCGCGCAGACGTGTGTGCGTGTGAAAAGGATACAGGTCATCTTACACTGCCGATCTTGGTATTCGTCATGAAGATGAAGAGCACCTCGTAGATTATCATAAACTGGCAACAGAAATTCTCTTTGTACGTTGCGATTTGTCATACCGCTGACAATGCGATTTCACAGATTTCAAAATTCTTTCACAGATTAAAAAGCACGTTATAAATATTTGAAACACCTCCATGAATAAGAATGGACAGTTGAAATTTAAAGCGAGCATATATAGAGCGTATATAATTCTCTTTAAGGAATATCTATAGAGAATATCTAGAAAATTTTGTACACGCCTAGATGGAAGATGGAATAATTTCTTTTTGCGAAATATTCCAACAAGACAATAAGACATCTTGTTTTTAATATCTTGATCTTAATCTCTTGGATTTCCATTTATGCGGGCATTTTTTAGGCGGGCTTCTTTATGACACTTGCCATTATAGAAATATTACGAAACCGTGGCATCTCGTATACAAAATATATTCCGGTTTTTGATATATCGGAATTAGCTATTAGCACGTAATCCCAATATACTTGTTCATCCAATTATCTTTGTTTTCTAGAGCAGGGAAGGCTTTTAACTTTTCTCCATTTTCGACTCCGTTTGCTGCCGAAATCTTTCGGGCATCGAATGCCGGATTTCGTCATCCAATGAGCGCTTAATTCTGTCATAGATTTGTTTCAAGTGTCGCTATAAGCCGTAAGGAACGGGAAAATAGAAATTCCAAGTCGAGCTAACGAAAAGGCGAGTTTATTTCCTGCTACGTCGAATACGATGTAATAAAGTAGAGGAATTAATAGTTTGACGATTATACGATTACGTATCGATTAAATCGTGCTCTCCTTTTACTTTGCGATTTCTCGGGCAGAAAGCGCATTCGAGCGCATCGTCGTATTTTGTTAATATCGATTATATTTATCGGGACCATGCTCCTGGCGTTGAGTTCTTCCAACAGGCCAGTGAAGGACATAACATCCTCAGTCCATTATCCCAATCGTATTTCCCAATTCGATATCTTTCTCTCGATCTTTCCCGAGACACATTTTACGACGTAATAATAATTACGTCATAAAGATTCTGCGTAAAAGTTCCTTCATTTTGAAACAACAACGTTTGTTCCTTCGACGAGATTCGTTTAAGGATAGACAAATTAAGCATCAGTGATTAAGCATTATACAACAATGAACGTATCTCAATGCATGAGAGAAAATCCAAGAAATCCATCGACAGGTGGGCATTAGAGAAAGTGGACAAGTGGAAAGCGAGCTCTCTTTCAAGGTCATGCCGGTACATCGTACGTAGAATCTTTTTGCTTAAATGTGACGAATTACATTTAGACGTGAAACTGGAGAAGCCGACTGTCTTCATTTCGATCTACATATTTATACTATCTGCATATCTGTGCCTCGAGAACATGAACTTTTACATATTTCCGACTCTGCTCTCCCAAAGTACCAAGTAACTGACCGCTATTCGTGTCATAACACGTTGTTCATTTTACGCGCGGGAGAAAAAATATGCTACCTGTAAAAAAAGCCCGTCATAAAACACGCCGGTAACTCTCCACTGGAAAACAGGTTCGGATAAATTTCTCTCTCTCTCTCTCTCTCTCTCTCTCTCTCTCTCTCTCTCTCTCTCTCTCTCTCTTTCCTCCAAACCGCTTTGTCACAAATTTTGGCTAAAATACTTCAAATTAACTCGAATGAATGCAACTTAATTTTCGCTGACGATAAAACTCAATGCCAAAAATATTGGAACAACAATTACTTACTACTATCAGTATTACGCTGACGCAGATGAATTTGCGCATTATTGTCGCAATATTTATTTATTTAGATATTTAAATAGAAAATTTGCAATCGCAAATCATGATCAACAATTCCCATACATTCTTCTAGAGGGAGACTAAAGAGAGACAGAGAGCGGGAGATTCATCTCGCGAGGTTTATATTTGTCAGCATCTAGTTGTTTCGGTTCGTGATGTTTGCTGATGTTTTTTGATATTTATAAATTTGTTTGGGCTATGCTTTATCCAAACGGAATGGAACGTTCAAAAGAGCCATACTTTTTCCAGAATGAGAATATAATCCGCCCACGTTTATATCTTAATTTTACTTTTTCTTGTTACTTTTGTGTGCGCGTGCGCGCGCGTGTAAATCTTACTCCACTCTGCACTCCATACTTTATATTTATCTCTGTGTCCATACTTTGTATTTACCTTTTGTATCTTGCACTTTACGTGAGATGTATCTTCCATCGTACATAAATTGACCGCTCATCACGCAATTATTGCATTATACATTATTATATTACGTAACAATTACATATATATATATATATGTATATATATATGCATGCGTAATATTAATTTAATATATTCTTTATTTAATATAACATTATTTATTTATTTCGTATGCATATATGCGCACACTGTATTTACCTGCACAATATATTCAAGCAAGTTAAAATTATGCGCATGAAACACACAATGGCGCCACATGAGCATTTCCATGTGATTTCCATTTGCAGCATGTTCCCATGATCTTCATCCAAGTGTAGGAATAATAATTCGTATTGTCGGGATTATTTGATCTCGGCGCGCGTTACCGTTTTGTGGAACGTGTTTCTTTTTTCTTTTTTTGCGTGTACGTCATGGATTCGAAAGCAGAGTAACGCGCGTCGCGATTAAATGTAAAACCGTTTTAAAACCGGTTTATCTGCTTAAAAACTTTGAGAGCTATGGAAAAGATTTACGGCGAGGGGACATTAATTCAGCACGACCAGAAAAAGACGAAAAGAGAGAAGAAGAAAAAAAGAAGAAGAAGAGAGGGAGAAAAAAAGAGAAGAGGAAGACGGAAAAAAAGAAGAAAATGGGAAGCCTCGCGACTTGGGGGAAATCGCGAGTAAAAACGGTGCTCATTATCTTTTTTCGATAATCAGGAAGTGGCGCACGAAAAAACATGTGCCAGGAGATATTTAGAGTAAATGCCGAGTATCGCGAGGAATCGTCTCATTAAGCGGATGCAACGCGCCCGTTTGCAGCGTGGAGACGTGTCCCCCCCCCCCCCCCCCCCGCCCCTCCTCTCTCCCCCCTCACTTTGCATGATAATACGTCAGCTCAGATACTACTACGGCAGCGATTGTACGGCGATTTTTCGCTCGAAAGCAAATCGCAAGATCACACTGGATCACCCATCTGATTTCGTCATGTTCCATTCGGGCTGCTCTTTTTTCGTTCGAAATTAAAATTGCAATTTGAAAAGCCGGAGATCCAACGACGACGTTTCCGGAATTGGGATTGCTGTAACCGACTGAAGGCTATCACGAGGAAGGGGTTCTCAACGAAGGCGATACAACGACTGCAATCGGGAGCTCAACGGTGTGTCGATTATATACATATATAAAAAAAAAAAAAAAAAAAAAAAAGAAGAAGTTAATATTAAAGGAATTAATAAGTGAAAGGAAGCAATAGCTTGAATAAAAAAATAATCTTTCTTAATTTTTTTATTCAAGCTATTGCTTTATGAATAATGTTACGTAAAATAAAAAGATAAAATTATTAATTTCCATGAATGAATCATAAAGTTGGGATGCCATTCATGAATAGTGATATTAATGAAGAAAACATTAATAAAATTACAATTAGATTAAAATAGAATGTTTTATAGTGGGTCAAAATTTATAGGTTACAGGTAAATTTTAATGGGAGAAAAAAAAGAAAAGAAAAGAAAGGAAAAGAACATCAGTTCGCGACTTCTTCTATTCCGCACGAATCCTATCTCGAAATTTGCGGATTGCGCGTATTCTGCGCGTATTATATAATGTACAACGTGGCGGGAGTATAAATTCCATAAAACGCAAAATTACGTGACGCGGCGACATGTGAGAACGCCATTAAACCCTCTTATCGATAAAAATCCATTTACGGAGAATCCGTCCGAAATTACACGGGGCATTTTGGTGAAAATTTATGGCGATGCGACGAGCACCGGTTTGCGGAAGTTTATCTATGGATTTTAGCACGCAGACTCGGTCGCGCTGACTCACTTCGTTTGCGAGTGCACGTTATCATTTCCCCCGCTCATTCGAAAGAAAACGCAATTACGCCTTACTTAGTGTTCCTCATAATGCGAGTTTTCACTCATTTCGGTCGTTCGTCGACGTTAGACGGCGTTTATTCAGGAATTGTTAATCCGGACTGCGACGGCTGCGATTGAAATCGTCGTACGTGATGCGAATCGTACGGACGAAATTGCAAAGCGTATAATTCAGATTTATTAGCAGACACATAATAAACGCTCGCTTACGAACGAAAAGAACGAAACGGAACGGCGTTACGTCACGCCACGAGAACAGGTTGCCGCGCCACGTGTTCCACGCGTGTCTCTCGGTACCATCGCACGCACGTTGAGATTTTAAATGAAAATCATTTGTGCTTTGCGCGAGGTGTGAGAATGATGCTTTTAAAGTAGATTTTCGCCGCAAACGCGTACTTGCGTTAACACGTCGCTAATGTAAACGTTCTCTTTTAACGCGAGAGACGAATGAGCTGGCTTTCGAGACGGGATTCTCGTAAAGATCGACGAAAAGAGGGAAAGATCGCCAGAGAGAAATCGAGAGAGAGAGAGAGRGAGAGAGAGAGAGAGAGAGAGAGAGAGACAGAAGAGGAATATGGGAGACCGTTGCGATTCGCTACTCGAGAATCGGAACAATTTGTTATCGTGAAAAGAAACGTCGAGTCGGCCGCGATCGACTTAAATAATATCCGCCGGTCGCGGATGGTGTATTCTCTCTCTCTCTCTCTCTCTCTCTCTTCCTTTTTTTTTTGTTTTCCTTTTCTTTTTTAGTTTCACTTGGCACGGTTGAAACGGCCCTTACGTAATGAGGAGAGGTAGTGCCGCGCAAGATAATTGAGCGCACGATTTATCGCGACTTTCTAGGGACTCGTCGTGTCCGTTCTGTTACAAAAGTTCCACGATAGAATCCGAGCGTCCGCGGGATCGCGGTTACTAATTAGCGAACGAGATATTCCCACGCTTACAAGAATCGCTTGCTCTCTCATCGCGCTCGTGTTTTGCTTCGACACGCGCCCGCGCGCGCGCGCGAGCGCACTCTGCTGACGTTCGATCATTATATTTAAACAAGGCGTTATTCTCTCTCTCCCGCTAAGCGTGACTCATCCGCGCGCGCGCGCGCGCGCGATATTGCGCAAGAGAGATCCTTCGTTGTTCTCTTACACGCGATCGAAGGAGCAAGCGAGAGACTCGCCCCCGTATAACAATAGACGCATTTAGGCGAGCGAGTGAGAGAGAGAGAGAGGCGGCCCGTGCCTCCGCGTTGAATTTTTTTTCCGCGCTTCACGGACGGTCCGCGAATCCCATCGTCGATTTCGTATCATTGTAGCAATATCTCTTTCTCTCGCGGCTACTCGATAAGGCGCGCATAGGCTGCGATTCGACGCGAATCGGTTCGCGACCTCGGATAATGAGTTATTCGTAGCCACTGACATACCGCATCGCGCTGATAACATTGCGCGATAATATACGATTGCTCTGTATAAACAGCGAGATTAGATAAAAGATGCGTTTTAATATCGTGGGGTTTTATAACGCTAATCATCTTACTTAATTGGTACGCAATAAACTATTCGCGCGATCTTTGTTAAAACTTATCAGCGGATCGTATCGTGCATTGCATTAGTCATCACGGCGAATCCTGCGGAGCGGAACGTTGCGCGACGAGAAAGAGAAGCCAAGATGGCACTTGAAATATCAATTCCCACCATCGCGAAACGGGCTCGCACGTATCGCGCATAATCCAACGTTAATTTGTCCGCCTCCGCCCCCTCCTCCTCCTCCTCCTCCATTTCTGACCTCTTGCCCTTCTGGCCGCCAACTTCCTGACGTTTCGCGGGCAGGCACAGTCACGTTCGCAGCGACTGGATCCAAGTTTAGACGTTAAGCCAATTATTGAGCTGATTAAACTAATCTCTCCCATGCCGATAAAAAATATCGAGCACTGCGATTAAACGGACAAATATATATATATATATATATATATATATATATATATAAAATCTCTATGTATACATCTATATATATATATATATATATATATATATATATATATATATATATAATACGATTTCCTTCTCCGAGCGACTTTTTACATCGGCATTATCACACTATTCTGCGCAGTTGCGATTCCGCACATGTAAAATGAATTCCTCCGGCGTTTATCGTCGAGCATTTAAAATCGTGCCAGATCTGGTAAGTACGCGCGATATCTCCGCGTCAATGGGACTGCGCGTCGAGAACTGGCAAGAAGTTTAACGTGTCTTGCATTGCAAGAACATTTAGTTATGGCGATTCCCTTGAAGCGCGCGCGCGCGCGCGCGCGTGTGTGTGTTATCTTTGAAAAATGTTTTTACGGTTTACTTGCGAAGCAGGCAGATTCTGGTATAGTTGCTCCTCTAATTGCAGCACTCCCAACTGTTTACCAACATGTGAGAAGCTAGCCTGACGTTAATCCAGGCCCCGCAATCTCAAACGCAATTTTCTAGTTAAATTGGCCGGAGCGGGGAAAAAAGACGTCAGGAATAAAGCAACAAATTAACTTGCAAGTTTCGCGATACGCGGGAATACCTGCCTTGGTACGGCCAAAGAAATGGCAAAGTGGGAAATCAATTTCTCCGAGGAAAAGAAAAAAGAAAAAAAAAAAAGAAAAAAAGAAACCCGCGACGACCGTGCGGTCTCCGACTGCTCTCCTACGGCTCCTCCTAATTCGTACGCAGGGTGATACGAAGTAGGAAAGGGAAACGGCTTAATTGGAGCGCCGCAAACCGCGCTACTAATCCGGGCTTGTTTAGAGCTGGCTTAAGTTATCTGAACTAGTTAAGTCTAAAGTCAAGTTGGTGAGTTCGTGTGTAACCTGCAAATCGAAGTAAATCGTCCTAAAAGGGCGGACAACCTACTTCGCGGACCACTACTTATCCCTCCAAGATCCAGTTTTTATGTACCTTCCGCGCGCCCGCGCCCTCCCCCCGTAGGAAGAAGTTAACTCACGCGAGGTGTGTTCAACAAAGGAGGCGACTCCCCCAATAAAGACGCGGAATGCGCATTATTCGTTCAATATTTGTCTTGCCTTGTCTTTAAATTTAGAATATTATACACTTGTGCCAACGTTTCCTCCAGCTTTCGAAATATCCCGCATATAATTGCGGAATGGCCGAGAGCCTTTTCTGTTTTATCTTATCAATCGAGTCCGAAATCCCCCCAGAAATGTTCCCCTGACTCTCGGAAACGAGAAAGAAATCTGCGCCGTTGTTGGATATCTGGCGATCTCCCGGAATGCTTTTAGCCAGGTTGAAGCAAAATTTCATGCGCGCGCGCTCTCTCTCTCTCTCTCTCTCTCTCTCTCTCTCTCTCTCTCTTTCTCTCTCTGTCTCTCTGTCTCTGCTCTAGAGAGCTCGCAGGCATCGTAAAATCGGAGAACGAGCGAAACGGCGTTTCAGATAGGCAAACAAAGCCAATACGGCTGAAATTGATCGGACACGTAAAGAAGCAAGCTCCGACACGTAACGATGACTAGGGGAAAAAAATCTTTTCGACACGTAATAGACATAGCCGACGAGTAAAAATCCCCGCGCGAACATTCCCCGCTGCGCTTTATTCGATAAGAGACACGTATATCCGTGCATTAAAACTCCCTATTTCTCGGCCAATAATATCACATGCACGGTGAATCACGGTGTTGAGCAGTGGAAGAACGGAAATGCACCGTATACTTAGGTTTCATAATGCGCGCGGCTATACGAGAACAAAAAGAGAGAGCGGAAGAAAGAATGCCAACGTGTGTCGTCGTCGTCGTCGTCGTCGTCTCGCGTCCCATTGACGATCATTTAAGTCGAGGACGAGGCTCGGAATCCCTTCGGAAATAACAAATATCCATCCCCCTTTCTCTGTCGACATGTTCTCCATCGCTTAATCTTACCTCATCACGTGCCGCGATCGTAAAGTTTCCACAACGCGTACGCGCTCACCTGTGAAAGACGAAAAGCAAGCCCTCCCCGCGCGAGGTTCGCGAGAGGCACGCCACGGGATATTGCCCGTTCACCGCGCAAAAATGTAATCGGGCTTATTATCGGTACGTAAATTACAGAAATTATACGGTGTTCGATAATATCGGGCCCGTAGGTCGGCCCCTTAACATGCCCGTAATACGCCACAATTTTGTTTTTGCTCGCGAGATAAGCGACCTCGCCGGCATGATAATGCATAATAAACCATAACTATAAGATAAGCGTTACACGACGCGTAAATAGACGAGAAAAAACTGCGAAAAGGGAAAAGGGGCATCAATCTGCTTAATTCGCCGTTTTAATGTAATTTAAGATCGCCCCCCACCCCACCCCGCACGCCATCTGCGCTCGTCAGCCGGAAATCTTTTCTATTCGTGGCCCTTTGTCATTTTTCTACGCGCATGCGCGTGATCGCGTGTGTGAAATGTCGTCTTGCTTTACTTTTACGTCGGCCGCGGACTCGTCTCGTCTATCGCGCGCGATTTATGGCGCAGCAGCTCGCTCCGCTGCAACACGCGTCGCGGGCGCAAATCAAAACGTATTGTCGGACGTAGCTACGGTAGATTTCTCTCTTAATATATATATATATATATATATATATATATAAATTTAATAAAATACGCTCCTCGCGCTTAAGCGCCGAGCAAGCGTCGCGCTGGCGACGCGTCTGGCGACTGTATAAATATACCGCGCGAGAGAGTTCAAGCGACGAAACTTCAGACTGATTTGACATCGGAGCGCGCGCAAATAGGACGATAAAGACAAAGCGATAAAAGTTTCTTCTTTCCTCTTTCTTCCTTTTTTTTTTCTTTCTTTCTTTCCTGTTTCTTCTGCTTTCTCTTGAACCGTTTCTTTTGAGTGGCGACATCGCGCAGAGCGCGATTAAAAGTAAGGGAAGGGAGGAGAAAAGGGAAAGAAATGAGGCGCGAAAGAGAGAGGCAAGCGAACGACAAGTAGATAATATTATCACTGCGCGCGTATAAGCGCGAATTTTGTTATCGCACTCGAAAAGCCGAGCGGCAATTCGACGGAATTTAGCTGCGCGGCATCCGTCCATCGCGACTTTGGATTTTCGGCTATCCTTAATTCGAACGCCGCGCACGCTCAAACAACTGCGATCACATGGGCAGTTTGAATAAATTCAACGCGCATCTGGCAGCCCGACGTTGTGGTATCTTAATGAAAAAAAAGATGTGCCGTTTATTCGATGGTTCGCATTCGCTTAAACGTCGATTTCCTCGATCGGGACATTTCTCTTTCCTTTCTTCCTTCCTGTACGGTCACGTATTCACGTTGCATTGTATTTTATTCAATGCACATCATCGAATCCGCAACGATACAGGTCGGATCTTCAATCGGATAATTCGACCGCGCTCTCTCTCTCTCTTTCTGCCACATAACTGCGCCATATAACTCGCTCCCTTTCGCGGCGGTTCGAATGCTACGTAACGATACAGTGTATAAAGTATTTTTGCACTAGCGTCGATTCTTATCTCGTTATACTCCTCATTAGCCGAGCACGGTAACTAAGAACGGTAATTAAGAGTATCGGAAGTCCCGGGTACATCAACCCATGGGAGCCTGGGAGAATGTCGTCGAAATCACTCGACGAGGCACGAGCGCACGACGAGGCGAGATCGCATCGCGTGTACGCGCTTACGTTTGAAATACGCGCCGGAAAGTTCAACGACTATCCCACCTGTCGACTTTAATCTATACGATGATACTCTATGTTCGCGCGGAACGCGGAACGATACGTTTCGATACGTATCGCCCGAAGCCGCCATTGTCGGAGATTGAAAAACCGCGCGTGCACGTCCGCTCTAGTGTTTCGTGCTTAATGCCGATTCGAATCGCGCGCGATTCGACGCGCTCGCGAATCCCGTCCAACGAGTCTCCCTTTCTCGAGTCTCTCTTGTGCGTTCGTTCTTTTCCCGTCGCGCGCGCAGATCGTGTTCCTTTGTTGCACATCCATTTCGTAACACGCGTATTAAAGATAATAAACTGCAGATTATATAGCGAAAGGAAAACACCTGTTAGTTAGTCCCTCGTTTCTGTGATCTGGTATGCATGCATACATGTGTACATATGTGTGCCTATGTATGCGTATATGTACGTGCTGCCACATCTGCGTTCGCATCCACGTGAATCACGATAAAATGAACGCCCCGAACGAGAAATGAACCGCGACCAATGTAACATTAATATCAGGCACAAAGTACAGACAAAGAGACAGAGAGAGAGAGAGAGAGAGAGAGAGAGAGAGAGAGAGAGAGAGATTCGGACGCAATTGTGATCGAAGCACGATTGACGCCAATATATCTGAATATTATTTTATGTCATCATCATCGCACTGATGACGACGATGAGTAAAATGCTATAGATTTTATTTAATTATCTCTATCGAGATATCGTTCCCTATCAAAATGTTGTTCGACATCCGTGTAAATACGGGAGAAATATTGTTCGATAGTGCACAGTTGATCGAAGACGATTAATTGAGGAGCGCCCTAATTGTCGTACAGTCCCGTCTATAAATATCAATGGCGGATCGCCATACGCGGTAGCCAAGCGAGCGGAATCGGCTATTTTTAGAGCCATAAGGCCTTAACGATCGGGAAATAAAGTGTATCGCGCGTTGCGTGTATACTACTAGAAAAGTAAATAGCTTATCCCACGTAAGGTAAAAGGAAACCATCACCGCCGTCCGATAAGCATCGGGTGATTATCAACTGTGCAAACGTTCGAGCAAAGAAATTTGTAAAATCAACATTTACCCGGGGTCTTGAAAAACACCTTAATGGATTCTCGAGCAAACGCGAGGCAACGTGGCGGCGATACTCGACCTCGCGGCTTGATTCTGTCGACATTATTCGTTGACCATACATTGCCACTCGGCGCGAGAGAGGGCAACGTTCCTATTTCCAGTCCCTTTCTTTCCCCTTTTTCATTTTCATTCCCCCGTATAGTAATAATCGAGTGTTATCTTATCGGTCTTAGCGGCTGGAAAATAATTGAAACTTGCGAATGGATTTGTTCCCGCTTAACGGGAACAGAAGGCGTCAATGCTAAATTAGAGAAAGAGATCCACCAATGTCCGTTCCCGAAATGCGTCTCCCGTTAAATTAACGGACGGGAAGGAACTGTGCAGTTAATCCGATCTATCGCTAACGCATTGTACGCTTAAGCAGGTACACGAAAGAAGTGCTCTCTCATAGACGGTGAGACAAGCGGGGGACGAGGGGGAGCGGGAGCGGGAGCGGGAGCGGGAGCGGGAGCGGGAGCGGGAGCGGGAGCGGCAGGGACAGGGGCAGGGGAGGGGGAGGAGGAGAAGGAGGAGAAGGAGGAAATACGAAATGGGGATCGAGGAGGGTACAGGTGGAAGAAGAGAAATAAGCTGAGAGAGGCAGGACGGGTAAAACTCGTCGTTCCGCGAATGAAAAGTAACCCGAGAGAGGCAGAGTACATATATACAACGTGAGCACCGCAGAAATTGCAATTACGATATGCGGCCCCTCGCGTCCCACCACCGCTCTCGCCTCGTTGGAATCTGTTCATCTCCATCTCTGACCTTTTCAACGAGGTGGACGGTAGGTTCTCTCCGTTCTGCCTCTTTTTCTCTCTTGCGCGGAGCGCGGCCGTTTACGACGCCGGGTGTGTAAGACAAATTTTGTCGTGCGGTTTATTTATAAATGTTACCGTCAACAGTAGCGCGCGCGCGCGCGCACGTCGAGGGGAAAAGCAGGAATGTCTTGTTGCACGCACGTCTCGATCGCTCGCACAATTGATTTTTCGATCGATAGACTCAATAGCCTCAATCTTATTTTCGACGCTATTATTAATGCCTCTTATCGACGCCCCCGCTGTCAAATGTCAAATTTTCGCTAATTGAGAATGCTGATATTTCTGCTTCGGCCATTATTGACGCTCGATCGCATAAAGCTCGTAGCCTGAATGTTTTTCTTCAAGGACATGTTTCCTGGGATAGACGTCTCGCCTAGGAACTTTGAATGGATCGATTTCCACGGCATTCCTTCAGATTCGGAGTGTGTAGTATCTTCTCATGCAAATTCAGATCGTAAAATAAATACTGCGTTTGTAGTTCCACATTAATCGCAAGTAGCCGATCGCATGAAGTAGCACGCGATGCGACTTCCGGTCGCGATCACGAATAGCTATCGCAACTCCATCAAATCCGGGATTTGCATCTTTGTGACTTGCGACAGCCAATGAGCATCGAGCCCTGCTATCATGGCGTTTATTTGATTCGTCAAACATGTCACACATTCGTGGAGCGGCTCGATAAGTACACGTACATGAGAAATTGCTCGCGATTGGTTTGCCTGATCTCCCTGATGAGCGAATTCGCGTGAGAAGGTTAGGATTAGATTTAATGTATGATCCCGTTATTATCTCCAGATTTTATTTTCAGAAACATCGTAAAAGTCCCACATGTATTTTTGCAGAAAGACACTCCTCTTATCGCGGAAGAAGATATAGCGCTATAACCGTTCACCGAGCAGCTAAATAGCACTCAAACGTGATAGGTTCGTGTCTTTAAATCGCATCACCAATCACATTCGACTATTCAGCTGCTGAGCGAGCTCAATCGTAATACTAGGTATATTCATTGAGCCGTAATGAATCCTCGTGGACGTCACAATAATTCTCTCTTCTTTGATTGGTCGTGATTTAGGACCGCGGTGTACAAGCTCGGATCTTCTTCTCAAGATTGTTGCGGCACATGACATACTAAACCTGCGATCATCATCGGTCGCTTGTACGATCAATGTAGAACGGGCTTAATACAATCAGGACGTATCAGAGAACCGGTTACAAAAAGAACAACACTCGTTTGAAAACTTCCATTCTGGCAGCTTACAAAATAAGCATCGCGCGATGAGACGGCGGCGGGGGGAGGGCAGGG